>OX276459.1:5080289-5503963 GCA_946251905.1 Cryptocephalus moraei
ACCTGCAATATCCGAGATCAAGTTTAAACAAAAGACCACCAGTTGTCTCTCTAATCTACGAGCCGCAAACTACCCAAAATTATTTGCTCGGGAGCTCTAAATACGAGAGAAAAATATGGGAAATTATCACAAGTCCGCCGACCGATTACCGTGCAGGTGTTAGTGCAGGTGCTTCTACTTAGTGTGACGTTGCCGCTACAGACCGTCCGACCCGGAAAGCAGGGAAACCGTCCGTCCGAGGTATTGTAGTTAGGGAAATCCGACCGACCCCCCCCCCCCCCCACCGTCCCGCTAGGTCAGGCCGTCGAATTAGCTCTTCCCTGGGTGTGACTCGGGAAGGTTAATTTGGGCTGTTTGGGCAGGTACATCCCTGGGTGAGACTCGGGATAGACCTCCCCGAATACGACGCAATCTAGCCCCCCCCCCCCCCACCGTTCCCGTTGGGTTAGGCCGACGAATTGACTCTTCCCTGGGTGTGACTCGGGAAGGTCAATTCGGGCTGTTTGGGCAGGCGTATCCTTGGGTGAGACTCGGGATAGCTTCCCTGAACACAACCCGACCTTTACTTGAGCTAAAGCGCATGCTTAGTCTCCCTAACGACTCCCGCGCCCGCGATTGAATCAAACCTGCTAAAGCGCATGCCCGTCAATTGCTAGACCGCCGCATATATAGTTTTGCCCCGCTTGTTAGCTTTTTCCCCATATTGCTTGCTCCGCTCTCACCGCTTCATAGCGCTTGCCTGACCGTTGCACTTAACTAGCTTTCAAATAGAATAGACACCGACTAGATTAGCTAGACCGCCACGCACTATTCCCCCCCCCCCCCCACCGTAATAACCCACCGTAATAACCGCACCATGCACTGTTGCCCGACCGCTTCGTAAAACCGAGACCCCAACGTTTTCCGATGTACATAGTTGCCAAATCTTTCCGTTTTCCATAGAGCTAGGGAATTTTGTACATAGATGCCGCTTTGCTTTTAAAACCGTAAAATATATAGTTTTGCACCGTTGCCGATCCTTGTTAGCATGATTGTCTTTATTTTGATACAGTTTTCTACAATAAATTAGTTTTATTTTTTTTCCGAATTGTGTGTTTTATTTTCACGGACTTCCTGGCATTCTCCTGAGTATAAACTAACCCGAGGCTTTAGGGAGTAAACCCTTAAAAAATCTGGCGCCCGAGCAAAACCGTAAAACCGACTTTAAAGCTCCGAAACTCCGAAAATAGCGCCAATTCAACAAAGTGACGTAACCTCCCAGCCCAGAGT
Source organism: Cryptocephalus moraei (assembly GCA_946251905.1). Classification (NCBI taxonomy): domain Eukaryota; kingdom Metazoa; phylum Arthropoda; class Insecta; order Coleoptera; family Chrysomelidae; genus Cryptocephalus; species Cryptocephalus moraei. Next base: position 5,081,559 of record OX276459.1, read on the forward strand.
CGTCGTGCCGCCGACGACACTGCTACCAGCTCGAGGTAAACCACGTCACAAAATTGGCGCCCGAGCAGGGACTGTTTGACTATTTAACCGGTTGACTATTTTGACTATTTTTTTTTCTATTTTTCCGTTTTCCCGTGTCCGTGAAAATAACACATAATGCCAGCCGCTAGTAAAGACAAATCCGTGGAGAGTAAATCTCTCGAAAATCCCACTGCCGAAACATCCGACCTTCGCGTGAGTTGGGTGTACAAGTTAAATAAAACCGAACTAGAGGCCGAACTGACGAAGTTTAGACTTAACCCAGTAGGCACCGTCGAGGAGTTAAGGAAGCGATTGGTGAGCTTCCTTCGAGACGGAATTACTCCTTGTCCGCCAGAACAACCGCAACCCTCTGTCGATACCGATATCCCTCCGACTGCACCGACCGTACCAACCGAAACAATGCTCCCTGAAGTAACACCCATTCCTGATAACACTCCACTTCTAGTCAATGAGTGGAGAGTAATTTTCGACGGCCGTACCGATCCTGTCACGTTCATTGAGAGACTGCAGGAAATTTGTGAAGCCCAAAACATCCGCCTTGACCGACTACTCCCAGTGATGCCCGAACTACTACGAGGGGATCCGGCCCTCTGGTACAGGAACAACCGCCAGCGCATCAGGACTTGGGAAGAGTTCCTAAAACTTTTTAGAACTTTCTACTTCCCAGTCAATTATAAGATTGACCTAGAACTCGAAATCAGCCGCCGAATCCAGAGGGAGGATGAACCTGTGGCGAAGTATATCAACGATCTTCAGACTCTAATCCGGAGACACGGCCAGATGTCTCCCGAACAAGAGCTACAATGGCTATACCGCAACTTGAAGCCCTCATACAGGCAGCAGATCCGACGCAGTGATTTCACTGACATTTCATCCTTCTGCGAAGCCACTAGGGATTTCGAGTTACTCCGGGAGGAACTGGAAAGGGAGACGCCGCTCAGACCGACGCCAACTCCTGCACCGAGGAAGTTGACGGCCAGCGGAGAGACACGAAGATCCGAAAGTTCGTACACGCCGCCGTCACCGTCACCGCCGAGGACTGAAACACCTCCTGTAGAGACCGACCCACCGCCGCTGTCGCCCTTGGCTAGGGCGAACTCTCCATCTCATTTTAGGGCATCCGAGAGGTGCGCCACCTCTACCCTACGATGCTGGAGATGTGGAGAGCTAGGACACGCCAGGACTGAGTGTCGACGTCCTGCCAAGCTGTTCTGCTCCAGGTGCGGCGCCGAAGAGGTCTTATCCCGAGACTGCCCTTGCCCGGGAAATGGATCATTGCGCTGGACTCGTCCGAGGGAGGAACAGCGAACACCGCCCGTAATCTCAGACCGTATTTCCGCTTCAGAAAGCAACGAGAATCGCCCGCACTTAGCAGTATCAATAGCGGGAGTAAATTACGTTGCTCTGATTGATACAGGAGCCAGTCGCTCCTACATTGGTGATCGCATTGCCGAACAATGCGCCGCCCGGAACGTCATTGCCGCCGGAGAACCCCGTTCCTATGCCCGAGTCGCTAGTGGGGAGCTCGTCGACGTAAACCAGGCCTTTGAAATCACCGTCGAACTGTGACACCGCCCAGTCACACACCGTTGGGGTTATATTCCCCGTTTATCATCTGACCTGATTATAGGGATGGATCTCCTCTCCCGTCTTCGTTTCCAACTGGATTTGGGAACAAGGACCGTTTACATGGAAGGCCGACAACTGCAACTAACGCAGCTATCTTCCTGCACTCCGTTAGAGGAAACATCCACCCCAGGAATCCGTATCCTGATCTGTGAACAGGAGCGCCGCCCACAAAACGTCTTCGAAGAAGAAATAAATGCCTTCGACGGAATCCAAGGAATGACGCCCCTGACACAACACGCGACCCAGTACCGAAACGAGAAACTGAACCGTGTGGCTGATGCTCTATCCCGAGCCCCGCTGTCCGATCCCGTTCTCACTGTGGAACAAGAAACCGCTTGTTCCTGGTACACACGGAAGTTGCAGGATGTCCGCGCGAATCCCGAAGGCAACCCGGAGTACTGCGAGAAAGAAGGACGACTTTACCGACATTTCCGGAACGGCCATAACGAACCTGAACTAACAAATCCCTGGAAGATATGTGTCCCGAAGCAGTCTCGAGCCGGAGTGATGGCTGAAAATCATAACGAACCTACTGCTGGACACATGGGAATCAACAAGACTACCGCCCGCACCGCACTCCGCTACTACTGGCCTGGAATGTTCAGGGACATCGCCAAGTACATACGGAGCTGTGAGGCCTGCCAGAAGTACAAGGTGTCCCCACAAAAGCCGCCAGGACTGATGAAACCGTCCAGGAAAGGGGAACCTTTGAAAACAGTCCGCACCGACCTGATAGGACGATCTCCGCGTTCTGCGAAGGGAATTCACTACGAGGTAGTGTTCCGAGACCGTTTCATTAAACCGGGATCTCTTTCAGACGGAGCCGGAGGCCGAGGCTCAGGAATGGGCCACCACCGAAATAGGATGACGAACCGCCGCACAGTCTACCGCCGGGGTTTTCTCCACCACGCTCAACTGGGTGCAGGTAACCACTACCTGGGAGGCCTGATGCCAGACGTGGCGACCGACCCGTTCCCAGGGCTAGCAGTCACGAGGCTCCCGCAGGTAGAGTCCGCCCAGGGCGAAGAGGACGCTGCGAGCTGCCCCAAGCCAGAGGAGGAGACGCCGCCAGGACCGAGCCACATCCGGGTGACCGCAGGTACCTGCTGGAGGTGCGGCCAGGAGGGCCACCACCGGACGCAGTGCGCCAACCCGGGGCGGCTGTTCTGCTCGCGATGCGGGAAGATCGGCGAGCTCTCCCGCCAGTGCCGCTGCCATTAATAATTTTATTTTATTTTCTTTTTGTTTTAGGGTTTGGGTTAAATAAATTGATTTACCGTTTTCTTTTGGGGCGGGGAGGAAATTTCTGAGTTCCTTTATTTTTTTTATGTAGAATAAGTTTTTCTTTTTAGCGATGTAAATAGGTAGGATTTTCACAACCGTTGATAAGTTCCCCTGTCCTTTCCGGATAATTTTTAAACCCACCGCGAGTTGCGAGAAAAGCAATAATATCCGTATGCAACGTTACAATTATTGCTTTTCTTTAGGAAGAAAGGGGGGGATGTAATGAAGCCTATTTTTCCGTGACTAGAACCATTGTCTCCCTCTGTCACCATTTGCGGAAATTCCGTAAATTCAAACAAATAACGATTGTCTCTCCGCCGTAACACCTGCAATATCCGAGATCAAGTTTAAACAAAAGACCACCAGTTGTCTCTCTAATCTACGAGCCGCAAACTACCCAAAATTATTTGCTCGGGAGCTCTAAATACGAGAGAAAAATATGGGAAATTATCACAAGTCCGCCGACCGATTACCGTGCAGGTGTTAGTGCAGGTGCTTCTACTTAGTGTGACGTTGCCGCTACAGACCGTCCGACCCGGAAAGCAGGGAAACCGTCCGTCCGAGGTATTGTAGTTAGGGAAATCCGACCGAACCCCCCCCCCCCCCCACCGTCCCGCTAGGTCAGGCCGTCGAATTAGCTCTTCCCTGGGTGTGACTCGGGAAGGTTAATTTGGGCTGTTTGGGCAGGTACATCCCTGGGTGAGACTCGGGATAGACCTCCCCGAATACGACGCAATCTAGCGCCCCCCCCCCCCACCGTTCCCGTTGGGTTAGGCCGACGAATTGACTCTTCCCTGGGTGTGACTCGGGAAGGTCAATTCGGGCTGTTTGGGCAGGCGTATCCTTGGGTGAGACTCGGGATAGCTTCCCTGAACACAACCCGACCTTTACTTGAGCTACCGCGCATGCTTAGTCTCCCTAACGACTCCCGCGCCCGCGATTGAATCAAACCTGCTAAAGCGCATGCCCGTCAATTGCTAGACCGCCGCATATATAGTTTTGCCCCGCTTGTTAGCTTTTTCCCCATATTGCTTGCTCCGCTCTCACCGCTTCATAGCGCTTGCCTGACCGTTGCACTTAACTAGCTTTCAAATAGAATAGACACCGACTAGATTAGCTAGACCGCCACGCACTATTCCCCCCCCCACCGTAATAACCCACCGTAATAACCGCACCATGCACTGTTGCCCGACCGCTTCGTAAAACCGAGACCCCAACGTTTTCCGATGTACATAGTTGCCAAATCTTTCCGTTTTCCATAGAGCTAGGGAATTTTGTACATAGATGCCGCTTTGCTTTTAAAACCGTAAAATATATAGTTTTGCACCGTTGCCGATCCTTGTTAGCATGATTGTCTTTATTTTGATACAGTTTTCTACAATAAATTAGTTTTATTTGTTTTCCGAATTGTGTGTTTTATTTTCACGGACTTCCTGGCATTCTCCTGAGTATAAACTAACCCGAGGCCTTAGGGAGTAAACCCTTAAAAAATCTGGCGCCCGAGCAAAACCGTAAAACCGACTTTAAAGCTCCGAAACTCCGAAAATAGCGCCAATTCAACAAAGTGACGTAACCTCCCAGCCCAGAGTCGTCGTGCCGCCGACGACACTGCTACCAGCTCGAGGTAAACCACGTCACAACATCTTAAAATTACCCGATTTAATGTATGAGATTAGTCGTAGGTTAAACTGTGAAAAATGCTACATGAAACTTTTAATTATGTTGGGATTACCGAAAGATTGGTCGTATGTACCTCTCCCATCTTGTGATGGTCATGACTTTGTAGGTTATGATACTGTTGATTAATAAAAATTTTTGAACAATTGTTTCCTTTTTAATGCACTTATTAAAAAAATATCTGGGCAGACCGAAATAGCTCAGTTGGAAGAGCGTGAGACTGTGGATCTTAAGGTCCTAGGTTCGATCCCTAGTTTCGGTAGTTGTATTACATTGAAGTATCTAAAAAAATACTTCATGTAATACAAAATTTTGGAATAATTTTACCCATTTTACCCAACAGGGAACTGTGTTAGGGAACACAGTTCCCTACAACGCCGCCGCCGCCACTGTACGATAGGTGGCGCGACACGCAAGGTGGGTTGCCCGCTAACAGGTGTTCCGTGCCTACTGTCAAATTTTCCGTGTTCCATGCCAAATTTTTTGGTGTAAAAGCTTAGTCTGATATAAAATTAATTAACAAGAAAAGAAATTACGATCGGGTTCCCGCTCCCCCACCCTAAAACCTCGCACCGTGATTAGGGAGGAGGGGGGAGCGCGACCATCTTTGCAACGTCTGTCAAATTTGTGTTCCATGCCTCCGTGACATCTGTCACGCCATCTTTGTGTTCCATGCCTCCGCGGGGGGGGGGGGGGGCGGAGACCCCGGTGGAAGGGCCGGCGGGCTGTGACCTTGAGGCCGGCTAGCGCGAAATTACCGGCGGGAATTTCAAATACCGGCAAAAGTGAGGTTATGTACGGAAAAAGGGGGCTGAACCGGCCTATTCTATCTACTAACGCTCACAATTACAAATACGACAATTACATATATCGGCCGGTAGGACAGAAACACAACGGATAAATGCTAATAACGGGCGGTTTGTCACAGACAAGTAATGGCTCTCACCTTGGATTAACTCAGGCAGAGAACGCCGTAGAGGGCGAGTGGCTCATATTCATTTAGTCCTGATATTGAAATTATGGTGGATTGAACAGTGCCTTATCGGCCGCCATCTATCCGAGATAGATTTGATTTCGCGTTTAAATGTATGGTGGGTGGTCTACTCTCAGCTCTCGAAAATCGGTTTCGTTACATCCCCCTTTTTTTCCTCAAGAAAAGCAATAATTGTAACGGTTTCATACGGAAATTATTACTTTTCTTCCAAACAATAATATCGGCGGATAAGGTGTCGGAGCTTTTCGCGGTTAAATGATTAAACGGTTGCACGTGTTCCTATTTACAAATAAAAATAAAAAAAAATTATATCTTAACCCGGTCAAATCACTATTAAAAAAAAATTACCATTTTGTCCCCATTTCCTGGGCACTCCCAACTTTACCCGGTTTCCCTATCCATCTCCCAAAAAAAAAAAATCTAAATAAATGAAATTAATAAAAAAAAAATAAATGCTAAGCATCAAACACCTCTACCGGCAGCAACAGTTCTTGGACATCCTGCCCACGACGCCGCAGCGGGAGCAGAACACCACCCCCGGGTTCCTGCAGCCGCTCCTCTGATGGCCCTTCTGCCCACACCTCCAGCAGGTCGAGGGGGTGATCTCGACGCGGGAAGAGGTCCTGGGACTGGGGGTGCTCCTGGCGGTCGGGGCGATCTCGGCAGTGACGGACTCGGCTGGGGCGGAAGTGACGGGCTCGGCCGGGGCGGAAGCTGTCGCAAGCCGCAGTCTTGGCTCCGCGTGTCGGCGGTGTCTCCTTCCCCCACTCGGAATTCTGCCTCCAAAATTTCTAGTATTGTCAAGGCGGGGAATGGGTCTTCCTTGACTTCCGGCAACAAATCCCCCACGTAATGCGTGTAGGGTCCTGAGTTTAGTTTGCTCAGGAACCCCCTTCGGTAGGCCCGTTGTAGTTGTCTCCTTCCGAGCCCGGAGTTCACCCAGGCCCTAGCCTGCTCGGTCGGACTGCTGAGGTCCTGGAGATCCTCGTGAGAGACTTGCACGGCGGCGTCGGCGGTTTCATGCGGCGTGGAGGGTTGGCCCGCGGCGGTCGGCACGGGGTCGGCATAGGGCGGCCTAGGAAGGACGTCCTCGACGGCGGTCGTCGTCGTTACAACGGTGTCGGGCGGTGCGGACAAGGCGAAGGCGGGCTCCTCGTTCACCTCATCCCTCAACGCGTCCTCGAGGGCCAAGATGATTTCGGTTTCGTTCGCTTCCATGTTTCTGCAAGAAAACGAGAGTTTATTACTTTCATAGAAATTACCTTTGAACGGTCGGTCGGTGGCGGTTTCGTTGATGTTGACGACCCCGGCGAGTCACGCAGTGCCGCGCCACTGTGTGCGAGCCTCGCCGCGTCGAGTGAACGTTCATCGAAGCGCCGGCCGGCGGTCTCGGCGATCCTGTCACGGACGGCGGTCTCGGAGAATAATGCGACGGCACGCCACTGGGTTCTCATCTCGGCGTGTCGGGTGAACGTCTCTCACGGCGCCGGCGCTTCCCAGCTGCTTCGGGAGTCGACGGCGCCGGTGTCTCGAAGGCGGAGCGACTTCGCCTTATCTTTCATCGGTAGCAAACGGTTTTAGATCTTTTATGTGAACCCTTTTTATTGTGAGACTGGAACACACGACGATGGAAGAGATGGAGGCGATCATCAGAACCCTACCGACGAAGAAGGCACCAGGACGGGACACCATCACAAACAAGATGATAAAGGAACTACCGCAGGAGGCAAAGAAGAGGATCCAGGAAATCTACAACGCGGCGATGAAGAAGAGATACTACACACAGATATGGACGGAGGCAGACGTCATCATGTTCCCGAAGCCAGGCAAGGACAAGAAATTCCCGCAAAACTACCGCCCCATAAGTCTTTTGAACAATTTAGGAAAACTACTGGAGAGGCTACGTATCATACCGGACGAACAATGTGGATTCAGGGAAGGACACTCGACGGAGCACCAGGCGCTGAGGATGGTAGAAGAGACGATCAAGGACATCAACGAAAAGAGGACCACATGCATGGTACTATTCGACGTGGAGAAGGCGTTCGACAGGATTTGGCACAACGGACTAATAGCAAAGATGGACGGACTAGGATTCAAGACGGCGACGACCCAGATGATACAGGACTACCTACGAGACAGGAACTTCAGAATCAAGGACAAAGGGACCACATCGAGCAGCAGGAGGATGGAAGCAGGAGCACCACAAGGATCGGTATTGGCACCGGTCCTATACAATATCTACACTAGCGACATACCGATTGGAAGGGGGAACAGCCACACGAGGACCTATATCTACGCGGACGACACGGCGAAGGCGGCGACATCGAGACAACCCAATAAAGCGACGGAGTACCTACAGAGGGAAGTGGAACAAATGGAAGAATGGACGAAGAAATGGAAGATCAAACTCAACGCGGAGAAGATAGAAGCGATATACATAGGACCGAAGACGAGACGACCGACGACCAACATCATAATAGGAGAAAAGGAACTGGAATGGAAGGAAGAAGTGAAATATCTAGGAATCCACATAGACCGAGGACTTACATGGAGAAGGCACATAGAGGAGACCGAGAAGAAGGCGAAAGACCGACTGAACAGACTGGGACCACTAATAGGACGACGGAGCAAGCTGAGACTGGAAACCAAGAGGAAGATCTACCTGGCAGGAATAAGACCTATAATGACGTACGGAACAGCAGCGTGGGGACAAGCAGCAAGGACGCACCTGGAGAAACTGGAGAGGATACAGAACCAAGCGATGAGAAGGATGACGGACGCACCATGGTATATGAGGAATGAACAGTTACGAAGGGACCTACGCATCGAAGAACTAAAGAAGACCATCAGGAAGAGGACTAGGAAGACGATAATCAAGGCAATGGAGCACACGAACCCACTAATAGGGAAGGCAACGGACTACGACGAGGACCCAAGATCAAAGAGGAAAAGACCCAAAACGGCAATGAAAGAAGACTAATCACGAAGGACATACCAGGAAGATGAAAACACAATAGGAGGACCACCAGGACGACCAGGACAACCAAGGAAATACCATCACGCGGAGGAAAGAAGAAACTAGAGGGAGAAGTAAGGAGCCAGGCGCTCAACTTCGGGAAATTGAGGACAACATACGTTACGAATTCCCCGCGCCGCGTCTGACAAGGTGACTTCGCGTTTTAGGACTTTATCACCCACGTGACATCGCCAATCTCGGTGTCGCAGATTGTAGTGACGGCTCTGAGTCGTGAAGGCTTTGGCGAGGTTGACGCGGACGATAGAGAAAACATCCCGTAATCTCTCCAGACGTCCAAGTCTCTCGGCGGTCTCGGTTTCGGTGGGTTCAGCGGGCGGAGAGTTCTCCGGAGTTCGAAACAGTCGGTGCGGGGGTTCAAGTTCTCGGCCAAAATTCAGCATTGCTGGGGTGAAACCGGTGGATTCGTGGCGAGAAGTGTTGAGGGCAAAAACCAACTCGTGCAGATGGGCGTCCCATCGGCGGTGGTCGTTCTCGCTGAACTGCCCTATCATTACTTTCAGGGTGCGGTTCGTTCTCTCAACGGGATTGGCTTGTGGTGTGTACGGTGGTGTGGTGCGGTGTTGAATATTAAATTCCTTCAGGAGTTCCTGGAACGGCCGGCCGGTGTACTGAGTCCCATTGTCGCTAAGTACAGTTTTGGGGCAACCAAAACGGGTTACCACTTCTTCGTAGAATGCCCTTGTTACATTCTGGCTGGTGGCGCTACGGATTGCTCGTGCATGGACCCACTTGGTGAACCGGTCCTGGAATACGACGACGTACTGATTGCCCTTCGCGGAACGAGGTAACGGTCCCATCAGGTCGGTGCAGACGATTTCCCACGGCTCCCGGTTTCTGGATGGTTGCATCAATCCCGGCGTTTCTGTTGTGACACCTTATATCTCTGGCATGACTCGCAACTCCGAACATACTTGGCGATGTCTCTAAACATTCCCGGCCAGTAATATCGGAGCGCTATTCGGGCGGTCGTTTTGGCGATTCCCATGTGTCCTGCAGTGGGTTGATCGTGATTTTCGGAAATCACTCGGTGTCGGGACTGCTTCGGGACGCAGAGTTTCCAGGGGTCCACCAACTCGGGTTCGTTGTGGTCATGCGCATCCCAGAAGTGTCGGTACAGTTTTCCCTCCTTCTCACAATACTCTGGGTTGCCTTCGGGATTCACACGGACATCCTGCAACTTCCGGTCGTACCATGAGCATGAAGTCTCTTGTTCGACAACTAAGACGGGATCGGGCAACGGAGCTCGCGACAGAGCGTCGGCGACTCGGTTCAGACTCCCTTTTCGGTTCTGGATGTCAAAGTCGAATTGTTGTAGGTACATTCTCCAACGAATGAGACGGCCAGACGGACTATCCAGTTTATACAGCCACTTCAGGGATTGGTGATCGGTTTTCACTGTGAAATGGTAGCCTTCCAAGTATGGTCGCATCTTTTCCACGCCCCAAACTACGGCCAGGCATTCCTTTTCGGTGACGGAGTAGGCTCGTTCGGCGTCGTTCAATGTCCTACTAGCATAGGCGATGACTCGTTCTCCTTGTTCGGTGTTCTGGGTTAGCACACTGCCTAACCCGGCGTCAGATGCGTCGGTCTGAAGTACAAACGGCCGAGTGAAATAGGGGCACATTAGTACAGGTGCTTCGGTCAAACTCTTCTTTAGGCGCCGGAAAGCTTCCTCTTGTTCCGTGGTCCATTTCCACTTTCGGCCTTTCCTCAACAAGCTGTTGAGTGGCTGGGCGGTCTGGGAAAAATTCGAGACGAAACGGCGGTACCAGGAAGCGACCCCTAAGAAGCGACGGAGGTCCCGGACGTTCTGCGGCGGGGGAATCTCGAGAATAGACTTAACCTTGTCAGGATCGGTCGTGATTCCTTCGGGTGTGACCATATGTCCAAGATACTTCAGGGTGCGGCGGCCAAATTGGCATTTTTCAGGATTCAAACGAAGGTTGGCTTCCCTCAATCGTCGGAAAACTGTTCGGAGATTTTCCAGGTGTTCTTCGAAGGTTCTTCCTAACACTATGATGTCGTCTAGGTAGGCAAAGCAGTGTGGATCGAGTTCAGGCCCTATTATCCGGTCCATTAGCCGTTGGAAGGTGGCGAGAGCGGAGTTCAAGCCGAAGGGCATAACCCTGAATTGAAATAGTCCTCTTCCAGGGACAGTAAAAGCGGTGATCGGCTTACTCGCCTCGGTGAGCGGAACCTGCCAGTATCCCTGCCTTAGGTCGATGCTGGAAATGTAGCGAGCCCTTCGGAGTTTGTCCAGGATGGCGTTGATGAACGGTAAGGGGTACGCATCCTTCTGGGTGACGGCGTTCACCTTCTGGAAGTCGATGCAGAATCTCGGTTTTCCATCCTTCTTACGAACGATTACGACGGGCGAGCTCCAAGGGCTTTCGGACGGCTCTATGATCCCTTCCTCCAACATGTTGTCTATTTCGGTGTTGATGATCGCTTGTATGTGTAGGTTTTGCGGCCGGTGGCGCTGTTTAATTGGAGTCGGATCGAGGAGACGAATCTCATGTTGAATAAGTGGCGTCGCTCCTCGTATTCCTTCGAAAGCTCTTAATTCGGTCTCGAGGAATTGCTGCAGGTGGCGTTCCTCGTCGGTGTTCAGCGCGTGGATTTCTGTATCGGCGGTATCGTCCATCGACGTACATGAGGATGTTGGCGATAGATGTAGTTTTCGGTTCCTCATGTAGACGTTCCCGGTTCCCAAGTCTAATCGGAAGTGTAGGCGGCCTAGGAGATCCATCCCTAGTATCAAGTCGGAAGGCAGTCTAGGAATGTAGCCCCAACGGTGTGTGATGGGGCGGTCTCCTATTCGGACGGTGAGCTCGAAGTTCTGTCGCACATCTACTAGCTCTCCACTAGCGACGCGAGCGTACGAGCGGGGCTCTCGAGTCGTCGTAATTTTTGCGGCGGTGTGTCGGTGGGCAAGGCGGCCTCCTACGTATGATCGTGTTGCTCCCGTGTCTAGTAGGGCGAGGTAATGTTCCCCATCGACGGATACTGTTAGATGAGGGCGGCTGTCGTTACCTTCGGTGACGGCGATCTCGTTCGAGGTTACTGCCGGCGTTCGCTGGGCCTCCCTCGCTTGGGTCCAGCGGGTTGCTCGTTTCCCGGACAAGGGCAGTCTCGGGAGAGTGTTCCTTCTTTGCCACAGCGTGAGTAGAAGATTTTCCAGGGACGCCTGCACTCATTCCTGGTGTGTCCTGCCTCCCCACACCTCCAACATTGTAGGGCTCGACCGTCCCTTTCGGCAGTCCTGGGGCGGGATGAGAAGTTCTCTCTGGGTCCGGAACGCGACGGCGGTGGCGGTCGTTCGGGAAGCGGTGGCGGTCGTTCGGGAAGCCGCGGCGATTCCCTCCTGGGATGGGATGGATTTGCTTTCGGCGTATGTGGCAACGGCGCGCTTGTCGAAGGCGTGAAACTGCGTGTCGACGGCTCGACTCTCGGTGCGGGAGACAGCTCGAAGTCCCGGGTTACATCGCAGAACGACGGGATGTCTTTGAAATCGGTACGTCGGATTTGCTGACGGTACGAGGGTCTCAGGTTCCGGTACAGCCACTGGAGTTCTTGTTCTGGAGACATATGTCCATGTCTGCGTACGAGGGTTTGAAGATCAGTAATATATTTCGATACTGGCTCGTCTTCCCTCTGGACTCGGCGGCTGATTTCGACTTCTAGGTCGATCTGGTAGTTGACCGGGTAGTAGAACGTCTTGAAGTTCTTGAGGAAGTCTTCCCACGTATGGATACGTTGTCGGTTGTTTCGGTACCACAGTGCGAGGTCCCCTCGTAGTAATTCAGGCATTACGGGAGGAAGTCGGTCGAGGTGGATGTTCTGCGAGGTACATATTTCCTGGAGACGCTCGATGAAGGTTACGGGATCGGTTCGGCCGTCGAAGACGATGCGCCACTTACTTACCGTGAGTGGTGTAAAACTAGACACAGTTTCGGGAGAGATCATATTAGACACTGCGGGGTTCGGTAGGGGCGGAGTAGTTTCGGTCGTGAAAAAGGGTTGCGGCTTTTCTTGTGGACAGGGAGAACTAGTTCAGTCTCGTAAAAATAGCACTACACGTTTCCTTAATTCGTCGACGGTACCTTCTGTATTTATTCGGAATTTCGCGGCTTCGTCTTGTAGATCGGATTTGTTTAATTTATAAATCCAACCTACACGAGGGTCGTTAGTTTCGGTGTTCGGAATCTCGAGAGATGATTTATTTTCCGCATTTTCTTTAAGGGGCATTTTGAGTGTTTGTTTCCTACAGGCAATTACACGAAAGTGAAATTTAAAGTCCCTGCTCTCGGGCGTCAAATTTGTAACGCGCTTACGTGCGGTTACTAGTGAGATTTGGCGCTGGGACGGAGTTCGGGAGTTCGGTTAATCGGTTTTAGGAGTCGGTTTTCCGGTTTTGTTCGGGCGCCAGATTTTTAAGGGTTTTCTCCCTCGGGAATATGCCTGGGTAATTTACGAACTCAGGAGATTACCAGGGTTGTCTGTAGAAATGAAACACACGTTCAAAAACAGAAAATCCCAAAATTAGATTATTCCCAATCGGCCGTGAAAACAATTCGTACAAATAACACCTGCGAGGTCGTCGAACGGAGATCGGCAAAAACTTATTTACAATTATTTATGTATCTCGAAAGGAAACACACAAATGCGAAAATATTAAAGTATCACAGTTGAAGAGGAATAAAATTTTATTCTAAACGAAATTGGAAAGATCGAAAATTATTTAACTAAGCGAAAATGCGGAAACGGAAAATTACCATACTTTTGCAAACAATAAAATTAAGATTTGAAATACGAAAAACCCTCTAAGTATTGAAAATGAGAAAACGGAAAATTGTACTAACAATTTCACAATGAAAGAGAAATAGCTAAATACGGAGAAGATAAGAAAACGTGCAGAGTCTAATATTTACTAGTGCGGCTTTTACGAGAGAGCGAGAGTGAGAGAGAGCAAGTGGAGGACAGAGAAAAATTAATTTTTCCCTACAACGAAGGAAAAATTAATTCGTAGCGGTTCGGAGAGACGGATATTTTGACGGTAGTACAGATCACTCACATATATCGGTCGGTATTACGTTCACATGTAATAATTAATTCGGTCGGTTTGATCGGTAGGTAACGCTCACAATTACAAATACGACAATTACATATATCGGTCGGTAGGACAGAAACACAACGGATAAATGCTAATAACGGGCGGTTTGTCACAGACAAGTAATGGCTCTCACCTTGGATTAACTCAGGCAGAGAACGCCGTAGAGGGCGAGTGGCTCATATTCATTTAGTCCTGATATTGAAATTATGGTGGATTGAACAGTGCCTTATCGGCCGCCATCTATCCGAGATAGATTTGATTTCGCGTTTAAATGTATGGTGGGTGGTCTACTCTCAGCTCTCGAAAATCGGTTTCGTAACAAGGTAAATGTTTTGTAATTTTCCTGAAGAAGTCCGTATCTTGTTTTGTAAATACTTTTTTCATAATTAAATATAGTTATATTTTAGGTTCCTTTTTCATCATTAAAACTATTATTATATTTGTTATTTTTTATGAAATATACAATACATAGTTCCTTTTCATCTTTATGTAGATTATTAACTATAGGTAAATGATCATTTTGTAATTTTCCTGAAAAGTCCGTATCTTATGTTGTAAATACCTTTTTCATAATTAAATACAGTTATATTTTAGGTTCCTTTTCATCATTAAAACTATTATTGTATTTGTTATTTTTTACGAAATATACATTACATAGGTATAAATTACTGGAATTTTTATTATCAAAGTTTTTACATTTCCCTTAAAATTGTATTTGAAGTAGAATATTTATAAAAATCAAACAAGTATCAATTTATATCTCAGTTGCCAGTAATGAGAATACCAAGTACAAAATGTATGAGTACTTTCGGGATTTTAAACCTGTCGGGATTATGGACCTGTCGGGAATGTGAACGTTCGGGATTTCAACTGTCGGGATTTCGATTCGTCGGGATTTTGATTGTCGGGATTTCGAACCAGACCCGATAGAAGGTGGACCCGAAGACTCGCAATATAACAGAACTCAAAGTGGATGGTTCGACACTCAATGTTTTGAGGACTGGTTCCTCAAAACAGCTCTTCCCTATCTCCGACGAAAGGAGGGCAAGAAGGTTCTTATTTGCGACAACCTGGGAAGCCATGTTTCCTATCACATTATCAAAAGTTGCACAGAACACAACATTCAGTTTGTATTCTTGCCGAAGAATTCGACACAGTTATGCCAGCCCCTGGACGTTGCACTGTTTGGCCCGGTCAAACGGGTGTAGCGAGAAATTCTGACCGAATGGAAACGGACCCATTAAGCAGTTTTGCCAAAATATGTCTTTCCTTCGTTGCTGAAAAAGCTTCTAGAAAAATTTAAGGATCGCATGTCGCATAATATAAAATCTGATTTCAGAGCAACGGGTATAATCCCATTCGATCCAGAACAAGTTTTGAAAAAGATTCAGAAACGACATGCAGGAGGCACAGATGTTGCACTGATAGCGTTGTTTACAGATGTGATGAACGCGACTGTTGCTCCTTTAGATCAAACCCCGAGTAGACCCAAGCGTAAGTCGAAGATTAATGTTCCCGCTGGTATATCGATGGGTCTTGAAGATCTACGCCAATTGAATGTAGGGTCGTCAATTCTATCTACCTCTCAAGAAGATTTTGTTTAGGAAAACGCATCTACGTCTCAAGATAATGCCAATAATGGCCCTACAAACTCTATGATATTTTCAGAAAACGACGGTAATTTTAACGATGATCCCACGTCTCAAGTGTCGGACGATGATTCCACGTCGGAAGTACCAAACGTTGAACTACCAGTAACCTCTAATACATTACAAGAATGATGTTTTGCTGTAGTAACATTTTTGTACAATGAAGGGACCAAGAAAGAAACGACCAAAGTATTTGTTGCGCGAATTGAGGAGATTACAAAAATGTATTTTGCTGTGAACTGCCTTAGAACCTATATGGGTCATAAAGATTCTTCTGTTTTTCCGGACGTTGAAGACAAGAGTAAAATCAAACTTCAACAAGTCCACAGTATTTCAACTGCGCCTAAAATCCATCGCGGCGTTCATGTATTTGAAGGCCTGCAGTTATAGAGTCTTAAGGGTTCAAATAGGTACCTGGGTACGTAGGTACCACCTATTTTCGTTTTCAGAATGTTATTTTTCATTTTTTATCGAATGTTTGAAGTTTATTTTACAGTCTGTTTAATTTTTTTTAGTTGCTATATGATTTGTTTTATAATTAAAGACGTTTATTTCTATTATATCGATTTTATATTCATTACATCAGCCAATACTACATTTTTTTTTATAAAAAGGTCCGATAAAGGTTTCCAACCAAGCCTATACCAAATACCAGGATCAAAACGTACATTTTCTACGTCAAAGTTGAAGTGTGCGATATTACCCCAAACCCCGGGTTATATCCGACGAAATTATTTTTAAAAAAATGACCGTGCCAACTTGTAAAACATTTATTCGTGTAAATATGTTTACTAGGATAACTTCTCACTATAGAATGCAGTAGTTGGCTTTAATTTCGTATAACAAAAGAAATACAGGCAAATAATTCAAAATATCGTCCGTTATAACCCCGGTTGACGGTATTAAACTCCATAAATTTCAATAGTAAACTTGTTAAGTAGAGAGTGATCATCTCCAATACGTTGCGAAAATACGACTGAAAGTCGTATAACCCGCGCTCTCTGTGGGATTGCGAATGTGCCCCGCGGTTAGCTTAAATTAGTTCGGTGACTGGGAATGTGAGGTCCCCTTATCCGCTCTTCTCTGTCGTATTATACTTCATAAAAAAATAATGCATAATTCAACGCATAGTTCGCAGTGCTAATTAAGCGTGAGACTGTTTGTCATTAAAATTATACGAAATAAAAAAATAGCTGTGATTTAAACGGAAACGTTTATTTGTTATTTATTCATAGGATCGAAAACCCAGTCGTCTAGACTGATATGTGGTAGTGATTTCAACGGAAAAACTTTAATTGTTATGTAAGAAAAATATTAATGCACAGGATCAGAAAAAAAAATCAGTCGTCTAGACACTTAGACCTTGGTGATGAGATGCAAATATCTCTAACCAAATGACATTGAGAAACCACTTTTTCCTCGAAGATTTCTGAGGTATATATTCGAGCAAATTCAAATGTTCTTTAGTCACACCATTTACAATTTACAATGGAAAGAGATAGCCCGTCCGGACTAATGGAGTACCGCAGACGGGTCATTTCGCGCTCGCTTCGTAGTCGGTGCGAACTCGTCTCGATCGTCAGTCGAACCGTGCGAGCTGCAGCGAACGAGAAATCTCGAGCGTGACGACTGGATCGCGTATTATGGAGGTAATTATAAACAAATAATGCAGTCTTTTACATTGAAAATATACTGATACCTACACATGTATTGAAGTAGTAAACAAAACTGATGATACCTAATAAACGAACTTCTTTTAGTTGTTCAACATCAAATTCATTGGGGAAGTGAAGAAGCATCCCGAATTGTATAATTATACTCTCCGAGAGTATTCTAGGACAGACTATGTAGAAAAAGCTTGGAATGACTTGGCTAAAGAAGTCAACTTGTTAGGCAAAAACCGACTTTCAATAACAATTTATCATCTGACAGCCCACTCTGTAGGTTAATAATAGATATTTACGATGTAAGTGTCGTAACGATTCATATTACGATACAATATTGAGGAATTTTGTAGGTAATTATCAATTGAAATATATTATGAAGTTTCGACACGAACATTGTACAACGTTTTATCGGCGATCAATTCAAAATGTTTAATATTACAATTTATTGTTTCTTTAGAAATGTCACATTACTTCACCGCATTAGTGCGGTAAAGTACTACATTATGATATCCAATTGGATGTTATATTGCATGGGATTACATATAGATCGTGTATAAAGATGTTAAACATCATTTGATGAATGGACAAAAAAACTATAGTGTATTTATTTGTTGCAGTGGGTGAATGCAAAGAACAATGGAGGAAATTACGTACTATAGTACATTTGTAAACAACCTCAAGCCGAAACCTAGTGGTAGTGGAGGTCCGAAAAACAAATATTACCTAACAGAAGCAATGCAGTTTACTATTCCGTTTGTTAAGGTATCCGGCATCCCTTCAGGAAATTTATCTGAACTCCACCAAAAATTGCCTGCTCCCTTATTACATCAAGACCTTTTCGAAACAAATGTATCAAACGAAGAAATTTATTTATCAGAGGATGTGTCCTCTGTGTCGGAAGTTTCCGGAAGCGACCAACATTTACCCCTATCACCTTACAGCTATCATTTACATCATCATCCCAACCCCCTTCACCAAAACCATCACAACCAGGACCTTCCACAGCAAGTCAGGGGAATAGTGTGACATTACCAGATCCCATGGGTACGAGAAATCGAGAAATGCATGGCCATGTTGGCAAAAGAGAACACGGCAAGATACTACTAATGAAGCTGACAAAGTATTTGCTGAATATTTTTCAGCAAAGGCGGCAAAACTTACGAATTCCTCTGAAGTGAGTACAAAAAGAGAGGGCATACAAATTTTTCTTAACAGCCTCATCCCAGATTGATGAAATTGAATGATGTTGATTTAAGAATCAATAAAAGAAAAGCTTTGCTCTTAATTGATGAATTCACATGCACATCACCACAAATATGCTACCCACTCCAAACAAGTTTCACAACGTCACATCATAACACACACACAATATGTACAACCCAAACCAGGAATTTCAATCTACACCAACACCAACAGAAAATAATTTCTCCAAGTCGACGGAATCACATTCAGAATCTTTCCAGACAGCTGACGAGCCTGACGACTGCACCACAGCATTGAGTCCTAATCGTTACAAACAGTTATAGATATATATTTTTAAGCGTTCCTAAGCATATTTTGAAAATCAACACTTTATTTCTTTTTTGCTTTATACTTTTTTATATATAATAATCAAAACTGAGAGTATATTACAGTTACTATGTTGTTGTAATTATTACGGTTTGTTTCAACCAATACCGTTGATTTCTTAAGTACAATAATCCTTAAAGAACCCTTCCCACTTGTAACGCGGCGGGGTTTCATATCGGAAGGATAAGCCGCGGGTTAGGTAAAACTTCCTTAGGTACAGGGGTGGATTTTGGTAAAATTGATGCGTTAATCAATACTAAAATTCTTCTATTTCAATATCACTAACATAGCCATCTTGTAAATTAATTATAAAATCGCCAGTGTTATTTATTATTGTATATTCGTTATCGGGTTTGATTACATGTTTTACAGTATTTCGCCAACGTTCCGACGAAATTCATTCCCATGAAATTCTTGTCAATTGAATTACAGGATTACTTATTGTCGGAGTCGTATTTTTGATATTAATTGGTGCCACATATGTTCAATCGGATTAAACATACGATAATATGGAGGAAGTTATAAGACTAGCTGTCCCATGTCCTGAGCTATGGCATAGCAAACGTATTTTTTTTTAAATTAAATGATTTTATTATCTTATTCTTGAATTTCTTCTTTCTTATTGCTTGCATTTGGCGTTTTCCTAATTTGTCGGCTGTGGTATGGGGCGTTATCCATAACAATAACATAATTGGGTTGTATATTTGGTAAAAGTTGATTTGTAAACCAATTTTCAATAAATTCGGCGTTGGAATCTTGATGGTAATCTAAACTACTGTCGTTAATGTTTATATTTATATCGATTCATAATTATGAACCTATGATAATCTATGATAATTATATTACTTTTCTAAGCTTTCTTTTCTACGAAGCAATGCCTATACTTAAATTCACTGAGAAGACAGTTATAGTCAAACATTTGAAAAAAAAAAATTTGAAATTTTTCAATTTTTTAAATTAGTTTTTTGAATTAGTTTCATTAAAAAATTTTTCTTTGTTGCCAAAAAATATCATTTCCATAGGAAAATTATTTCTCTACATGAAATCTTACAGCACATATCTTCAAAAAATGTATAATTTTTGCGCTATAGCCGAAAAATCGAAACGTGGACAAACGTACCCCGTTATCAAAAACGCCTGGCTAAATTTAGTAGCACTTTTGGATTTTTTTCGTTAGAGGTCAATTGACAAAGTATATTTTTCTATGAATTTTTTTGTAATAGAAAATTTAAATGCATTATTTAAACAATGTATTTTAAATGTATTATATCACTTATGTAGTTGCATTTGAAATTCTGTTTTCTAAGCTGAATATTGAACAAAAATTATCTATCCAATGAAAGAAATAAGAAATTTTCCGAAAAAAATCTTTTTAGCTCAAAAGATCCTGTTGTAACACTGAACTGTTAAAAACTATTTTCAAAACTTCAAACGAATGTTAAATTAAAACGAGTTGCTTTCTACTGTTTTACCGATACAAGAAGCGCGTGTTGTCAGATAATAGTTTTAGCAAGGTCACTCTCTCGTCTAGTTTTCCCTGCCGGTATATGTATATCCATTTCACCTTGTTGGTATTAAGATATTAAAACCCATTAATATGTTGACGAAAATTTTTTAAATTTTGATAAGCAATAGCATAAAATTGAAGATTTTTGAACGGAGAACATACTGGTTGTCAGTTTTTTTTTACATTATTGTTAGTTTTTGAGAAAATGGAAAAAAATTATCGTTTCTGCAAATTTCAAGCAGATAACAAGGGTTGCGCTTATTGAAACCTACAAACTCGGAATCCTGAAGGTCGAAAACATATTTTCGCCCAGGTATCGACAGAATACAGACATTACAAAAAAACTACAAATACATTTTGCAGGTGTTTTTGAAGGTTTTTGCAAGTTTTGGGGGGATTTAACGGTTTTTTGCAGGTTTTTGCAAGTTTTGGGGGGATTCAACGGTTTTTTGCAGGTGTTTTTGCAGGTTTTTGCAAGTTTTGGGGGGGTTTAACGGTCTTTGCGGATTCAACGGTTTTTTGCAAGTCCTTGCAAGTTTTGCAGGTGTTTCAACGGTTTTTGGGGTTCCAACGGCTTTTTGCAAGTCCTTGCAAGTTTTACAGGTCTTTGCAGGTGTTTGGGGGTTTAACGGTTTTAGTCGTGACTCATCCACGTGCACACATTACTCTTGGGAGATTCAACGGCTTTGCAGGTGTTTGGGGGTTTAACGGTTTTAGTCGTGACTCATCCACATGCTCATATGACTCATCCGGTTTTTGGGAGATTCAACGGTTTTTGCAGGTCTTTACAAGTTTTGGGGAGATTCAACGGTCTTTTACACATGCTCATATGACTCACCCCGTTTGGGGAGATTTAATGACATGACTCATCCATATATATGTGTTAGAGAGAAACATCCCTCGACGTGTTAATTAGACAACACGTACAATTTTTAACTAATACAGATCCCGTCTTGCAAATGTAACGGTTTCATTAGTGACTCATTCATTCACGTGCTTCTTATGCAGGTGTTAGAGATATTCCTCGACCTCCCATAAGGGATTTTCGTTAATTACATTGCTACAATCAATATATCGGGGTCAGCATTCTCGCACGTGGAATTAATGAATAAAATTAACCATATGTTTGAATGCCGAAAGTATAAAGAAAAATTAAAGTCTTTAAAAATATGGGGGCTCTCTACAAACGTCTGGGTTATTTCGCATGACTCGCACGTTCTCTTATACAGGTGCTAGAGAGAGCACACTTTTCCGCATTCCTTCTCATTATATAGACAGGTAAATGAATTAAAATAAGTAAAAAAAAGTGTTTATTTTTCCAATTTCAATAACATACTATACAAAGTGCTTGTATCGATACGAATGATTTGATCTCTAAGAAGTCCTATTTCATGAAAGCCTTGCCCCACAATAACTTGCTTTATTTTATCCCCCTCATTCCAATAATTCATCCATATGTTCACATCAGCACATATGTAATAATCTCCTACTTCTTCCTCGATGATATCCACACAAAAATCGAGAAAGTCCCTAAATCCCTCAGGCGAAAACTCTATGACAGCCTCTTCGACTTGTAACTCAATCATATCTTCCTCCTCCTTGAAAATTATTTGCAAAATTCCATCCAGCACGTAATGTCTCCCATCATCAGCCGCAACATCGGGATCACCCATCTGAGCGTCTGGCTCCATTATATCGATCCCATCAACTCGTTCTGATTCATCCATAACGGCTACTTGAGCATGCATAACTAAAGTAGTGGATTTAACGTTTTTTGGGGAGTTTTAACGGTTTTTGGTGGTGACTCATTCATCACGTGACACCCCCCTCCATTAATTACAGTATCACTGTATTAAGTGAGTCATCACCCCACGTGCAATTCTTCGCGAATACGTCTTACAAGTGCGAATTTAACGGTTTTTGCAGGTGTTTACGATATTTACCGTTTGGGGGTTTATGACTCATTCACACACGTGCAGGATAAATCCGTTAAATCCCCCCAGAAAACCGTTGATTACTCATCTATCATAGTAGTCCATCTGTGGATTATATTCGTTAATTCTCATGAGTCATAATTTTACCCCCACCCCTTATTAAAAGATTATATTGTAACGATGTGCCCCCTACCGGAAACACTCCGCATAGCAATTTTATTAAACATAGGAAACTGTAAAAATCCTCTCAACGAGTGGGGCAATCCTCCGAACCGCGCGATAGTTACTCCCATTTCCGCTTATGGGTGCTTGACTAATACAATTCCACTTCCACCTCTTACAAATCACCAAGCTTTGCCTGTCAGGATGATTTAAATATAGGCCGTTTTGGGGCATAAGGCATCAAGCGATCAGTCGATCAGTCGATGAATCGAGTAGTCGATCAGCCGATCAGTGAGTGTTCCGAATTAGTCTAGTGAGTGAGAGTGGGAGTATCCGACCGTACCGACCGAATTGTAAGTACTCCATTATCCGATCATTTATTATCTCTTAATTCTTGGGTTAGGCCGGACATTTCATTCCGTAGCATCTCCTTTCTCGCCGTTCGTAGTAAAACACTCTAGGGTGATCCACTCGGGGTTGTCTAGACAAAAGCAAAGCCGTGTCCGTGTTAGGCCGTAATAAGACGCTCTAGGGTGATCCACTCGGGGCGCTTTTATTACCTAGACCGATTTCGTACCAATCTTCCATAGGGTGTTCCACTCGGGGCTGGTTGGTATAAAGTCATTACGTAAGTTGTGCATTTCATAATCAGCCCATCCGCCCGAGGCCCGAATACCAGAAATTAGGAGCCGCACGTTAGATTTCCGCTTGCATTGCTTGAGTACGCCCTATAGGGCACCTAAAACCGCCCTTCAGTTTTGCTCCGCTCTCGCTTTATTAATTTATTCTTCCGCCTCCTTCTAACCGCTTTAAACCGAATTTGCACGCCTAAGATTAGCTAGATTGCGATCTCCCGTAATGTAGATAGATTGAAATAGATTCGTTCTTTCCTAAATGTAGCTTCTCCGTTCATATTTCCGCTCATTTATTCAAACAGAATATTTTCCGTAAATGTAGATAATAAATGAATCGTTTTTGCCCAAACACCTGCGTCCGACCGGTCCGTTCCAAAGCGTAGCGCAACGTTGCCGGTTCCCGCCGATATTCAAAAAATCCGAACGTACATTGTTGTCAATAATTCCGGGGATCGGAAAATTTTTGCACTACGTTGCCGAACCGCCCGTTCTCACTGTAAATAATGTAAAGCATGATTGCCGCTTCTCCGTAATGTCGCAAAACCGCCATTTTGTACACAATTGCCGAATTCTTTCAAATACCGCAAACCTTTCATTTGTACATACATACCGTTACTTCCTCATTTGTAAATATGATTCATTTGTAATATAGATCATCCGTATTTGTCCCGAATTGTGTGTTTTATTTCCACGGACCTCCTGGCATTCTCCTGAGTATAAACTCACCCGTGGCTCTAGGGAGTAAACCCTTTAAAATCTGGCGCCCGAGAAAACCGACTTTAACGCCGTTTACCATAATTCCCGAACTCCGTCTAAGCGCCAAATCTACAAGTGACGTAACCTGTACAACAGAGTCGTCGTGCCGCCGACGACACTGTAAAGGAAAGTACGTCTCAATATAAATTGAGAAAAAATGTGATGTGATAGTTCATTCGACAAATATGTCTTCGATTAGCACAGTCTCACACCCAGTATTGTTAGGGGAAAGAAGATATCCCTTAAATAATTCAAAAAGCAAATTCGTAGCAGTGGGACTTTTGTATAATTCAGTGTTCACTCCATACATCCAGCTATCAGGAAACAAAAGAGATTGTGTGTTGTTTAGTGAAAGTGAGTGGATAGACTTTTTAAACTATCAAGGAGCGATTACCAACTTTTTGTACTCTGCTGATGCCTTCGACCCAATAGAGGCAGATAAAATTATTTTGGAATCCATAGTGTCACCTTATGGAAAAATTATAAAAATCATAAAAAACGAATCATCTGTTTGTCTCGCCTACGAATCAGTATCTACTTTGTGGGAGTTCCTGCCACTTATTCGTTATAGGATCGATATATTAAAGCGGCAACAGTTCCACAACTACTTCGAGATCCTTCAGCACGGGTTACGAGGTCAAGATGATCCAATCTTGAAAACGTACAACTTACTTCAACCGGATAAAAATCCAAACAGTGAAAACATCAGCTTAGTTTTGGAATTTATTCACACTTACCCCCAAATTTTTAAGGAGACGCTTCAGCATGAAAAAAGTCACATTCAGTAATTGTAATAATATTTACTGTATTACTGTATTTGATTAATCACGAGAAAATTATTGGGAAACTGTAATCATTGATCGAATACGATTTAGAAATAGAATAGCTAATGTCTCACATTTAATTAATCCTGTATTAGATTGTAATCATAGGGATAAGGTGTATATGGAAAGATTTAATTAAATAAATATTTACAAACAATGTTTTATTTTACTAAATAATTTTTTTTCACCCATGAATTATGTTTATTGTCAAGACCGAGCCATTTAACATATAATAAATTTCCTTTTTTTCTAAGCACTTTTTCTACTAAATATATATGAGGGTATTTAGCCTTCTGAAGTTCCTCGGTGTAAAAACATCCATCAATCTCTTGTCCGTTTTGATCTTTAAGTAAGTAAGTCGTTGGATTGGTATTGTTCACTTTCCGTATCTCAAAAATTTCAGTGGACCAGCTAGGCCTATATGCCTTGGAGAATGCTTCGCGATATTTACTAATTCGAACGTTCTCACCTACTCTAAACTTAGCACTTTTCGAATCAATTGTCTTCAAACGATTGTAAACAGTATTCAAAAGTATATTTGCATTTTTAGTGTTAACCGCACTTGGCTTCATACGTATAGTTGAATGCTTGGAATGATTGTACTCGTTAACAATTTTTGGTAAAAGATTTAGCCATTTATATGATCCCTGCATACTAAATTCTTTCCACATTTTTGTTTTTAAAGTTTTATTAAATCGTTCGACAACACTAGCCCTTAAAGTTGAAAATGTACTGTAATGATTAATTCCATTATCTCGCATTAATTGTTTAAAACCTCTATTGTAAAATTCTTTCACAAAATCTGTTTGAAGATTTTTTGGGGTTGGTATTTGTGATAAAATTTTTCTCATTGCTAATGAAACATCTTTGGCAGTTTTTCGCTTTACGGGAATCGCCCACACATATTTACTGAAAACGTTTATCACGACGAGAATATACCGAAAACCCTTATTTATCTTAGCATACGGTATCATTTCAACCAAATCTGCCCGTAAAAGATCATTTAAACCCTTAATAATAACTCTCCTCCTTTTAAAATTTTTCCTAGCAGGTTTGTGTAATTCATTTACCACCTGTTGCTTGCTCATTTTTTGCAAAGGGGCACTGCAATACAATTTGGTAATATAATTTATCTGTAGTGTTTTTCTTTAATGTCCAAAACGAAATTTTATCCCCTTTATATAAAGTTTTCCAATAAATGTTTGAGGGTTAACATCCATTTGGTCATCATTTATGTTGACTGATATTCCTTTGGGGTAAGATTCGACACTTTCTACTGTACCCGTTATAGGTGAAATATAAACGGTTTTTGCATTGTCCAGTACAAAAAGCCATACATTATTAAATTGCTCTTGGTGATCTTTTTCCAATCCTCGAATGTTTAATATACATTTACTGTGGTAATTAGCGGGGTGGCAGATAAAAAATGGTGAAGGAAAGGAGACGGGTGCAGGTGCTCCTACAAAATTTTCCACACGGTTGTATGGTGATTGACGATAAGTCAACATGTGTCTACCAGCCTTGTCTATCGGCATGTTAATTCAATGAATACTTGTAGTACAATAATGATGTGATGGTTCATATTCTTTTTTATATACAATTATTTTCGCTTCTCTTAATTCTTCAATTATTGAGATAATCTCATTATTGTGTGAGTTGTTTCCAGCATACTGGGATGCAATTAACAGTTTTAGTCTATCAATAATTTCATTTTAATCATCAAAATATCGATATTCTGGTTTTTTATTGTTCCAGTTCATGAGCCCTCTTCCAATCGTACGATTACGTAAAGACAGTACGTTCGGGTCGGAATTTGACCGTCTACGATACTCATCCAACTGTTTTTGTTTAGTTATTGAATGAATAGTACTCAAATGGGGTTTAATAATATCTCTAAATTTTGGGGCATTCGATGTACTCAAACCTTTTTCTGGGTTGTAGTCCAAGTACTGTGCATTCGTCTTTCTGATAATATCGATTTAATTCTGAAGGTCTTCGTTCTTATAGCCGATAGGTTGGCTTTTAAACAAAAGTTCATATAAACCAGGCGTCCCTTTATATCTTTCTTCTTCTTCACCAATAAGTACATCTTTATCATCGAATTTAATGGAGGAATTTCCTACTTTCCAACCATCTTTGTCAGGGTCAAAGTGAACCCCAAATTTATTTATATATGGCTCCATTGCTTTATCACGAATGTGTTCTAAAAACGTAGAAGTCTCCAAAGGCATTTGGCCCAAGTAAGTGTCATCGAAATAGGCCGATCTATATGGGTCTTGTTGAGGGTCATATGTGAAGGTCTCGTTAACCGGCGCAATGGAACTGGTTTCAAGTGGGAAAATGAACGTTCCGACTTCGGCTCTTTGGGTGTTTTTAACTGGGTTAGTAGTCCATTAAGGGGTTGTGTTATAGGTTTATAATTTTTTTCTAGTAAAGATTGTGACTGGTCGATATCGCCCTTCAAAGCTTTGTATTTTCGTTTTAAAGCTTTCCTTGTAGTTATCAGTTGTTTCGCCACTCTGGTATCCATGATGACTAATTTTTTGATTGATTTATACTCGTATTTATATCTGTATGAACTTATCAAATCCCTGACGATATCTTCCTTCTTTTATAGAGCAGTCTTTATCGATAACAAGAAATCCGTATTTATTAACCCAACACTGTGCACAAATATCCCTAAAAGTTTGAAAGGACATATCTATGTTAACATGATTATTATAAATGTTTCAAATTTGTCATATCTTGTGGGAAAATAACTAATAAATTAGTGTTGTCTCGAATCAATTGTTTGGGGACGGCAGCATAAGACTGACATAAATAGAAACAATCTGTATTTTTATGTCGACCAAAAGAAAAATAACTTTTAATAATATTTTGATCACAAGAGACCACATCATCAAAAATTATCACAGAATTTGGTTTAATTTTCTCAGGGGGTATTACGGTCTCCCCATCGTTGAATTCGAAATACCCCATCTCTTTAAGAGGTTCCATCAGTAATCGCAAATATGTATATTTTGGTTAAAAGAGTGACTTGGAATATATATAAATATTTGCAAAACGAATTCCATTAGGATGCTCTAATAAACTCAAAAGTACATTAGTTTTTCCACAACCGCTGGCCCCAATAAATAGACCCCTCTTTACACCGTTAAACAAAAGTCCATGTTTTTTAAATTTATTTATTGGCGTAATATCATCATGATTAACTATAGGTAAATGAGAATTTTGTTGATGAATCTTCATTCTACCAGCACCGAATACTATATAAAGCGAAAAGACTCACTTACATAGCTTATATAATGCTTCAAAGGCGTGGAATAAAGAGGAAAACAGGTCGAGGTTTCATAGACACTTTACTAGATAAACTTCCAGAACTACATATCCCAGGTTACAGCTTTTGTGGACCGAATACAAAGCTTTCCAGACGCCTGGAAAGGGGGGATAGAGGTATTAACCCTTTGGACGAAGCTTGCAAAAAACACGACATAGCATATTCACAGTTTAAAGACTTGAAACAAAGGCATTTAGCAGATAAAGATTTAGCTGAAAGCGCTTTTTTATCACTCTTGCTCCCTCTGTTAGGGGCAATTGCCCCTCTTATTGGAGGTGCAGCTGGGATAGCAAGTGCTGTCACTAAAGCTAACAAGGAAAAGGCTGAATTGGAAGAACAGAAAAGACATAATTTGGCGATGGAAGGGAGAGGTTTAAAACGTGGTGGTCGTGGCGTATACTTAGCGTATCCAAAAAACTACCGATAAAACTACCGCGTAGAAGCCTTACAGATATTGATTTAAAAAATTTTGTAAAACAATTAAGAATTCCACATTTTCGGGGAGTCTTCTCTTGAGACAAGTTACCCAGGAAAATAAATAAACAAGAAAGCGGAATTGTGAATTTAGATTCTGTGCATGGTGATGGTACTCACTGGGTCACATATACCAAAGACAACGATAGTATCAACTACTTTGACAGCTATGGAAATTTACAACCACCTCGAGAGCTACTGCGATATTATTTTAATGATCAAAAGGCAAACCAAATTAAGTACAATCACAATTCTTATCAAAATAGTGGGTTTATTTGTGGTCATCTGTGTTTGCTATTTTTATACAATCAATATTCATAAAAATAATTTAGTTAGTTAATAATAAACCGTCTTAAAGTTAAGATGTCTATTAGTTTTATTTTCAATGGAAAAACTTCAGAGTTAAGCTTTGATTTTAATCCACCGGTTTTACTAGAAGATGATGTAGATTATGAAATTGGCTTTGTTAATTTTGATACTTTTTATTCGATAGCAAATATCGATGAAAAAAATAATAGATTTTATTGGTACAGCGAATCAAATAATTTTAGATATTTAATAATAGTACCAACTGGATCATATGAAATAAATACGCTATTGGATGCAATGCGTAGAGAGATATTAAAAATAGATCTGAATGCAGAAATAAACATGGAATTCGATATAAACACTTCCAAAGTATATTTGAAAACAAACAGAACAATTTCTTTTGATGAAGTTTGTTTGATGATGATTGTTTTAGTAGAAGAACTGTCGATGCAGATAGTGAGGTAATTGGTAGTAATCCTATTCAAATCCTTAAAGTAAATGCTATATGTATTAATTGCAATATAGCAGCGGGTTCATTCTTAAACGGTCATCCGGTACACATTATTCATCAATTTTTTCAAACTGTTTCACCGGGGTATAAAATAGTTGAGACACCCCTTAATGCTATTTATTACCCAGTCACAATCAAAAGAGTTAACAACATCACAGTGCGAATAATCGACCAAGAAGGAGAGCTTATACATTTTCAAGACGAAATACGTACTATTCGATTGCATATCAGAAAAGTAAAGCCGTAAAATGGTATTAAGATTTTCAAGACCGATGATTCCGAGAAGAAAAACACAAAAAAAACTAAAGTACGGCTTTCAAAAGAAAATCGAAACTTTTTAAAATCACTCGGATTCAACGTTTTAGTTTAATTTATATAAAAGAGGAATTAAACACATTCGGGTTTTAGTAGAGTTTTGCATCTATAAGTGTTAACATGGATAACTTGTTAGATATTACTGAAGTTCCGTATAACGACACAAGTGTGCGAGTTTATCAGTTTCATTATTATCAACCTTACACAACTGGTGAAATAAATTATAATGAAGAAATTCGCATTGCAATTCAAGATTTGGAAGCCAATACAGCACCTTGTGATAGTTACTTATATTTAGAAGGAAAGCTTTCGAAAGAAGGTGGAGGTGTGCCTACAAAAGTAGAGTTAATAAACAACGCTATTTCGTTTTTGTTCCGAGAAATTCGTTACGAACTAAATGGGGTCATTGTAGACTCTGTTCGAGATACTGGTATTGTTTCGACTCTAAAAGGTTACCTTTCCTACAATCAAAATGAGAGTGACATGTTAGGGAATGCTGGGTGGTATCCGAAAAAGGAGATTTCTAAACAAAAAGCGGGGGAAACTCAACAACAAGCAATAACTAGGTAGAGAATTATAACAGACGCAAATCGTAATTATAATACCATAATACCGTTACGACACCTCATGGGGTTCTTTGAAGATTACCGAAAGTTATTAATTCACATGAGACAAGAACTTGTTATTATACGTAGCAATTATGATTATGAAGCGGTAACTAGCCCGGATGAAACTGAAAAACCACAAATATCAATAACCAAACTATTTTGGGTAGTACTACACGTTACGCTTAATTTGGAAGAACAATTAAAAATAAATCGTATCACTAACAAAGGAGTAGACATACCAATACAATTTAGGAGTTGGGAGATCATAGAATATCTATCATTACCTACATCCACACGCCACACGTGGCCTGTAAAAACGTCAACAAAAGTCGAATCACCAAGACATGTCATTATCGCTTTTCAAAATAACAAAAAAAGTAAAATTGCAACTGATATGAGCAAATTTGACAACATTTCCTTACGTAACGTCAAAATATTCTTGAATTCAGAGAGATACCCCTACGCTGATTTATTATTGGATTTCCAAAATAATAAAATTGCAACGTTATACACAATGTATGCAAATTTTCAAAAATCATATTATAACAAAGATAATCAACCAATTTTTACTCCTACAGAGTTTAAAAATTTTGCACCTATTGTTCACATCGACTGCTCACATCAAAAAGATATAATCCAATCAGGATCTATAGTTCTAAGAGTAGAATTCGAAACGGATACTGCAACAATATCTGAGATTTCGGCGTATTGTCTGGTTTTACATGAGAAATATTTTACATACAATCCTCTAACAAAAATTGTACGTCAACTGTAATGCGCATGCTTCACTTTGACGATTTAAAGTCGTAGCTTTATTGTCTACTGTCAGTATACTATGAGGAGTGAAGAAATTAGTTACATTCTCTACAAATATCATAAAGATATTAACAAATTTAAAAAAAATCTTGAAAAACTACAACGTGATATTAAGTTATATTGTGTCGAAACAATTTAAACGCCTAAAAATATGAGGTTGGTTCTGGATATTCAAGGATTCGTTCGAGAACGTAATGAATTTGTGGTGAAAGAATTAGCAGTTTACGATGGAACTCGTTTATCTCATACCGTTTTTAAACCACCCTTTCCAATGGATATGCTGCCTCCAGATGAAAAAACTCAAAACATCTGGTTAACAAAAAATTATCACAGTCTTGAGTGGAGTATAGGATTCACACCTCTACATATGTTTGGTGAATGTATACAGAAGCTAACGTCATCTGCAGATTGTGTCTATGTTAAGGGAGCCGAGAAAGCAAATTACATTAGAAAATTTATCTCCCAAGAAGTTATAGAACTGCCGGAACAACCGTCTTTGAACAAATCGGAACCAAAATGTTTTTATCACTCCACTAAGTTTTGTATGTGTGCGTTATCAAATGTATTTTTTTTATATGAAACCTTTATAATGCAATAATTCATGAAATAAAACGATGTATTAATCAAAAAATTCTTTATTACACACATAACACTTAAACACGCGATTTTCATTACATTTATAATTTTCTATTTCGGTCAAAATCACTTTTTCCTTCTCCATGCGGTTTTCACTCGACTCTTCCACTTCTACCACCCCTGCTGCTTCTCCCTCCTCTTCCATGAATTGAGCTGCTAGGTTTTCAGGTAAGTATTCCCTGATTCTGTACAGGAAACCATCTAAGGCGATTCGTTGAAGATCTTGCACGAGATGGGTAAGACATAATTCATCGTTTTGATACATTGAACACAAATCATGACCAACTTCATAAGTTCTCGCTAAGTGTAAACAATAGTCGTTTTCAAAGAAGCGCTCCATCCCATAAAAAGCTTCATGATGGGCGTCAAATCTCAAGTCTTCAAACTTACTGCGAATATTTTCTATACCACTTTCTAGATCAGTGATCTCAGGTTCTTGACTATAACACATCCACATGTTGATTGTTACATTTTTAGTAGAGAATTACTATTTAAAATACCCCCACCCTTTCTCCATTCATTTTGGGGGTGTTGGATTTATTAAAACCCCCACTCTTGATGACACACCCAAGTAATGACTCATCATTAGTTCAGGTGTCGAGGAGCAGGTGATATAAATTGCAAATCCCTCGTACCAATTTAGTACTAATTGAATAGCCGGCGAGTAACAATGTTGTGTCTGATCAGCAAAGGGCGGATAAAATCCAAAATGCATTTTTTGCATTATTTGCATTTTCTTCGTTTTTTTCTTCAAATTTGCATTTTTTTTTCAATCGTGCATATTTTGCATTTTTCTTTACAATCTGCTGGATATTTAGAAAAACAATGTACTGATGAGCGACAAATCAACTTATTGACAATATAAGTTATAACTGGAACTGTAATCAAGTACCTTTACTATCTGGCAGTGGTTCATTTTCATAAGGGTTGTTTTTACCTGGGTAGTCTAATAGGAGGAGGACGTGCTTAATGACATATTATACTCAAAATTCGTAGAAAGGCTTATTTTGATCGCGGGGCAGGGTTAGCTGTTAGTGTTAGTGGGTTTCTTAATCCTCTCCGGCCATTGTACCGGTTTTAGGACCAGGTTGATGTTCTTCCAATTTGTCACTACCTTTAGAAAAGTTAAATTCAACGGTTGTTCTGTAAAGTTAAAAATGCCCAAAACAAATTTAATTGAAGTGTGGATTAAACCTTATAGTGAGCTGAAGTGGGATGGTGACAAATTATTTTGCACAGCATGTTCGAAAATAGTAAGTACATAGAAAGCAATAACTACCTAGATTAATTTAACTGAGTTAATACTGAATAACTTAGTATCTTTATAACTTAATTTAATTAACTGAATTAGTAATTCATTTACTTGCTTACAATATTCCAATAGACCATTTAAGGTCACATGACTTTGACAGGTCGGCCATCTTGTCTGGGAGCAAACAAAGCTATTAGCGTTCTATTAGTTTGTGCATCTTTGTATGATCTAAGTCAGTCTAAGTACATTTTATTTTTAAATTTTGTGTTTGTGGTGAGTGGTGAGTAGACGAGTTCGTAGTAATAATGTGTGCTCTTCGAAGTTTTTATTATTCAACTTTAAGCGAAAATGTGAAGAAACGTTATGACGATAAAATAAAGATTGTTTGTGACATAGACCCATACACTCTGAAGTCGAACGATCTTAAATTAAATGTATTGTCGTTGCCAAAAATAAAAGCAATAGACCTAGTGAACTATTTAATTCTTTCGAAAAGTTATTATAGTGGAGAACAGATGAAAGCTTATAAGTCATTGGAAGCTTACAAATATTATGAAGCTGGATTTGTCCGTGATGTGTTGGCTGCTCAGATGAATTCTGAAGCTTACTTACTGGTTGCAAAGGTAAGAATCTGAACTTTTCCCGGTAAAATACACTCCGAATCTATGATTCCTTATACCTTCAGTGATTTTCATACAATATTTTTTTCAGGTCAGACATTCCCAAAGAATGAATCAGAAGCCGTTGAGTACCTGGATAGTAATAATGTCGGATGGATCAATATCTTGTGCCCACTGTAATTGTATGGCTGGTTTGGGGGAAGTTTGTAGCCATGTTGCGGCTGTTCTATTTTACCTAAAAGCAAGGCCTGATGGTCCATCAAAATCTGAAGTGGCCTGTACAGATACCCTTGCTCAATGGCCAGTGCCTTCAACCTCAAGAGGTGCAGACATGATGAGAATCAGAGATATGGACTGGTCAAGAACTGGTAAGACAATATCCACTCCCCAAATCAAACCCTTAGAAGTAGGCGAAATGGACAAATTATTAAGAAATATTAGCAAACTTGAAATAACGCCTGCTATATTTCGGATTCGGGAACCGTATGCTGCTGAAATGGCAGAAGCTACGACTTCCCATTCAAATCTTCCAAGTGGTTTGAATGAATTATACAACGAAGAGGCTATCGATAAAACATATAATGAGATTCTTTGTGCTACAAGAGCAATAGATCTTCAATTAGGTGAAGATGAAATTAAGAAAATTGAGGAAGTCACAAGGAAACAAGCAAAGAGTACCCTATGGTACAAATACAGAGCGGGAAGAATCACTGCATCAAAATTCAAGAGTGTTTTCAAGGGACATATATCAAAACCTTCCTTGTCTGTAGTGAAGGGAATTTGTTACCCTCAGAAAGTACAGTTCTATTCCAAACAAACGGAATATGGTTTGAAGAATGAAAGAATAGCAATAAAAGAATATTTAGAAGAAATGAAAAAAAGGCATGTGAATTTTTCTATAAAAAGTGTGGGTTTCCTCATTTCTGCCGAACACTCAGAGTTTGGGGCTTCTCCAGACAGTGTAGTGAACTGTGAGTGCTGTTCAGAAGGGTGTGTTGAAGTGAAGTGCCCTTACACCCTGAAAAATGTAAGCCTTGAACAATATGTTTTAAGCAAATATTCTTGTTTATCGGACTCGTACTGTTTGAAAGATTCACATACATATTATTATCAAGTCCAATTACAAATGTATGTAACAAATACAAAATATTGTGACTTTGTAATTTGGTCCAAAAATGTCTTATTCATACAAAGAATTACATACAATGAACAATTTTTGTTGTCAAATTTGAATAAATGTATGGATTATTTCAAATTTGTCATCAAACCAGAACTTTATGCTCAATTTTTCACTCAAAAATCTGGCCTTGCAAGGGTTGAATTATGGTGCTCATGCAAGAATCCTGATTATGGCCGTCCAATGCTGAGATGTGATAATGATGAATGCAGCATTGGGTGGTATCATTTTAATTGTATGGGATTTTTGGAAATTCCAAATGACTCTTGGTTTTGTCCAATTTGTATATAACTGTAATTTTGTAAGTAGCTATTTTATAATATACATTCATAAGCATATTTTATCGTGTTATTGAACTTCCCTCTCACTCAGCATTTGACACGTTTAATTTCAGTTTGGTACATTCATCATCATAAGTAAATATAAAGACAACAAATTTCTTTCTACAAGTATTTAATAATTTGAAATGAAAAGATACAAAAATTCAGTAATTTAACATAAACATTATTTTTAAAATTAACATAATGCCATACATGTGGAAAAACAACTTTTTCTACACCCATGTTGTTTATTCCATAGGAATTTGTGATGAACATAAATTAATGAAGGCACTACAAACCACTAAAATTTTGTCAATAGCACTTAAACTTTCTTTTTCACCATCTCTATTTATTGAGAGCATACTAATAGGAATAGGACCTGAACAAATTTTAAATTTTTTTTTTTTACAAGTCCTATAACTCTCTCTACATGTACTCTAACATTGGCAATTTTTCGGGTACTTTCTAAATCAGTTGGATGAAGCTGATCTTTATTTTTAGTGAAAGCTGGTATTTCTAAATGAGCTCCTAATATCTCTACAGCATCTTGTATTAAAAACCCTCTATCGGCTAATATAATATCACCAGGTAAAATACAATTTAAGAACCCACAGTTTTCTGTCAAGAATTTATCACTTGTTCGTCCACCCCAAGCTGAAGAAATATATGATATTGTACCATGCGGTGTTATTCCTATTAAAAATTTAATTGTTTGGTGGTGTTTGTAGTTAGACCAGCATTGAGCAGCATTCAAAAAACCCGAAGGAGTTTCTGTGAAGATTTCAAAACAGTCGATTATAACTACTACACGACTACCAAAATTTTCTTTAAAACATGCTGGTACATTTTTTTTCAATTGTTCCCTATTGGGCCATTCAACTAGTTCTTTGAATAGCATATAAAAAACATCTAAACATTTATAAAATGTATCAGAGGCTGTTGGTGGAGAAACAGAGAATTTGTATGACAGATATTTGAAAGGTAAATTCAGTCTTAATTTCATTAATGTTAATAAAAACTGTTTGAATGGAGACAATACACTTTTAGTCGACAAACGCACAGCTACCACTTCAAACACCTCAAACATCATTGCTGGCAATGGAAAACCAGTGAAATATAGCACTTTAGAATCATTTCCTACAAATGCGTCTTCACTGATTTCAAATTTGTTCACCTTCTCTTCCAATTTATGAAGTTTTTCATTGCAGAAATTAATGTCCTGAAATACTTTTTCCAAATAAGCCATCTCTAGGTCAGTCTGAATGGCGATACTACACTTTCCACTTTGTTCTTCGATTATTTCTTCCAGTGGATCTGTTACATCAATACTTGTTGAACAGCTTGCAATAGGTACATCTTCTGCTTGTAAATCAGTATCATTCTGTAATAGAAAAATAAAATAAACTCTGTTTTCTTAATAATTAATTGAAAAAATGATTTTAATCTTTTAATCTAATTTTGTATTAAAATGGTATGACCGTTAAATAAATAAATGTCAATACCGAGTTTAGAGACTTATAAGAAAAAGTACTTACTAGTATACGTCTTTTTTTTCTTTCGTGTCTTTGAAAAGCCTGCTGGTTTTTGGTGTTTATACTTTTGTACCCCATATTTACAGATGGAATCCAGTCAGGATTATCCTTATCCAATAATGTAGCAGGTTCTCCTGGTGATTAAATTAATATATAGATAAGTAAGGTTTTAATAATCACAATCATAATGTTCACCTACCTTTCATGAAATGTTTGGAACATATACTTGCGTTCTTCAAAAAAGCTTCTGAATCTCCACGTTTTAATGCTCTAATCCAACAAGCTCTACGCTCTTTTGATAATGCATCTAATAATTCACCTCTATCTTTTAACGCTGCTGGGATTCTAAATAATCGTACATTATCCCTTTCTCTTCTCTTTGAACATCCAACAACAGAACAAAACGACGGCATTATTCTTAATTTATTCACACAAACTTGATATCATAACAACATAAACAAAGCGAAGTTCAGGTTTGTTTGCTCCCAGGCAATATGGCGGACGGTATGTGACGTCATCCTTTAATGGTCTATTATGGCAATTATTTTGAGTGGATATCTACGTAGATATCAATTAATGTGGCCATTCATAAATTACCTGACGCATTTTTGCACTTTTTACTTTATCAAAGAATTGTGAATGGCCCCTATATAAGTCAAAGTTGCTGAATTTATTTTACTTTCAATTTTAAGTCCTATTCTTCTTTTAAAATTAAGAAACAAAACATATCTTAACAGTACCTTCTTCATATTTAGATCCATGCTGCAAAAAAATTCATCGTGGAGCAACATGTGAAGAGTGGAAAGCATATCGCAAGTTTGAATAAATCGAAACAAGGCGCTAAACAACATCAAACTCTAACGTCCTGTTTACAGAAAAAGTTAAAAAATGATCCACAGAAGCAGTTCAATGAAAACCTTTGCAAGGCTATGGTGGCGGCGAATATTCCGTTGAAAAAATTAAATAATTTTCATTTAAAATCATTTCTGAAAGAATTTTGTTCATTTAATATTCCGGATGAATCTACTTTAAGGAAATCGAGTGTTGATGCAATCTACACCGACACGATAGCGACTATAAAAAATATTATATGCGAGAATTACTTCTATGTTATTGTTGATGAAACGATTGATTCGACTGGAAGATATATTGCACATTTATTAATAGGATTTGTTGTGGTGTTCGTTCTCGGGGACCAGGATGAATTTTTGGTGGTTTTTCTGATGACTTCCCCAGGATTAAATGAAACACGTTGTGTTTATGATTTGTCGACGTTTCGTCTATTCGTTTTTAGACATATTCATGACAGAGTGGAATATTTTTTCCAGTTGTTACTATTTGAGTTACCAATGATGTTGAAACCAATGCATATCGCTCTCTGTGGTAACCTTGTTGGTTTGCTGTCCCTTTGTCGGGCTTAGTGAGTAGCTTCTTTATTAGATTTGATGGTATTCTAATAGAATAGCTCTCTTTTTGGTTTGCAGGTTCAGAGGTAACTGCCTTTGAGGCAAAGGGACAGCAAACCAACAAGGTTACCACAGAGAGCGATATGCATTGGTTTCAACATCATTGGTAACTCAAATAGTAACAACTGGAAAAAATATTCCACTCTGTCATGAATATGTCTAAAAACGAATAGACGAAACGTCGACAAATCATAAACACAACGTGTTTCATTTAATCCTGTGGAAGTCATCAGAAAAACCACAAAAAAAATAATTTATTAATAGGAGTTTTAGAAGAAAACACTCCATCCAAATCATTTTTAATTTCTTCAAAACAACTTGATAAAACAAATAACAACAATCACCAGATTTGTTCAAGATTCTTTGAGTAATTTTTTTACCAAATACTGTTCCATTTGAGAAACTCATTTTGTTTTTATCTGATGCTGCCCCATATATGACTAAGGCTGGTAAAAATTAAAAATTTTTTTCCCAAATCTAATTCACGTTACTTGTTTAGCCCATGCCATTAACAGAGTCGCAGAATTAATAAGAAACCAATTTTCTATTGTTAACGACTTGATAGGTTATATGAAGAAAGTATTTATTAAGTGTCCATCGCGAATTCAGTTTTATAGAGAAAGACTTCCGGGAGTTCAACTGCCGCCAAGACCTGTCATAACTAGATGGGGAACATGGCTTGATGCAGCAATGTTTTATGCCGAACACTACGATGAAATAAAGGAAGTTATTACCGATTTGCATGATTCCTCTTCTGCGGCTCTTTTAAAATGTCAAGAAATATTTAAAAATTCGACTCTCCACAATAAACTCTTATTTATAAAAACTAATTATTCTTTTGTTTCTAAAACTATGGTTCAATTGCAAAATACATGTATGACTCTGGTTCAAGCAGTTCAATTATTAAATGTTTTTGAAGCGGAATGTAAAAAGGTAGATGGAAACATTGGAAAGTTAGTTTTGTCCAAATTTTCCAGTACTATACAAGCTAACGAAGGATTTTCTGTGTTAAAAACTGTTGCAATAATGTTTACGGGCGACTTTAATTGTATAATTGATGTAAAACCAAATATTGTACATACATTAAAATACGCTCCTCTTACGTCAGTAGATGTAGAACGAACTTTTTCTATTTTCAAACATATGTTTACTGATAGAAGACAATCTTTTCTTATTGAAAACTTTGAAAAACATATAATTATAAATGCATTTTGTGCCAGCATTAATGAATGAAAAATGAATTATTATTTTATAGTCTTTTTTTCCTATTTCTTTTATATATCTATGTACCTATACATAATATAATATAATATGTAGTATTGAAACTAAATTGTGGTTTGTAATAAAATCAGATACATTTTAAACAAGAGTATTCTTTTCCCTTAATCCAGGACGATCCAAACGAAAAAAAAAAACGTTTTTTAATCATTTGCGTTTTTTACCAAATTTTATGCATTCCTTGCATTATTTTGAAATTTTCGTGCATTTTTTTGAAATTTTCGTGCATTTTAATGCGCATTTTTTTAAACTATTCACGTGCATTTTTTCCGCTCTTTGGTGATCAGTGCGGGAAAACTTTTTCTTCCTCTTTTAATTTATCCCGACATATGCGGGGTCGTTGTGAAAAAAACGTTACATGTGTTATATCAAATAAGAGACGGAAATTAAATCCGGACTATAAGAAACGGTTAGAAAGAACAATTTTACATCGTGATAATAATATTGAAAAACTCCAGCATGCATTTAAATCGCGCATAGTGAGCTATAGATTTAAAAGTGATAAAAATCACATCGATCCATTAACATTCTGCGCAGAAGTGAAAGCTAAAGTGTTGGATACTATTTTGGATTACGTAGAACAGCACCATGTTTTAAAAATTAACATGGGACTTTTCGCGCTCTACTCATTACCTGAAAAGGAGATGTCTGATGTAAAATCGTTCAACACGAGAAACAAAGTCGTCACTGTTTAGGTGGATTTACATCAGGTCTTTAATGACTTTGTTCAGGAAATGGATTCGAAGGCCTCTGAATTTCAAGAAAGGCATTTCGGGTGGACTCTACACCATATAATGTTTTTGGATGTAAACATCAACAAGTATAATCCAATATCAGCGTCATCTTATATTAAATGTCCGACACGAGTGGAAAAAACCCAAGCAGTGTTAAACATAAAGAATTCAGACAATGCGTGCTTCGCTTGGAGCATTATTGCAGCCATCTTTCCAGCAAGTGGTCACCCAGCATTAGTGTCATCGTATCCACCTTATGACGCCTTATTGGATTTTAAAAATATAGACTTCCCTGTCAAATTGAAAGACATTAAGAAGTTTGAAGAATTGAACCATATTTCTGTGAACGTGTACGGACTTGACTCTAAATTTGAAAATGGTATTTGTGTTACTGAAGTGGTCGGACCTTTGCACTTTACTTCCGCTCGTAAACCTACACATGTGAATCTCCTACTACTAACAGATTATGATACAGGTAATAACCATTATTGTTTAATTAAGGATTTATCTAGATTAGTTAGTCGTCAGTTACCAAAACATTGTAGAAAATATTTTTGTGATGGGTGTTTGCAGTATTTTATAACAGAAGAGAGATTACGAGCTCATGAAAAATATAACTGTAACCACATATATACTAAAACACCCACAACGAATTTAATTTTGAATAAATATGGTGAAATGGTACCTCAAAATATTCTCAAGTTTATTAATATCGAAAAACAATTACCCGTACCATTTGTAATTTATGCAGACTTTGAAAGTATTCTGAAACCAATTCACCACAATGAACCGTGTGATAATGATTCCTACACGGTTAAAACTTTTGAACACGAACCTTACCCCTTTGGGATGTATGTGAAATGTAATTTTGATGATAAATATTCAAAATACTATTCATACCGGGGGACTAATGTTGCTGAAGCATTTACAGCCCAATTAGATGAAGTTGCTCAAGGTCTTTATCATAACCACTTAAAACATGTAAGGGAAATGTTGCCATTATCTGAGGAAGAACAAGTTCTCTTTAATAATGGTACCATTTGTCAAATTTGTGATAAACCGTTCTTACCGGGTGATATCAAAGTTCGCGACCACTCGCACCAGACTGGTTTGTATAGATTTTTGGCGCATGCGCAATGTAATCTCCAATTTAAAGTCTCTAAGTTTCGGCGCATTGTAGTTGGGCGGAATATGGCACTGCCCCATAATCCCACCTTGCAGTTGGGCGAGAAGTACTGCTCGGAGGGATTAAAGGATTAAGCAGGTGGCAGGTGGGCAGCAGGTACAATTTTTGCGTAATGTTGTAAATTCTGTAAATCTTATATTACTAAAATATTAGTTGTTTAAAATATATTGTTTGAAAAGGAGGTACAAACAAATTGCAGCGAGAAAGGCAAAACTTTACTTATAGTTAACTAATTTAAATTTTGTGCTTCAGACAAATTTAAGAACGGTACAACACGTTGGCGATATGTATAAAAAAAGTGTCCTGAAAAATTGTTAACACCAAGTGGTAAGTGCATTATATTGAATATCTCAATATTTCAGTTCTGAATTGTTTGCTTTGAGATTATATTTATATATAAAATGGACTCATCTAGTAAATTTAATACAGTTATACGGCGAGATGTTAAATTAAAACAAGAATTTATAGATAAAAAAATTACAGAGTTAAAGGAAAAACAGGTTGATAGATTTACTTTTATAAAACGTGTATCGTATAAATATGCGCCGCATATCGATTTTAGTGGTGTTGACTGTAAATTGTATAGCATGTATATTTTAGACCTATTATAGTTATGGTATATTTACATTATTATTATTATTATGTATTTAAAATATATATTATATTTATCACGGGTTTGGTAATACGAACTACCTTCAGCACCTTCCCGCCCAACTACAAGGTGGGATTAGTGACGTTGCTTGGGTCTTCACGCAGTAGTCAGGTAAATCCGCCTAACTACAATACGCCCCTAAGTTTATCCCCGTATTTTTTCATAATCTCACAAATTATGATTGTCATTTATTTATCAAAAAATTAGCTTTAAACGGTGAAACAGTGTCAGTACTTGCCCAAAATAAGGAGAAATACATTTCCTATTCTAAACGTATTTTGGTCGAAAAATCAAGTGATCCTTTAATACATAGTCAATTCTTAACATTACGATTTGTAGACTCATTTCGATTTTTATCTAGATCGTTGGATAAGCTAAGTCAAAATTTATCTGCAGATCAATGTAATGAGGTGAGAAAATATTTTCCAGATGATAATGAGTTTAATTTAATAAGACGCAAAGGCGTTTTCCCATATAACTACGTAGACTCTCTAGACAAGTTGAAAGAACAACTTCCATCATCAGATAAATTTTTTGATACACTTAGTGGGGAATCGATTTCACAAGCTGATTACGATCGAGCTAAAGAAGTATGGCGAACATTTAATTGCTCAAATTTGGGAGAATATTCTGATATTTATTTAAAGTCGGATGTACTTCTTTTAGCTGATGTGTTTGAAAATTTTAGACAAGTGTGTTTAGATAATTATAAATTGGACCCTGCTCACTACATAACAGCACCCTCTCTTAGTTGGGATGCAATGTTACGTTTTACTAAAATTCAACTCGAACTTCTCACTGATATCGATATGATACATTTTTTCAAAAAAGGAATTCGGGGTGGCGTAAGTACTTGTACTAAAAGAAAAGCAATAGCTAATAATAAATTTCTACCAAATTATAATAGTGAGAAACCAACCTCTTATATCATGTACTATGACGCAACCAACTTCTACTGATTTTCAATGAAACAGCCCTTGGCAACTGGTAACTTTAAATGGCTCGATGAAGGTGAAATTGATAAATTTAAATATAATCTAATAGACGATGACTTATTACAGGGTTATGTTTTGAAGTTGATTTAGAATATCCCTCACATTTGCATCAAGATCATAATGATCTGCCATTTTGTCCGGAGAATATAATACCTCCTAGTGGTACA
Organism: Cryptocephalus moraei; assembly: GCA_946251905.1. Lineage (NCBI taxonomy): Eukaryota > Metazoa > Arthropoda > Insecta > Coleoptera > Chrysomelidae > Cryptocephalus > Cryptocephalus moraei. The sequence goes on from OX276459.1 coordinate 5,124,426, forward strand.
ATACCAAAATTAATTCCAAATTTACAAAATAAGTACAAGTACATTATTCACTACAGAAATTTAAAACAATGTTTAAAATATGGTTTGATTTTGAAAAAAGTTCATAGAGTCTTGGAATTTTCACAATCACCATGGTTAAAACCTTACATTGACTTGAATACTAAACTACGAAATTCAGCAAAAAATGAATTTGAAAAGGACCTCTTTAAATTATTAATTAATTCTATTTTTGGTAAAACCATGGAAAACGTCGATAAGCGACAGGATATTAAGTTAAGCTCGCATTGGGAAAATAAAATAGGATCTATTGGTGCTAAAACTTTAATATCGAGGCCACATTTTAAATCTTATTCGGTGTTTGATGAAAATTTGGTGGCTATACAATTGGAAAAAACACAAATACATTACGACAAGCCTCTTTACGTAGGATTTTCAATCCTTGAGATTTCTAAAACTGTGATTTATGATTTTTTTTATGGTTTTATAAAAGAAAAATACGGTGATGATGCCAATCTTTGTTATACTGATACTGATTCACTTATTTTACAAATTTTTACTGATAATGTATATCAAGATATAAAAGAGAACATCAACTATTTTGACACATCAAATTATCCTCTAGACAATATTTATACCATCCCCAAGTCATTATCAGAAGTTGGGAAGATGAAAGATGAATATGCTGGTGTACCTATAGAATGTTTTTATGGGACTGGCGCTAAGGCATATTGTGTCAAAGCAGTTGATGTTATGAAAAAGGCGAAGGGAATTTCAAAAAGTGTAGTCAAAAATCATTTACACCTCTCTGATTACATCAGAACTGTAGAAGAGGGTGTTTCGATTTTTAGAAAAATGCATATTTTCTCTTCTGAACTACACACCATACATACAGAATTAAAAAATAAAATTGGCCTATCATCGAAAGATGATAAGAGGTTTGTAATTCCTAATACCGTAGAAACTTTTGCTTGGGGGCATTTTTTACTACAAAAGAATGATTCTGACCTATCTCTATTAATTGAATTATGTGAAAAAATTGAAAATAAATGTAATGTTAATGGTTATTATAATTTAGATTTGTAAGATTAATGTTTTATGTATTTTGGTTTGGTTAAATAAACATATAAACTAATTTATGGTTTTATTGAAAATTAAAATTAAAAATTAAAAATTAAATTATTTAAAAAATTTTAAATATAAATTAATAATTTTTTGCACTTTTTCACTGTTTCTCTCATCATCCCAAAGTCTGTAGCAGCATTCACAGGTATCAGGACCTTCTTGAGTGGCATCATGGGACCAAGGACAGCTTATGTAGTGACATCCGTGCGTGGAAAGTCTCTTTTCTTCATTCTTGTTTCTCTCCAATTGGTGTTGAATTCGGTATAGTTCATTTCTATGTTCGTTTAGCAATAAGTCTTTATACAATTTTAAAAATTCTTCAAGCTCCATATGTAATATTTTACTAAAATTTCTACCAGTAGTAATGAGCAACACACTGCTATGTAGTAAAGCAAAGGTGAAAATGGTACAAAGTTTCCTGACGGCTCGGCTTTTGTACTATGGGAAGTTGTGGTGGGGGTAAGATTGGTTCATTTAATGTCATGGGTAGAGTTATCATTTCTTCTAAGTCGTAATTTATATGCCGTGCTATTTCGGGGTATTGTTGATTGATAAAATAAATCCTTATCCATTCTATTCCATCTCGTTGGCCATGTCTCGTTTTTAGTTCCATTATTATCGAAACATATAAAAACTTCTTTAGTATCTTCTGGATATATGTATAATGAATTGTGCCAAATAGGATGTAACACTAGAATGTGCTCCATCAACATCTTCTCTAATAATGTTCACCTTGATAGAAAAGCCCTACTTTTTATTATACTTATTGAAAATGGGGTGGTGTGAATAATCCCCAAAAATAATGAGTATTTGATTTAGTAGGAATGCCCCGATATAATGTCTAATTAGCGTGTCGAGGAACGTCTCTAACACCTGCATAAGAAGCACGTGAATGAATGAGTCACTAATGAAACCGTTACATTTGCAAGACGGGATCTGTATTAGTTAAAAATTGTACGTGTTGTCTAATTAACACGTCGAGGGATGTTTCTCTCTAACACATATATATGGATGAGTCATGTCATTAAATCTCCCCAAACGGGGTGAGTCATATGAGCATGTGTAAAAGACCGTTGAATCTCCCCAAAACTTGTAAAGATCTGCAAAAACCGTTGAATCTCCCAAAAACCGGATGAGTCATATGAGCATGTGGATGATTCACGACTAAAACCGTTAAACCCCCAAACACCTGCAAAGCCGTTGAATCTCCCAAGAGTAATGTGTGCACGTGGATGAGTCACGACTAAAACCGTTAAACCTCCAAACACCTGCAAAGACCTGTAAAACTTGCAAGGACTTGCAAAAAGCCGTTGGAACCCCAAAAACCGTTGAAACACCTGCAAAACTTGCAAGGACTTGCAAAAAACCGTTGAATCCGCAAAGACCGTTAGATCCCCCCAAAACTTGCAAAAACCTGCAAAAACACCTGCAAAAAACCGTTGAATCCCCCCAAAACTTGCGAAAACCTGCAAAAACACCTGCATTAAACCGTTAAATCACGGAACACCTGCAAAAGACCGTTGAATCCCCCCAAATCTTGCAAAAACCTGCAAAAGACCGTTAAATCACGGAACACCTGCAAAAGACCGTTAAATCCCCCCAAACTTGCAAAAACCTGCAAAAACACCTGCAAAAGACCGTTAAGTCCCCCCAAAACTTGCAAAAACACCTGCAAAAGACCGTTAAATCCCCCCACACTTGCAAAAACCTGCAAAAACACCTGCAAAAGACCGTTAAATCCCCCCAAAACTTGCAAAAACCTGCAAAAACACCTGCAAAAAACCCTTGAATCCCCCCAAAACTTGCAAAAACCTGCAAAAACACCTGCAAAAAACTGTTAAATCACGGAACACCTGCAAAAGACCGTTGAATCCCCCCCAAACTTGCAAAAACCTGTAAAAACACCTGTAAAAGACCGTTAAATCACGGAACACCTGCAAAAGACCGTTAAATCCCCCCAAACTTGCAAAAACCTGCAAAAACACCTGCAAAAGACCGTTAAGTCCCCCCAAAACTTGCAAAAACACCTGCAAAAGACCGTTAAATCACCCCACACTTGCAAAAACCTGCAAAAACACCTGCAAAAGACCGTTAAATCCCCCCAAAACTTGCAAAAACCTGCAAAAACACCTGCAAAAAACCCTTGAATCCCCCCAAAACTTGCAAAAACCTGCAAAAACACCTGCAAAAAACTGTTAAATCACGGAACACCTGCAAAAGACCGTTGAATCCCCCCCAAACTTGCAAAAACCTGTAAAAACACCTGTAAAAGACCGTTAAATCACGGAACACCTGCAAAAGACCGTTAAATCCCCCCAAACTTGCAAAAACCTGCAAAAACACCTGCAAAAGACCGTTAAATCACGGAACACCTTCAAAAAACCGTTGGAACACCTGCAAAAAACCGTTAAAACACCTGCAATCTACTCCGCTCCGGCTCCAGACCCTTTACACACTACTGACATAGCCAAATGTGCTGTGTTGTGTTTATTGGTTAAAAAAAAGTTGACAACGAATAAAAATAATTATAGTAAAAAAAGGTATTGGGTGAAAACGCCTTTATTAAATAGACCACGGTTCGATCTGGAAGACAATCTTTTGGCGGAATTATTAACAGCACACGGGGATTTCCAAAATTTTACACGTCTCCCATATACAAAATTCTTAGAAATGCACGAAAAGGTAAGAATATAATAACTGCATAGATCACACTGAGTTATATTAAAACTTGAAATCTTTTCAGATTAAACACTTGATTACTAAACAAGACACTCATATGAGAAGCTCTGTAAGTTCAAAAGTTCGCCTTGCTGTTACTTTACGATATTTAGCAAGTGGGAGTTCCTACAAATCCCTTGAATTTCTCAGCAGAATGTCACGAATCACCATAGGAAATTTTGTTCCAGAAGTGTGTAATGCTATTACAGCTATTTTACAGCATGAATATTTGAAGGTAAGCGTACAAAAAATAGACTAGGAATTTGTTGTTGCCAACAATTTATTAATAATATTACAATACTGATGAGTGTCAAAATATTACCTTAAAAATGAATTACAGGAAGTCTTCAAATGCTCTTTTTAGAATATTTCGAGTCTTAGGTAATTCCTGCGACTGCAAGTTAGAACTGGTACTATCTTGTTGTTGATTATGTGCTTCATTTAGTGAGTTTGGTACGGTATTGGTAACATAGGATGCAAGGTGAATTGACTGTAGATCTATATTTGGTGCTAGTATATCCTGATTTAAAAATGAAGACGACGAATGAATATCATATTGAGATGATGTTTGAAAAACAGGTCGAGAAACTTCAGAAGAAGTAGTCGATTTTGCTCTATATATCGCCAGCAACCTTCGGTTTACAAGTTCGCTAATATCTGCTTGCAATTGTAACGCTTCGCCCATGGAAATACTTCTTAATTGTGATGCAATTAAATTCCCGAAATTGTCAAACACGTCTTGATCTGATAACCCACACAGTCTATTTATAGCATCATCTGTAGATGTATTTATTAATGTTCCAGTTTTCCTTTTTTTGCGTTTGACCGACGAGTACTCTGAACATTACAAGAAAACAAATTGTTTTCTGTCTGAGTTTCTCTTTTGTTCTCAGTTTCCTTTTCCAGAATATTGTTAGCAGGAGATTGTGGAATTATATTGTACTCTGAAGTTTGTGATGGGCTCAGAATAGTTTCGTCCAAGCATTCTCCCGGAGATCCTTCCTCTACATTAAAACTTTTCATCCTAAAATAGAAGTTTAATCTTAAGGCTGTTCTCCCAGTGTATCCTTTTACCGTTTCCCGAATTTCTCTGTTAGTTATTATCCAATCTTGTTGATTTTTTAGCAACAAGTGAAGTCAATGTTGCCAAACATGGTAACTGTTTTAATTTTTTTGATTAGGTCTCATTTATTAAAAAAATAAATAAAAATCAAGTTAGAATATTTTTATTTTTATCAATTCGAAAATTTAAAACCATCAAATTGTAGAGCATTTTTTTTCAATTCCATTTTGTTCTTACTATTTTCCGATGTCAATATTAATTAGCACGGTATCAGTGAAACCGTTTCCCTATTTTCGTATTATTTATTTCTGCCTGTTAACTTCTATCTTTGTCGATTCGCACCGGACGGCGACGACGGGCGACGACTTGTTTATGGTCACTAACAGATGAATGCCATACAGGGTCGCATTTGCTTTCATTAAAAATATTGGGTATTTGAGTGATTTTTTTTAATTCCTGTTATTTATAGTAGTTTATATTAATGTTTTTAGTCGAGTTGATTTCTTCGTCACCGAATTTATCTCTATTCTCGAAGGCCTTTTTGGATTTAAACACTTTTAAGCTTTATATTCTTACTTTTAATAGCAAAAGTTATTAATTTTTATAGCAATTTCCCGTTATCCGGCGTTGTTCCGACGTTATCTGCGTATCAGTTTATTACCCTAATCTCTTTGGGATTTTGAATCTGTACACTTAAATAAAAAATATGTTTAGAGTTCGCAAAAGCAAATGCAGTAACAGATGTTGTCATAAAATTTAGAAGATGGAATTTTAAACGGAAATGAATAATAAAATAATTAAGAAGGGTGGAATGCAGGTATTGTTGCTATGAGTTTGCGACACAACACAGGAACATTTCAAATCGCTTTTATTTATTCTGTGACAAACGTATTTCTGCAAGCTTCAGACCTACACGTCTTCAGCAAGAGGAATACGACATTATACGACAATATTTTCGCTCATTGTTGCGTACATGTGTGTGTGTGTCTGTGTGTGTGCGTCGTTTGTCGTTTTTATAGACTATATTCGTGCCGAAATGGGGAAAAGGAAGTTAACTTACAAGTCGAAGTCTAGTGCCCTAATTGTTAAAAGGTAAGCTGATATATTTAATAATTAAGTAAAATAAACATGCTACAAGTTAAATAAGTAATTGTTTCGACGTAATACCTTCCCATTCTGTTCTACAGCTATGCCCGTACCAGCAATGTTATTTTGCTTGCCTTTTAATATGTTTTTTTTTTCACTGTGCTTTGAAATCTAACTTTTGATCCTCGCACTGTAATATTTAAAATTTTCTAAATGTATTGATTTACATTTAATTTTTAGTATTTAGTATAACCCTTTTTTCATACGTCAGGCGGTATGAAATTCGTTTGAAAAATCTGAAGTGATATGGTCGGGATCTACTAGAATGAATTTATACGTAAAGATTTCATTTGCTATATGAAGTTAATGGTTATTTATAACAATTATAACTAAAGAGCGGATAGTAAGGCACGATTGAATCGTGTAATAGGCAAAATAGATAGGCAATGAGTTAAGAAAAACTGGCACAGTTGGGCAATTATAATAACATATCAGGCAAAAACAAACTGCAACAATATTCGGGATACCTTATAATTCAACTAATTGAAGGCACTTTTACAGAAAATTAACGAGATATAATGTAATTATCAATATAATTTTTATTTAATTTTTTAACAAGCTGTTTTTAATATTTATTAATTTAATTATGAATCATTACTAAAAGAAGAAACTAACATTTTTATATTGTTGTTAGTAAACAATTTTGTCTTCTGCATGACAAAAGTAATTTTAGTTTTGAGAAAGATCTCTCTACATCGAAGCATGTCACAGGGGCATAATTCAGTGATGCTAACATTTGTATGCTTATATCCACCTCCTCCCCCACTACTTGTTCCAATTTGATGTTTAACTTTTTTCCGACAGTACCAGCAGCATTTTTAAAACTAATTTCAATCCCAGAAAAGACTTGAAGACTATCCATTAAAGATTGCCTCTTATCCAAACAAATTTTATTTTGGGAATTTTTTCGAAATTCCTACAAATATATAATATATGTCAGAATAGATTTTATAACGACCTACTAAAGACCACCAAATCGTAGAGAAGTTTCAATTAAAAGGTAATAAATGAAATTAGGGTTGAAACAGGTGTTTAGGTATACACCGTCTTAGTGTTTCTCAGAAAAAAAACTTCATTTTACCAATCCATTTATTTGGAAATTCTGGAATTAATTTGAAACAATCTAAAAGAAGCATGATAAAATAAAATGTGATGAATCAGCCAAATACCTCAGAAAATAGGCAAATCAGGCAAACAAGCACACGATGTAGGTTACTACCTGCCTTACTATTCGCTCTCTATTTGTTACTATAACTTGAAATATTATAAAATTAAACTTCAGTACAAACAAGTTTGTAAACATTTTGACAAAAGTGCACAAAATGTCTAAAAGTATAAAAGTAATCGTGATACTCATTCTAGGAATAGTCCACAATATAAGGGTAAATCGCTCGTGCCCAAACAGCTTCGTCCAATGTCTACTCCACCACAATCCATGTTAGAAAATGTAAACATTATGTAAGTACATATTTCATTTGTTTTTATTGTAATACTTACTTGCTTTCGATTACATACAATCTTGTCGAATTGCCGTATCTTAATATAATTAGACAAAGTAAAACAAATGTGTTTAAATGTTGAAACAAATTTGTTTTACTTCGTCTAAGTAGACATGGAACTTCACCAAGTAACGGTGAAAACAATATGTAGCTTAATATATTTATATTTCAGATCCCGACACTCATCTTCAGAAAAACAAATACCACTACTAGAGACTCGAGTGGAACAAGAGGATAGTTCAACTTCTTTCGATGTAAATAACATTGGGAGGAGGATTGTGGATATGTCTTTTTTTTTTTCGAAGTCTCTTGTCACTGGACAATCACTCACCATTTGGGTGTGGATTCAAAGAGACAGAAATCGTAGGAGAAACCAAAGCGGGACTGCGTAGCATATTTCATTTGAAATGTAAAATGTGCAATGTCAACTTGACTTTGGCGACAGAAGATGATGTATCAGACAATCCTATGAACGTTAACTCTGCAGCTGTGTTAGCTACAGTCTCTACTGGCTGCGGACATTCACAAATGACAGAACAACTCGCGATAATGAACATTCCACAGTTGTCATATCGGCAATATTCACATTATAATGAAATAATTTCCGGACAAATTTATAGTACCATAGCTAATGTTATGGAAGAGGCAGGAAAGGAAGAATTGAAATTGGCGCGTGAAATTGGCGAAGTTGATTCCAATGGAACTGGATTGATTACCGTGATCGTTGATGGGGCGTGGTCAAAACGATCATATAGATTAAATTATGATTCACTATCTGGAGTGGTAAGTAAATACTTTATTCAATTTGTTTATTGTCATTGTATAAGAAGTACAATGCGATCGAATAAAAAAATAGTCAAAGCAGGCCATGAGCTAAAATACGCATGTCTTTTCCTAAAATTCTTCTTCTTCAAGTTAATAATTACAAATGTCAAGTTGACGTACATTGACACGAGACCATGTTGTCGAAGCAAATCAAAAGTTTTCTTTTAGAATCCTATTTTAGAAATGGAGTGAAGCTGGAAAACGGTGAATGGCAATATTCGTATGTTGCCTGTTACGAAGAGTTCTAAGAACATTTTCCCGCACAAGATGCCAATCACTCGTATGACGTTGTCAAAAATTAACTTTAAGTTTGACTTTGTCAGTGTCAATCAGTATTTTCCGTTGTCTGTATTTTGAAATTAAGAACTAAGTAAAGACATGCGGCTTTTTTTTCATGGCCTGCTTTGACTATTTTTTTATTCGATCGCGCTGTATTTTAAAAATTACTACAGGTATATGCTTTGTTTCCTAAAGGTGTCACTTTGTTCTTTTCAGGCCTGCATAATCGGTGCCAAAACCGGGAAGTTACTGTATGTAGCAGCAAAGAATAAATACTGCCCTATTTGTGCACGAGCATCTTCACAGTCGGGTGGACCAAGAGAACATAAATGCTCAAAGAACTGGGCCGGCACGTCGACTTCCATAGAGTCTGCAATTATTTTGGAAGGTTTCCGCAGTAGCATCTCCATGCATCAGCTAAAATATGTAAGGGTAATTGGTGATGGAGATAGTAGTGTGTACAAAAAAAATTGTGAGGTGAAGCCATATGGAAATACATCTGTGAGAAAGATAGAATGTACAAACCACCTCCTAAGGAATTATTGCGCACACCTAAGAGAGCTTTAAAAAAAAACCAGAAGTTCTCAAAATACTCGTGTTAATCCTACATTAAGAAAGTTGTTAGCATCGAAAATCTTAAAATTGCGAGTAGCTATCAAATGTGCAATTATACGCGAACTATCACGTGATATAAGGAATTCCCCCTTCCACATTTTTGGAAGACACACAAATTGCGCTGAATATTTCTGCAAGCGGAATCAAAACGAAAAAGATTATGTGAAAGAAATGGAGGATTGCGGGTTAATGGATGATATAATTTCAGTCGGAAACAGGTTGCTTCAAAATAGTCAAAGTTTAATTTTAAATATGAACAACAATGCGGCTGAAACGTATAATTCAGTCGCGGCTGAAACGTATAATTCAGTCGTAGCTAAATTTATTGGGGGTAAAAGAATAAATTTTTCAGTAAGGGGTAATTATGGGGTAAGATGTGCTGCGGCTGCGATATCTTACAATGAAAAAGAAAATTATATTCCAAAATTATTAAAAATATAAATAGTACTCCAGGCGTGCATACACAATCTTATATTAGAACACTTAGAAACAAAAGAATTAAAAGATGTGCTAGAGGCCCCCAATTAAAAAATAGAAAACTACTGTTTCGTTGGATGAAGACTATGGAATGCATCAAATTCCAAATGTTGAAAAGTATGATGAACAAAAACAATTATTCTTAAAATCACTATTCAAATCTGAAGAAGACATATTAAACATTGAAATTAAAACAAGGGCACAAACAAATAATGCTGATTGGAGGCAATATCGAAGAAATATGCTTACTGCTTCTAACTTTGGTTTGGTGTGCAAAATGAGGAAAACAACAAATCCAACAAAAACAGTCAAAAGAATTTTATTCGATACATTCCATAGTTCCGCGTCTATTCAATGGGGAAAAGATCACGAATACCACGCTAGGAGGGACTTTGAAAGCCAATTCTATAAAAAAGTTAATGAGTGTGGATTGTTTATATACGATGAAAATCCATATTTAGGAGCAAGTCCAGATGGGGTTATAGACAAAGATAATATAATAGAAATTAAATGTCCCTTCTCTTGTCGTGCAATTACACCCCAATTGGGTGTCGAACAAAAAAAAAATGGTTACCTAATTCAAGAAGGAGGGAATTTTAAATTTAAAAAGACCCATAATTATTTTTATCAAATACAGGGCCAATTGGCAATTACTGGTGCTAAATATTGTCATTTTTTAACGTGGACGCCGTTTGGTATGATCTGTATCATCATAGAACGAGACGATGAATTTTGGATTAAAATTCGAGAGAAATTAAAAGACTTTTATATAGATCATATGCTACCTGTTATATTACGGAATAAATAATTATAAGGTGCCAAGATTACAAGCCGTGAAGAGTATATGAGTCAGACGCACATCTAGATTATTTCGGATCAAACGAAAATAGATTTAGATTTTTATCAGCTATTTACTTACTAAAACCAAGTGTAATTTATGAAACAAATGTAAGAGAATCTGAAAATGGAATTTGTGGCTCAGCCGGGATTAGAATCCGAGTTTTGTGAAATATGAAACATTTGTTTCATATACACCTTCACTTTGAATTTAATTTCGAGAATACATTCCAAATGTAATTTAATAAGCAAATGATTACAAGTAGTTAGGAGCTATCTAAAATGATATCCAAATTGGTTACTTATATATCAGAGTCCATTTCTTCAACAAAACCGTCTAGTTTACCCAAAACAGTGGTTTGCTTTTTATGATCTAATTAATTATGTTTATACCATAGACAGCATCGTAAGTAAACATTTGTTTATAACATGCGATAAAAAATAAACCTATATACTACAGCTATTTTTTTAATTAATAATACCTGTTTCGATTTGAACTATAACACTTGTACTCCTTACTTATTATTAGTAATTCACAGATATAATAGTTCCAACAAACCCTTGAATTGCAAGTGCGAAGCGCCAAACCTGCAAGGCTTTCTGTTTTATACAATAACGCCTGCATTAATTTATATATTGTTATAAATATATTCTGTTATGTATTATTTGTTGTAAGATCAAAGTGAATTAAACAAACTCTTTAGGGCACTGCTAATCACAGATGATGTCAATGCGGCCGAGGGTAATGCTTATTTTTAGAGAGAAATTGAAAGAACTTCAGATCGATGCATACTTAAAAATAAAGAGTTTAAATATTCCGGCCAAAATAAAAGACAAGCAAGTAAAAAATAAAATAAATTTTTCTGAAAAAAATGGTCAATATATATCGGTGTGGAAATATTTCTAGAATTAATTTTTTAAATCTATGTCACATCAAAGTTTCAAAAAATGTACTTAATTGGTATGTTATCAGTTGTAGTTTTTAAGTAATAGTGTTGTAAGTTCCTAAGTACTGTATTTACGATATTCTTTTTCTTTACAGCATTTTAATTATGATTTTGTTTTAATAAAGTAATGTATCACTTATGAAATTTATTAATATCTTAGTTCACCCCGCCGAAAATACTTATAAAATAAGAACGAGCCTTTAAACACCCGGCCGATTTATATCCCTTTATCAGGTAGCCTCTATGGGATTACCGGCCGAAATCACGCCCGCCGAGCCAACAAATGAAAAAACTTCGAAAAAGCGGGCAGCCGCTTTGGTGATAAGTGACACTAACATAAAACGCAGTCGGATTCTCTCTCTCTCCCTTAGATACGCCTTTGAGTCGGTAAACACAATACGGCCCTGATAAATGCGACTGAGACGACATGTGCCATAGAAAGAGATACTATTAGGTTTCTCTTGTGAGTAAAGAAATAAGTGGGTAATGCCACGTGAATTTTGTTTCTTACGGGATGGAGGGTAGACCTCTCACTTCGGTCTAACATATATATCGGTAGAACAGCCTTAAGTCTTAGAAGTAGGTGTACCAATTAATTTTAAGGTTTTTTTTAGGTTGCAAATACAGAAGAAGAATGGCTAAAAATTTCACTTGATTTTAAAGAAAAATGGAATTTTCCACATACTATCGGAGCATTAGACGGAAAACATGTTTGTATTCAAGCACCCTCAAATGAAGGATCATATTATTACAATTATAAAGGTTTTCACAGTATTGTCCTTTTAGCTCTTGTAGATGCAAACTATAATTTTATTTATATCGATGTTGGATGCAATGGTAGAGTTTCTGATGGTGGAGTGTACAAGAGCAGTTCGCTTTATAAAGCTGTTAATGTTAATAAGTCATTAAACATTCCAAAACCTGCACCCTTACCTGGAAGAAACAAAAAAGTTCCATATTGCATTATTGGTGATGACGCTTTCGCACTAAACCACAATTTGATGAAACCTTATCAGCGAGCAAAAAATTTGTCTGCCAAACAAAAAAATTTTAATTACAGGTTATGCAGAGCTCACAGGGTAGTTGAAAATGCCTTTGGCATTCTTTGTAGTAGATTTCGTATATTTGCACGACCAATGAATACAAATCTGAAAACCACTGAATCTATTATAATCTGTTGTTGTATATTGCACAACTTTTTGAATTCCTCTGAAACTCTGCCTATGCATACAGAAAATAACAAGTTAAATGATGTAATACCAAGTATTAGACATGAGGGAGGGAATTTTTCGTCTAGTCTTGCTAGGCAGACCAGGGAAGAGTTTGCAGAATATTTTGTTAATGAAGGAAATACTAATTTTCAATGGAGTAGAATATAGTTTTAGGAACTTTATGATTTATATGTGGTGTAAAAATAATAAATATTATTGAACAAGATTACCTGTGTTATTTGGGAATCCAAATTAGAGGTAGTTTTCCGTGGTATGATGACATCATTTAAAAATTTCATATAATGAAACCATGGCACTGATGGTATGTACAGGTCATCTGTGCCTGTCCCTGTACTCCGGCTCTCCAACATTTTCTTCTTTTCCAGTAAATACGTTGAACGTAGCGAATTAATTTTTTTCTTAACAATCTCTTCAGATAGTTCCATTTTCTCCGATATAAATGTGTATGCCGCCTTTCGTTTCACATGGTTTTCGTAACATGCAGATTTTATGTCCCACAAGCATTCCATTTCGCGATATAGTTCAATTAATTGAAAGATTTTCTCATCTGAGAACGCTATGCGTTTAGCAGATTTGTTTACACACTTCGCCATTTTTATACCACTGCGAAGGTACTGTTATAACAAAAGTAGAAATATCTCTAGTTACAGCAGTGGACGTGATAGCAGTAGGCTGCGATCGAAGTAGAGTGTTTCACCTAACAATCGCCTGACAGTGTAACCACGCCCCTCACACAGTCGCTGTTATAACAGTCTACTGTTAGCGTGAAACTGCCGCTTAAAAATTCTAAAGCACGCCGTGATCAGTTCGAAATGTTAATAAGGGCCGGAGACTTTTATTACAATTGCAATATTATACTATCACTCAAAGAAGGTGAACTAATTTTAGTTCGCACACCAGGTGATGACACTTCTTCTTACAAAGATTTTGGACCTTGTCCGCACTGTCTTGGATTTATGGCAAGGAAATATTTATGGCACCACATAAAGCAATGTAAAAGCAGAAATAAGTTAGGCAAATTGTCTGAAACCGAAGGTCGAAAAGGTGCATTAATTGAAAGTTCTGCATTAATTTTCGATATTGTACATAAATCAGGGTCTGTCACAAACCAACGATTTAATACCGAAATATTATTTTCTTTTAGAAGTGATTCAGTTTCGGATATTTGCAAGGAGGATCAACTAATATTAAAGTTGGGTGCGTATTTGTATGAAAAATATGGTAAGTCACAAGCTGAATTAATTCGGCAGTCAATGCGTCAGTTAGGTAGATTGAAAATGGAAATTATAACTATTGGTAAATCCAACAAAAGTTTAAGTGATTTTATTGCGCCACAGTTTTTTGACACTCTTGTGGCAGCCACAAAATGTATATGTGGTAATGAAATTAATACTCTGGACAATACAAATTTGATGAAAGTTCCATCGTTAGCCCTGAAAATTGGCCATTTAATAAGGAAATGCATCGCAATAGAAAGTGGAAATGCTTTGAGAAAAGGTTTTGTTCCAAGGCATGCTGAACTTAAAGCATTATCAGAACTAATGGATCTTGAGTGGGCTACAAAAATTTCCTCAAAGGCATTAACAGTTCTCCATCACAAACAAATAAACACCCACCAACTTCTGCCATTGACGAGCGATTTAATGAAATTGAATATGTATTTACAGCGTCAACTAACTTCTCTTGTATCAAAAATTCAAACTAATTGCGACAGGCAAATCTGGTTAAATCTAGCATCTGTCACTTTATGTCGAATTATTCTTTTCAACAAGAGACGGTCAGGGGAGGCAGCAAAAATGACCATGCATACGTATTTGTCTCGACCTGCTTGGTCAGAACAAGGATTCGAAGAATTTAAAAATTCTTTAAAACCGCTAGAAACTAAACTTGCCTCTATATTAACTGTTGTTAATATAAGGGGAAAGAGAGGAAGACATGTTCCGGTTATATTGACAGCAGAAGTTAAGTGTGCAATTGATATTCTTCTAAAACATCGAGATGAGGCCGAAGTTTCTCCTACAAATATGTATATTTTCGTTCGAAGCCAGGGATCGGAAGAAAATTTGAGAGGGCATGATTGTTTGAGAAGGGAATGTATAAATTCTGGCTTACAATCTGTTGAAAATGTAACAATCACTAAGATGAGAAAGTATGTAGCAACAGTTTGCCAAATATTTAATTTAACTGAAAATGAAAGTGATTGGCTGTCTAGAAATTTGGGTCACGATATTTTGAGTCCATCGGAAATTTTATCGGATGCATGAAAGCGCAGTAGAACTGACAAAAGTTAGCAGGCTTTTATTAGCGGTGGATAACGGAGAAGCTCACAAATATTCAGGAAAAAATTGGAAGATATAAATATTGAAGGTATGTATTACTTGACTAAATATAGTAGAGTAAATATTTACTCTACTATACAGTAAATATTTACTGTAGGAACAATTGAAATTAAACTACACGTAAAATTTTGACTTGTTACTCGAAATTGTAATGCAAAATTTACGAGTTTTCCGATTTCTCGGTTTTATTTTTTATATGTATGATAATTTTTACCTTTTTTTTTTTAATTTTTGTTTCATATTGAATTTAATTGTAACACTTTTACGCACCATGAAATGACAAATAATTGGGTCTAGGAAAGCTGAATAAAGCATTTTTTGATTTATATCTAGCGTTGCATTCGTCACGATGTCGTTCTGAAAATGTTTTAATTGTTTTGCGTTTTGAGGGTCGTAGAATAGCTACCTTTCAGTCAAAAGAATATATATAACGAATTTTGTGAACAATCTATAGGGCGCATTTTTTGACCGATCAAAATGAAACGCGGTACAAAAATCAATAAATAGTTTTTTTACCTTTTCAGACTTACCCCCGGTTGTATCCGAAAACATTGTGGAGGACGATCAAGATGACATAGATTGTTACAACTTCAAGGAAGTAAATACTTCATGCAATAAAACTGAAGCAGCCGAAATTGAGGCAAAATTATCGAACACTTTAAAGAGTGAGTTTTTAATACCAATTTATGAGTTTGTTAAACGTTTAACGGTATAAAAGCAATTCAATTTATTTCGAATCTTTATTTGGTTTATTTTGATGGGAGTATATGTTGTTACGTTATTAGTGTTATTATACTTTGTCCAGTGACAACTGGAACGCTCGTAAAAATGCAAAATTACCGAGCGCATTCAAAAAATACCTTTTTACAATAAGGAAAAGCCCAGTATTTATGTACGATACCGTTCGAATGGCCCCCGTAAGTTGGGTCTGGCGAAGCGCAGTGAGCCATAGCGATTCCTGTCGATATATAAAACGCAGCGTGTCCTGTATTAGATTTGGTCCACTTTTTTTTTATCTTCCGAGTCGACCGCGTGCCTGGCAGGTGTTTAAACGGTTATTTCAACTCAGTACTTCAGTGGTGCCGTATGAGACGTAAGTGGTTCGGTTATCTAAGTAAATAAACGTTGGGGTTAAGTGCAATTTTCATTGTAAAATGACTTTTTGGAGACCTTTCGACGTTGACGAAATTACTAATAGTAATGCTAACGACAATGCAAACAATGCTGTAGAAACAAATGAGACACAAAGTTGGGAATTTACGCAGAATGACATACACGTTCAAACACAGCGTATAATTTTAAATATTTATGTTTGTTTAAAAGTAGAGTCACCGGAAAATTCATGAAGCTCTATTCTACAAAGAATAGGCGAATTAACCAAACTACCGCGAACAACGATTTATCGTGTTATTAAACAAGGTAACGTCGTTGATCATGAAGCAAAACGTAAACGTCCAGTAATTCGTAATAATATTGATAACGCTTTTAAAGACGTCATTCGGCGAACAATTTACCCTTCCTATAAAGAAAATATAGTTCCCACATTGTCAATTATTCACTCAAGATTACAAAATTTCGAAGAATACAAGTATCAGTCAATAGAATCTCTCCGTAACTTAATTTTGAAATGTGGATTTAAATATAAGAAATTAGACACAAGCATGATAATTATGGAATCACCTCGTATCGTTGAAATGAGACAAAATTATTTGAGAAACATTTCGGCCTACCGCGAAAATAATCGTAGCATCATTTATTTGGATGAAACCTGGTTTGACACTCATGATGTTGTTAACCCTAGAACCACAAGGTGGAGTCAACGACGACACCGAGCGTTATCCAACTCGTGATTACTACGACGTCACTCGGATTTCGTGGCGGTGCGGCTCAGTACCTTCCTTGCTTTCAGTTGTCTTGTAGATGCCGAACGAGAAAGTGTGTTCAATTTTGCCAGTTTTGAGTTATCGTGAGAAGGTCGTATACGACGCCACCTTGTGCTTTATGGTACAAAAATCGCTAGGGTAAGTTGGGTCACTTTTTATGAAATTTATAGTTAATTGCCGCATTTTCTCTATTTAGAACATTTCGTATACTACTGTAATGGAACCAAAAAGACCTAAATTAGACGAGCCAGGAACGAGTTCTTGTAATTTATCCAGAAATAGACCTCTAAAACCCCATGAATTAGAGCAATTAATACATGAAGATCTGAACGATTCTGATATTGCGGAGAGCGACGAAAGTGAACAAGAGGATTTCACTGAATATGAAGATGACAAATCTGAAACATCCGTTCCTAACGACGATGATGATTCGCCTATGCTAGCAGACCCAACAGTCCATGCACGAAGGGTGATGTATTCCAAAAATACACGTAAATGGTATTTGGATAGCCTACATGCTATAAACAGTAGAACTCGTCAGAAGAATTTGGTCACTCACTTACCAGGGCCAAAAGGAGATGCTAGAGGTGTTGTAGAACCGAAACAAATATGGAATCTTTTTTTCTCAGACGTTATTTTGGATAAAATTGTCAAATGTACCAACGATGAAATCGAACGTAAAAAAGTAAAATATAAATCTAAACAGTGGTACATTGGACCAACGACTTGTGTGGAAATAAATGCCTTATTCGGACTCTTGTATTTGAGTGGTGTTTTGAAGAATCCTCATGTAACACTCAATGATTTATGGTCTCCAGTATTTGGACCAGTAATGTTCAGAAGCACTATGAATAACAATCGTTTCGAATTTATTATCAACTGTTTGAGATTTGATGAGAAAGAAACGCGAGAGGAACGAAAAAAGTCAGATAAATTTGCTGCCGTTAGAGAAATTTGGGAGATATTTGAAAGGGGTTGTAGAAAAAATTACACCCCATCAGAATATGTAACCGTCGATGAGACGCTTTTGGGATTTAGAGGACGTTGTCCTTTCAAAATGTACATTCCTAGCAAACCCGACAAGTATGGTTTGAAAGTGGTTACCATGTGCGATGCAAAAACATATTACATGTGCTCCGCCAAGCCATATATAGGAAAAGAAGAAAGACACAGTCCATATTCCATTCCGACACAATATGTTCTAAATCTTACCGAAGAAATTCATGGAACAAACCGAAATTGTACGACGGATAACTGGTTTACTTCTTACGAACTTGCAGAGAAACTGCTAGAAAAAAAAATAACATTGGTTGGGACCATGAGAAAAAACAAAACTGATATGCCAAAACAATTGGTGGAAGCTAAGGGAAAATTGGTCAATTCGTCCTTATTTGTTTTTGATGAAAACTGTACACTGGTGTCATTTGTACCAAAAAAAAATAAGACGGTCGTATTATTATCCAGCATGCATGATCAAGCTGAAGTTGATGATGAGACAAAAAAGCCCCAAATAATCCTATTTTATAATGAGACAAAAGGGGGTGTCGATACGTTCGATCAGCTATGTCATTTGACAACTGTTGCAAGGAAAACGAGAAGGTGGCCAATTAGAATTTTGTATGGCATGCTTGATACAGCCGGAGTGAACTCTTACGTAATTTACAAATGCAACTCAAAAGAGAACAAAGTTCAGAAGCGGTCCGATTTTCTAAAAAATCTTTCTTTCTCACTGGTTGAGGAACATTTGAAGAGTAGGTTACACAATCGCTATCTACCTAGAGAAATGAAGAACAATATTCGCGGTATACTAAAATGCGACGAATCAGAAGACACAGAAGAATTACCAGTGAATCCGATGTGTCGATGTGCAATTTGTCCGAGAAAAACAAATAGGAAAGCCCGACACACGTGTGAGCACTGCCACAAAGGGGTATGTGGTGGACACCGCCGTAGCATCTGCATTGATTGTAAATAGTCGTTAAAAGCTCTTCTATTTTATTTCTCTACAATTTATTGTTTTTTGTTCATATTTTTTTATATTTTACCTTATATAACATTTTAACTTTGATTTTTAGGAAGAATTCTTCACATGTTTAATTTTTAAAATCTATTTTAATTCTAGCACATAATTTGTGCGAATTTTGTATTTTTCAAAATAAAAACTATGTTCAAATTAATATTCTTTGTGTAGTTTTTTAAAATTTTGTATTCAATTCAAAAAATATGGATATTGTGTACCGGTGTCGCTTTCGACGCCACCTTGTGGTTATTGTAACTACAATCTCACCTTGTGGTTCTAGGGTTAAACAAGGTTGGGTAGATGATTCTTAAAATTGTGTCTTAAATTCACTTTGCTCGCGGGGGAAAAGAGTTATTATTTTGCATGCTGGGAATGAAAACGGATTTATTCCAAACGCCTCACTTCGTTCAGCAAAAGTTATTACTCAAAGTTCTGCTGACTATCATCAAGATATGAACGCGGCTTTGTTTGAAAAGTGGTTTGCTGAAAAACTTATACCAAATATTCCACAAAATTCGGTAATTGTAATGGATAATGTATCGTATCATTCCCGGCAACTTCATAAAGTTCCAAATTCAAGTACCAGAAAAGCTGAAATAGTACAATTTATGAATTCAAAGTTACAAGTTCCACATCCAGCAACGAAGAAAGTTTTATTAGGCCTAATTAAAAATCATAATTTTAAACCACAATATTTCATTGACAGTTTAGCAGAGGAACATGGACACACTATTTTAAGATTGCCGGCATATCATTGCTGTTTCAATCCCATTGAATTAGCTTGGGCAATAGTAAAGGGTCGTTTGCGAAAATATTACTATGCCCCCACACTATCAAATATCGTTGTAGAGAATATTCGCACTGTTTGTAATGACGACTCTTTTAAACTTATTTGGGAAAACAGCACTCGCCATGTCATCCAACTATAAAAAGACTACCATGTTACCTCACTTGTTCAGCCGATTATCATTAATCCTAACCTCGATTCCTCCTCCTCTGATGAATTTTCGGAGTAATTTGTGATGAACACACGGAATTACACTCAACACAAATTTAATCTTCAACAGGTCATTTTGCAGTGTAACACATGAAATAAAAACACAAAAAAAAACAAAAAAACAAAAAAAAAATTAAATATAAAAAAGCTTCATTGTTTTATTTCTATATATGTATGTGAAAGAATTTGTTACAGTTTAGTTTTTATCGTTTTTGTTGTAGATTTGCTGTATTTTATTGGGAAAGCGTTTAAGGTTTGTTTTTTATTTATTTATGAATTTCTTTTCAGTTGCTTTTATTCACTAACAAACAACAATCCCAACTAACAACAAGATACCTATTACGTTTCCTACCCTGGCAAAGTTTACTCACAACTCCTCGTGGTCTTTGCCGGACAATGAAATCTTTTGACACTTTATTTATTGTATTACCTATTTTGATATAAAATTACTAACTTTTAAGTTTATGCTTAATGTTTCCGCTACCTATAAACCCTGTCATAAAATTTCGTTGACAAAGTGAGTATTTCTTTTTAACCACAATTTTCTATATTTCTTTAAACATGGGACGCTTATGGAGCGGCATCTCGGCTATAGAACGGCTATTAAATTTGAACAAATAAATAAATTAAGAATGTGGTGTACATATTTTTGTCTTATTTTCGTAAAAATTTTTCCACATATTTTATACACTAAAGAATAAATAAAGATACACTAAAGAACGCCGGGACAGGGGTGCGCAAGTTAAATATACTGTGATAAATATTTAAGAAGTCTTTCTTAAAACTTATAAGTAAATATTCTCATGTGTTATCATAAAAATATATATCAAATTACTTTTATCACATGACTATGAAAAGTTTTGTGTTCAGATGTTTAAGTTTATAAGAGTATAATTCTTTATCAATAAATTGTATACATATTGCTAAATCAATCTTCTAAGATGTTTCCATAATATGGACTACTTATTATTAAGGATAAAAACTAAATTAAATGTATTTCAATTATGAACATGGAAATCAGTTCAAATATTCCTGAAAAAATTACTATTGTCTGCATTCAGCGATTTAGCACCTACTCATTATTCGTATTAAACTGTGAAATAATGATTAATTAACTTTAGAAAAAAAGAACATATTCGTCTAGAAGTTTTACTGTAGCTCTCTCATGTTTTAGCAGAATATTAGACTTATGCGTAATTAATATTAAATCAGGAGTTTGTAGGAAATGTTAGAAAAATGATACAAATAGGTGTTTAAACATCTCTCATTATTATTAGAAAGTTTTGAGTTTTTATTTTGTTGCACAATAGGTTCTGCATTGTGTGTACTATATCGTTGAATTCAGTAAGAAGCGCTTTTATACAAACAAAAATTGGAAATGAAATTTTAATGCTTACACCAAAAGCTAATGAGAGCTTATTAACCGGTTAATTAAATGTGTTAATACTTTCAGCGACCATATATGATGGTCACGTATATGTATTCTAGTGCCGAATAGAATCCATTCATTTTCGAAAGTGTCACCTGTAAGGTGAAAATATCCGAAGAACATAAAACATTTTACACAGATTATACACAAACTCTTTTACACTCTATGTTGTGAACTCAATAATACACAAAGACACAGTATATATAATTCTAACAGTATGCTCACTTCTTTGATGTCTATGAAAAAGCCGGCGTTTTTTGCAAGTGGTTGTAAAGTAATAAAAATATCGTTATCCTGGCAAGTTCGGAGACCGAGGAGGTGCGAGGACGAGAGGTGGCCCGTCTCAGACGGCAAGTTCCGTGGTCGAGGGGGATGCGACGAGGAGAGGTGATGTGGTGTTCGAATAAGCCAAGTGAGCATACTGTTAGTATTATATATACTGTGACAAAGACGACTATTCCTTTATTGTGACCTCAGAGCTCACAATATATAGAGAGAGGTCACAACTTTGAAGGCGCATACTATGCAAACGGTGGAATGTATCAAAGAAACACTCGAGTGTATATGGTTGCCGTACTATCCTCTGTCGTTTCACTTCCGTCCTGAAAAGGACAGTGTTGTATTAAGCGCGCACGTCGGGGCGACTCGAGAACTGGGAGCGGGAATATCTGACAAAGCTCTGTGTATACGCCTCCCGGATCGATTGCGGAGCTGAGACGGCTGACGTGACGTTGACAACTTGACAATTTGCTCTCGCTCTCTGGGCTTTAATAATAGCAAATAATAGTAAACCTGAGTGTTGAAGTTAAACTGTAAATACTGTGATTAGACTGTGTTTTTCAGTAATACTGAGACGGTATTATAGTTATCAAGTATGGCAGATTGTGGAGAATGCAAGTTAAAATTCTCCAAAATGTCCAATTTAAGATTTCATGTAAAAAAACATCCTGTAGTGGTATTCTGTGCATCATAGAATTCGACAGGTAGAAATCTATTAACGATTACTATAGACCGTCTCTACAGTAGAAGCGAATGGCATTCTGTACACGTCGCTCTTGTCGTTCGGAACTATTCGGGTTTGTATTATCCGTGGTAAAAATGTTGTGATGATTTCTGTGTATTGTGTAATATTCTGTGTTTGTCACCAGGTCTTTCGAATTCATTCGTCATTCGTTATTTATGATCTTAACCTTAATTGTTTGTTATGATTTATATATTATATTTCCGAAAGTTATTACATTACTAACATTATTAAAAATTGAAATGTTACCACTTCACAATGTAAATATTTTGGCTGCTGATGAAGAGGAACGCTTGGAGGACTTTAGGCAGTTTCGTTTGGAGAGGCGAATAATGCGTGAAAATAATTCACCATTTAATCTACCCGATACACATTTTAAAAGTAATTTTCGCCTAACGAAGGATATGGCACAATATGTCTTTAACCGAATTTTACCTCATATGCAAGGAAACGAGCCAGAGACCAAATTTTTTGCTGCATTATCGTTTTTTGCAAGTGGTTCTTACCAAAGGACAGTGGGACATGAGTTGTATATTTCGTCATCGCAAACAGCGATATCCAGAGCCATTGACCAAGTGGCATTGGCTATTGAAACACACCTTGCTCAAGACTGGATCTTTTCCTACCACTGAAGATGCTAAGAATATCATAAAAGCACAATTCATGGAACTAACTGGGTTTCCAGGGGCAATCGGTGCTATAGATTGCACCCATATAGCTATTTTAGCACCATCCATTGAAGAACACAATTATCTCAATCGGAAATGATTTCATTCTAAAAATGTTCAGTATGTAAGTGAAATCATTTTTGAATAATATCAATTTTTATGAAATCATTATTTTCAGATCTGCGATTATCACTTAAAAATATTAAATATCAATGCAAGATATGCCGGAGCTACGCACGATGCATATATATGGAGAAATTCTCATATACGCACCTATTTGGAAAGATGTTATAATGATGGTAATGAACACAATTTTATATCTATAATATAAATAAAATGTGAGAGTATAGCAAGGATGTGGCTATAGATCATGTATTTTTGTTTATTAAAGGATCCAGAAACGTGGTTAATTGGTGATTCCGGGTACCCATTAGAGCCATGGCTGATGACACCAGTTGCCAATGCTGCACCCAATACACCGGAATTTAGTTATCAAGAAGCCCATGTAAGAGCACGAAATTGCATTGAAAGATGTAATGGAGTTTTAAAGGGACGGTTTCGTTGCTTGTCAGCTGACAGGATCTTAAGATATGATCCAGAGAAAGTGGGACATATAGTGAATGTATGTGCGATATTACACAATATATGTGTAGAAGGAAGAGTTGAAGTTGATTTCAATGTAATTCTTCCTCATCCTGATCAATTACTCGATCCTCCTCAAGGAAACCAAAATGATGTAAGAGGTGTTGGTGCAGTAACCAGACAAAATTTAATAAATAATTATTTTAGATGAAGGTCTAGTTTTCTTTCAATATCATAGCTTTATTTCTCTTTTAGTAATGTCTTTACTACAGATTTGAAAAAATGGTATCTTTAAAAAGAGAAGCAAATACTTCTGTAGACTTGAAGATGTATTACCGTATAATGTTACATATGAGGTAGGTATTTTTAATGAGTAACTATAAAATAAAAGAAGCACTGAGTTATTTTAAGACCGTGTACATAATTTGCAAGAAATACTATTTGCATTTATAATAATAAATAAGAATAAAAAAAAATTCAAACAATAAAAATAAAAAAAAGTATTAAAAGTAAAAAAAAATATATTTTTTGGTTTTCGGAATAGAAATCCTTCTAAATTTATTTTATTTTATTAATGAGATTATTACCCTTATGGGAATGAGTTTACTGATAAGGGGGAAAAGGTCTTATGGAAATTAAGTATTCAATTTTTAAACCCTTTTTTCAAAATCATAACTACCTTCATTAATAGCTACCTAAACTTTAAACTTTTTATTACAGCCATTTTTTTAAACTGTAATAACAAAACTGAACATTTAAAATGCAGATGTACAATGAGAGTGAAAGAAAAATCGGTTTTTAGAATTCATTTTTATATCGCACCTGTTTTTAGATAAATATTGCAGATAAGATGCAACGTATGTACGAATTTAAAAAGTTTACTATTTAAAAGTACTGAATACAAGAATGCACGCTAATCTACTATTTCTGGGTAAAGAATATTCCTATCCAAGATTATAAACTATATCATTTGATTGAAAGAATTTTTTAAAACAGTGGAATAAAAAATAACACTCAAAATGCTGAAAATTGACACAGATCTATTTTGTTTCACTTCAAGGAATTCATTCTTGGCTGAAATATTTTTTTTCTCAAAAATATACAGAAAAAACTTCATTCTCAAAACCCAATAACAATTCATTCTTATAATTCTATAGGCAACAACAATGCATGTCTTTTTTAATTTGACCGGTTGCTATTTTGAAACCGTTATACCGATTTCGAACGACATGCTAATGTTTTTTCATGTTGAAATATACTCGTTTGATTTTTTTTTATTTCTAGCGCTTATAAATTTTGTTGAGAAAAAGTAAAAACTGTTTTTTACACAAACCCTTAATAATATGCGGAATTAATTTAACTCGTTATATCAAGATATAAATCATTGTTCTCAGAAATTCCTTGTACCGTTCTGATTTATCCTGAAATACAATACTTTATTCATGAATCGACAACGCTGGTACTATGTATTGAAGCGTTGACTAGAAACCTACGAAACAATAACTTTCTGTACCAGTAGATAGGTGGCGATAGTCGAGCTGGTACAAAATCTGGTAAACAATAATTTGTATGGGGTTGCGTATCTTCTTAACCTCTTCAATCAACGGCTGGTAGGCCTCTTCCTTGTCTAGATCCCCATTCGGGAATCTCCGCACGTTAGATTTCCCCATTCTCACTGCTTCAGCACCCGCTTAAAAGACCCGCTCAAAATTCTCTCGCTCGTTTCGCTCTCTTGCTAATACCGTTTTCCCTCCGCTTGTTTAAAACCGACTCTGCACATTTACTTTCGCCTATTTTAATTAGCTAGCTTCAGTATTTCCTTTCCGTTTGTAAAGTAGTTATTCATATTTTATTTCATTTATTCGATTTTGTATTTTCCGTAATACCAAATAATAAATAAACCGTTTTTATCGTACCACCTGTTCTCCGCACACTCCCGTCCGACCGTGGAGCGCAACGTTTCCGGTTCCTCTCCGAAATCCGACTTTCCGGATTTCGCACAGTTGCCAAAACTTCCGAACGACTAGTAACCGGCAAATCGTTGTCTCCGCTGCCGAAACGGCCCTAACTACTGTATATAGTGTAATTACGATCTTCCGCTTATTTCTAATGCTCCGATATCCCTATTCATGCTTACTTTAAATCCATTTTCTGTAAATAATTTAATAAATGTAATATAGATCAACCGTATTTTTCCCCGTACTGTGTGTTTTATTTTCACGGACTCCCTGGCATTCTCCTGAGTTTAAACTCACCCGTGGCTATAGGGAGTTAACCCTTAAAAATCTGGCGCCCGAGGTAAACCGACTCTAAACTGTTTTCCGTAATCCCGAACTCCGCAATCCTGCGCCAATCCAAATAAGTGACGTAACTTTCCGCCAGAGTCGTTGTGCCGCCAGCGACTCTGCCCTACCGACCAAAGTGCGTTACAAGGTTCTTTGATAGTTCATTGACTAGACCAGGGGGGTTCATTCGTTGGGATTGAGCGTTCATTAACTGGTATTTCTGCTTCAAATTAGCGTCTATTAAGATTTTGATCTATTCGATCAAAATGTATTCCTATTGTTGCAAGTAAACTGCCTGTTAAATTACCTCTGACAAAATTAGAGGATATTCAACGGGTAGAGGAATATTTATTAATTGAAAATAACTGTGATTACTTGGTAAGTCATAGTATATTTTATAATGATGTTTTACTTAACTTAAGCAACATTTATTTATTAGAGAAATTATCTTGGATTTCTTGGAGGAAACAGTGTCACAACTCGAACAAATCGAACACTAAGAGAACTACTGACTGACTATTTGGCATCTTTATACAGTTTTTTTTTTTGTCAAAAAAAAACGAGATTTCCACAGTCTTCAGCTATCAACTAATTTTATACGTAAGTAATTTTCTTATCTTGGCCTCAATTTCATTTATTTATTGCTTGTTTTTTTGTTCAAAAAAATATTTATTACATTAGAGTGTCTCATTTACAGCACCAGTGAAAATCTGCGTTCCTCAGTTCACCGATAAAGGGAATGAAGATGCCATTAAAATATGGTTAAAGCATACACCGGCGCGACTCAAAAAGAAGAGATTAGGAAAAGATACCAACGAAAATGTTGCGGAGAAAAACTGTAATGAGTAAGCGACAGTTAAATAGACGAGTGGCGATAGAATTAAAACAAATTGTTAATGCAATCGAGAACTCCCAAACTTTAAATTTTCAACTGTTGATGTCAAATCACACAACTGTAGCTTCACCGTCTGCACTCTCAAATAGTTTTGAGAGTCAAAGGAATGATTAATTTGATTACATAGACTCCAGCACAGTGGTTGATGAGTCTGCGAACTATGTAAATTTTAGGACATGTTACATGTTATTTCCTAGGATAATTCCAATGAGATAGATTTATGTACACATTTGGCTTATTGGGCAAGTGTAAAGCACAAAGTACCACAAGTGATTGTAAATGATTTACTTCATATCCTTTCTCCATTCCAAACTCAATCCTCAATCCCATCAATCCTCAATCCTTACTCAAAACATCTACACATAGAGCAGAAGTAAAACTTGACAATGGAATGTATAGATACCATGGATTAAAAACTGGTTTGTTCAATGTGTTATCCAAAATTTTACATTTTGATAACAAGATTTTGCATCTATCTTTTGACATAGATGGATTGCCTTTGTTTAATAGTAGCAAATTACAATTTTGGCCTATATTATGTTTTATTAAAAATTTGAAGGTTTCACGCCAGTTTCTCGTTGGATCGCTTTTTTTGCAATTCTAAACCACAACCGCTAAAAATTTTTCTTAATGATTTGATAACCGAACTAGATGACTTACTGAACAATGGATACTTATTTACCTTTTTTTCTAATTACTGTCCCCAGTTTTGTTTGAGATGCCCCTGCTAGAGTATACTTCTTCTTCCTCATAAACTGTAATTCCTCCACTGCTGGAGATAGTTCTCTTGATTGTTCGTCTCAAACAATAATTACGAAAGTAATTTGCTTTCTTCTTGCTGTTTATGGAGCTCAAAAAAATTGAATTAAGTTGACTTTGAAGAGTATGAATCAGATTAAAATATCAAAAGACATCAGAACTACACCTAAACTCAATAACACACATCAATATCAATAATCCTCATGCAGTTAAATAAGTATTGTCCCTGAAATTTTCCATGCAACCATCGAGTGACCTATAACGTGATAAAAACGTTAAAATGTGGTCGATATTTGGTGAGGTCATTCAAGTGCCCTAAATGTGACTAAAAAAAAGAAGTCATTTAGGGTGCCGTAATTAAAACGTGATAGCTGACACGTTTCATTTATGTCGAAGTACGGTAAGACAATCACCCGACATTAGTGCTTTACTACTTAGTGAGTGACTTAATTTTGACGTTCTCGAGACGTATTAGAAATCCCGTTTTATTACGACACACCAATTACGTGTTTTATACGACACAATTATGACAGTATATTGACCAAACCGTTTTTGAGCAGCGGCTCTATTATAAAACACAAATAAACGTAAACCCTCACAAATTATACTGACAACGCTAATGAAGAATATTTTTATCGATAATTTATCAATTTATTAGTAATCAACAAGAAAAGTATAAATATGTTAGCAACTGGACACACATAGCTTATTACAATGATGTATAACAATAAATCTACCAAAAACCAGCGATTCGACCCTTCGAATCTTGCAAACACGTTTCAACTTTGCGGCATCTCCGCTGTAAAAATCAGATGTAATCGTCTGCGTCGCAAAGCTTGAAACGTGTTAGTTTTCATAATAAGAATAAAATCATATCACTTTCCATAATGGGAGTTGATGTCTTTGAAGATATTTGAAATATAGCGCCAACGTTCCAACGGTTTTAGGGTGAATACCATCTATCATATTTTAGTAATAACGCAGCTATTTAACACGGCGTAGTCAGTGTTAACAATTTTTCTAACCGAAAATAATTTTATTTGCATATTAGAGTTTATTAAGCATATTCTCATTAAAAGAGCGAGAAAATGACTATATCATATCTGCAATAATAGCTATATAATTTTCAGCATTAACTATTCTCCATAAAAAAGTGTGTAATTTAATTTATTTTAGCTTTCAACAATTATTTACCTAAATAGTAAAAAAATTCCGGCAACATTGCAGAATCCTTAACCTAAAAAGGAGCTTTCTGCGTTCGTGTTTCGTGGGGTTTCGTCAGTTTCGTGTTCGCTCCTGTCGACCGGCGAGTTCATGTCATATCGGTTCATCGTTTGAAGTAATTATAGCAGGTAAGTTCAGTTCAGTTTAGTAAAAGAAGTCACCTATATATAATGTAAGTGTAACTAATGGAGCATCACAGGGTTTATTCCTGAACCTTCTGACCACTTTCTCGTATACGTTAGATCCTCTTCTTTTACTATTTACAAAAGAAACAAAGAAAAAACGAACGCTATTTTAAAGTAACCTCAGTTTTCGGATGAGTTCGTAAAAGTCGCTCTTTCTCTTTGGCTTGCTCACCGTATCTGAAAACACATCCGTCTTAGTTGTGGTAAAAGGAAAGCACCTGTTGCCGAGTATATTATTCCTCTAGGAAAATTTCTAACGAATACTTGTGATGCGAGTAGGTACACGATAATCATAGATTTAATATTCCGAGTTAAAACGCATCAGGAATAATTTTATGGGAGTTCGGTAACCTATACTATACACTGGATGCGTATTTTCGAGTTATATGATGGCCTAATATTAACAAGGTTACATTGTAAAGCTACCAAAACACCTTCCCAACTTATATATTACTCCATTTTCTCAAATTCAAGGTTGAACACTTTCACAATCCGCAGTTTTCAAACTATCAGTAATCTCTCAAGTACAAAGTGAAAAATAACAATCTCTGATGAGTTACCTAACTTTTATTTTCAACCAAGTTTCACCTTCCATATCCAATATTTGACTCTAAGTGGAATATAGGTCGAATTTTGTTATTACTACATGAAAAAAGCGTAGCGCTTTTGTAACAAATATTAATGTTTTAATAGGTATGGTATATATGTAAGTCTCTATCGAAGAGACTTAAAATTTTGGAACGGTTAAGGTTAGGTTAAATAACCAACACGTGCTGTTGCAGTGAATTTACTGTAATGAAAGAAATTAGTATGGTTACGTGACCTTATAACATTACATAATAGGTTTACCTGAATCAACACAAATTGTTGGTTTCACAGATACAATAAATAATGGTATTAAAGAAAATACAACGTATGTTTCTTTAGCAAGAGCGAGCGTGACTGTGGCTAGTTCGTCAGCGACTGCCCTCTGCTCTGACCTCTCGAGGCACGTTGTTTCCAACGAGCATTCGACACCAGCTGATCTGGTCACGTGACTTGTTTAAGGTTTTCAAACTTACATCCCCCCGCTGAAGATGCAGGAAAAGGCGTGGAGGATGGGAAATAAGGAATCAGTTTGCTAGCATGAAAAAAATTTGATTCTTTTTTTCTAAAACCATTATCAATCACAAAAATTGTATCCGATATTTTCTTTTTAATTTTATATGGGCCTATTCTAATCGGGTCTAATTTTCCTCTGTTTAATCCACTCCCGTTTTGTATGTACACTAAATCTCCCTCCTTATAATTTATCTTAACTGAATTTTTATCGTAATATTTTTTATTTTGTTCATGGATTTTCCTCGATTTTTCGAACGCTATTTTTCTATTTTCTTCTAAATTGTTCTTATTATTTTCGTTCAGTTCTCTAGGTAATAAAGAATCATCTACTCCCGTTAGTAAATATTTTGGGGTGAAACCTGTAGAGCTATGAATTGTGTTATTATATTCATCAACACATTCTTGTGCTAATATAGACCATGGTCTGTTTTTCTCGTTGTAAATTTTACATCTTATTCTATTGACTAGGGTCTGGTTTGACCTTTCGTTCAGACCGTTAGAGAAAGCACAGTCTACTGCAGTGAAAATTAATTGTATTTTTTCAGATTTTAAATATTGCTTGAATTGTTTTGAATTTATGCCACCGTATTGGTCAGTTAACAAATTTTCTATATCGTGTTTATTTTTTACTGAGTTTACTAAGTTTATGAAATCTTTAGCAGTTTGAGTTTTTGAAGTTGCTATAAATATAAATCTCGTAAAATGATCTATAAGAAGATGTAAATATTTTTTTGTGCTTTTATTACCTGCAAAACCCCCTATCGTATCCAGAGATACTATTTCAAATGGTTTTTTTGCGGGTCCTAAGAGTGAAAGTGGAGCTTTATTACTTGCAATTCTAGATTTATTTTTCACACATGTTTCACATGAACGGCATATTATTTTTATGTGTTTATGCATGTTTTTAAAATAAAATCTTGTCGCTATCGTTAATGTCAGCTGCTTCACTCCCACATGCCCTTGTTTTTCATGCATAGTTTTTATTAGTTCAATTCCGAATTTTTCGGTTACGTATATTTTTTTTTTATTATTTAAAGTCTTATATATTATGTCCTTTTCAATACTACAATTTTCCTCTAATTGTAATTGCTTTTGATCATTAATTATATCAGATATATTAACTAAATTTACTATTTTAACAATGGAATGTTCACAGTCACTATCTCTTTCCTGTAGGACTGGATTCCTGGATAGGCAATCCGCTTCTAAATTATCCCTACCTGGGTTATAAATTATTTCGAAATCGAATTGTGATATGTAATTTAAAATCTCTCGCAGTTCTGGATCTTTACAATTTTTTATATTAAAATGTTCCAAAGGTTTGTGATCTGTGTAGATAATAAATTTGTTACCCATTAAGTAATATTGCCAGTATAAAATGGCTTCCTTTATCGCTAGACATTCTATATAGATAGCTTTCTTTGTTTTCTGTCTTTTTGTTAATTTTCGAGAAAAGTAAAACACAGGTTTTAATTCATTATCTGCCTGTGGTTGTTTTAAAACTGCACCTACACCTTCTAAACAAGCGTCCGTGTAAATATAAATTTGATTATTTGGGTCAAAAATAGCTAAAATTGGTTCGGAACACAAACAATCTTTTATTTTTTTAAAATTTTCACGACACTTTTCCGACCATTTAAATTCAACATTTTTCCTTAGTAAGTTATGAAATGGTTCTAGCACTATTGTGGCTTGTGGTATGTATTGCAAATAAAAGTTTATTTTCCCCAAAAATTGTCTGATGTTTTTTCTTGTTTTAGGTGTAGGAAAGTTTCTTATTGCAATAACATTATCATTTAGAGGTTTTATACAGTTAAGACCTATCTCGTGCCCTAAATAAATTATTTTATCTTGAGCGAACAAACATTTTGGTAAGTTTAATTTGAACCCAATTTCTAATAACATTTGTAGAACTACTTCAATATGTCTCAGATGATCTGTGTACGTTTCGGAATAAACTAAAATATCATCGATATAATTCACAACAAATTTTTCCAACTTATACTTTCTTATTGTGCTAGCTAAATATCTTTGAAAAATTGCTGGTGAGGTTTTTAATCCAAACGGTAAACGAGCCCATTGCCAGTGACCGTGGTGCGTTATAAAGGCTGTTTTGTATTTATCTTTATTACGTAGCGGGATTGACCAAAACGCCGAGTTCACATCAAGTTTTGTGAAGTATTTACAATTTCTCGCTCGCAACACTAATTCATTGATGCGCGGGAAGGGTTGGTTTTCTGGCACAACTATTTTATTTAATTCTCGAAAATCAATACATAGTCGAGATTTTTTTCCTTCTTCTTTCTTAAAAGCTAACGTTACAGGTGCAGCATTCGGACTGCTTGATTCTTCGATTAAACCTGCTTTTAATAACTCATCGATTTGTTTTTCTATCTCGGCTTTATCGTGTAGCGAGCATCTATATGGCTTTTTTGCTATGTATTTGTTTTCGGTGAGTTTAATGGTAGCCTCGAAGTCTCTAACCGTACCAACATCAAATTTCCCTTTTGCAAATACCTCATTAAATTTATCTTTTATTTTAATTATAGGGTCAATTGTTGTTAATGTGTCTTGAATTAGATTTGTCTCTAGTTTTCTATAATTCTGTGTTATTTTTAAGTTTTCGTTTTGACATAATTTAAATTCTATAATACTATCTAATCCCAATAATACATCATCCTTAAATGACTCACTTTTTATTATAAAAAATTTAAAATCCTTTTCGATATCGCAAATTTTAACTTTTACTGAAACTGTACCTTCCGATTTTGACGTTCCCGATAAAGTTTTTATATTACCCCCACTTATATTTTTCTTCACTTTAAGACGTCTCCAAAAATCATAATTAATTAGTGACACATTTGCTCCCGAGTCATAAATGGCACTAGCTGGGTTATTGTTTATGAGGATTCTGACTTTTATAAGTGGGGTAACAATTAGTTTTTTGCCTCTTCAGAAGTAGAGATGATGTTCTGTAATTCAGAATTATTTACAATTTTAATTTTTTCATTTTTCTGTATGTTTTTATTTTTCAGTTTAGTTCGACATAAATTCTCAGCGTGATATCTGTTTGGTAAGCCTATGCTCTCACAATACGCGCAAGGAGAGTTTTCTCTTTGTTTACTTTTCTCTTCGTTTACAGAATGCTTATATTTAATTTTCATAGGTTCAATCTTTCTCAAACTTGACAATAGATTCTCAAATGATTCTATTCTATTGTTTAATTTTGATTTAACATAAGTCGGCAAAGTTATCACTATCAAATTTATTTGAGAATTTTCTGTTAAATCGGGATCTACATCAATTAATAAATTTCGCTTTCTCAATGCAAATTCAAAAAAATCCCCGTTCAAGTATTTATACGAGTATGCATATTCAATGTCAGACCATGATTTTTGCCCAAAAGTTTCAATAAAAGAATTATTCCAAAATTCCCATGAGTGTGTTAAAGAATGTGTTTTTAAAAATATCGCATACCATTCTTGTGCACTATCTGTTAAAAATATTCTCAGAATTTCAGCGTAATTTTGTTCGCGAACGCTAAGGCGATTACATTCATTTTTAAAGGTTTTTAACCAAGATTCCGCGTTAAAATTTTTCCCGTTAAATTTTTCCAAAACTATGTTTTTTGCTATGGAATGCATTGGCTTTTCAGGAGGAGGGGGTGGGAGGTATTGAGGGTTTGTTTGATCCGTGACGACCTCCAAATAATACTCGTTAAAAACAACGTTACCTTCCTCGTCCAGATAATCGTCGCGGAGACCTTCTGTTGTTAGAGTGATGACCACGTTTCGAAATTTGTTACGTTCCTTCAGGCTTCTGATGACTCCTTTTACTATCACGTGTTCAAAAAGATTTTTGTGATGCACGCTGGTTTGTTGGTCGCTCGGGAATTCGTAGATTTCCAGCTGGTCGACGAGTTGAATCGTTTTTACCTTGACCACCGTAGTTTTTTGAGTTACTGCTTCCGATACGAAGTGGAATCTTGCCTTAATATCACCCATATTTGTGTTGATTTGTAAGTCTCTATCGAAGAGACTTAAAATTTTGGAACGGTTAAGGTTAGGTTAAATAACCAACACGTGCTGTTGCAGTGAATTTACTGTAATGAAAGAAATTAGTATGGTTACGTGACCTTATAACATTACATAATAGGTTTACCTGAATCAACACAAATTGTTGGTTTCACAGATACAATAAATAATGGTATTAAAGAAAATACAACGTATGTTTCTTTAGCAAGAGCGAGCGTGACTGTGGCTAGTTCGTCAGCGACTGCCCTCTGCTCTGACCTCTCGAGGCACGTTGTTTCCAACGAGCATTCGACACCAGCTAATCTGGTCACGTGACTTGTTTAAGGTTTTCAAACTTACATATAATGTTTTGTAGAATTTGACAATCACGAGGTGGCGGTAATTGTTAAAAGTCTGTTAAAAATAACAGTTATTGGCACTTTATATCGGACTACTTGGCGTATGTTCGTGTTCTTAGAAAAAAGCAAGAAGCTGACATAAGGCTGAACATTGTTTGCCTGACACATCGGAGATAGCACCCTATCTCAAAATCAAGTCAAAAACATTTCTAAAAAAGGTTATTTTTACAGTCAACTGTCAACACAAACCCTTTTTTTCTTTAGATGCTCTCAAGAATGAAGTGAAGGACGCGACCTCAGCAGCAATTAAAAACTTCATCAAAGTATGGCTGAAGCATTCAAAGAGTAAAATTGTCCTTGAGAGACAAAAAGAAGGAAAACACTGACTGCACATCTTGAAATGTTAAAGCTGAGTAATACTTATACACCTACATGATACGTTTTATTTTAAGTAACAAAAACACTAAACTGAACATGTTCAAAAAGCAAAAGTTAAAAGCAATTGTTGAAAAAAGGCAACTAAATCGAAGAATTGAAAAACTGACAAGTAATGAAATGTATAATTTAAATTCATCAATGAATAGTGCCAGTAATGAAACCAACCTGGATCAAAATCACCAAAATACTGTCAGTTTAACACCGTTACTAACCTCTTTTTGTACAAACAGATGAAGTTATTGTTGGTTCTGATAACACTATTGGCAATGGTAATAATACTGTTGAAATTATTGCATGTGAAAGTAGGACTGACATTTCTCATGAAATTACTTTGAAGAACAAATTAAGATATTGGGCCATAAATGAAAAAGTGGCTCACTCATCTGTCACTAAACTGTTGCATATTTTACATGATTACCATACTTTACCATTAGATTGTAGATTATTTCTTAAAACCCCAAAATAATTTGTCCGATAAAAATTACTAATTGCGAATATATTCATTTTCATTTAGAAAATTCTTTACTGAAAACTATAGGCAAAAATCAGAATGCTTTGTCCAGTCCAGTCAGAGAGTCAACGTTGATGGTCTGCCACTTTTCCACAGCACGAACTTGCAATTTTGGCATATAATTTGTTTGGTAAAAAATTTTAATTTTCCCATTTTCTAAACCTGATCCTATAAAGTCGTTTTTAGAAGATTTTGTGACAGAACTGTTGCTTTTGGTAAAAATAGAATAACTCATAATATCATCGTTTATACAATTAAAATCCACAGCTTTGTATGTGATGCACCAGCGAGCCTATATTAAATGTACAAAAGGTCATGGGGGTTACTACTCCTATGACAAAATAAATGTGAAGAATATGGTGAATACGAGAAGGGAAGAGTAATTCTTAGATACAACTCAACAGCAAAACTGCGAACATATCAGTGCTTTATATTACAAACAGACGAAGAGTATCATAATGATGTCACCACTAACATCATTAAATATCGGTTTAGTCAGTCACTTCCCTATTGATTATATGCATTGCGTGTATCTTGGGTGGTAAATTGCAACTTAGGCTTCTAGGTCACGTCTAGTAAAGACTGTCAAATCATTTATTATCTTTAAAAGACTACTTTCCAAATGAAATAAACAGAAAACCCAGGTGTTTTCGGAATTGGCCAGATAGAAAGCAACCGAGTTTCGTAGTTTTTTGCGTTATTTAGGACCACCAATTTTAAAGAACAATGTTGATTCAGCAGTGTACGAGCATTTTCTTTTATCTTATTGTGGAATAATGATTCTCTTTGGCCCAAATCTGTTTAAAAAGTAAGGACCTGATGTCTCTTCTCCACCTTTTAAATACATTTGTCCCACATTGTAAAGTACTATACGGCTTAGAATATTATGCACATAATATCCATATTTTAGGTCATCTAACTATAGACGCGGAATATTATGGTACTTTGGACTCTTTCTCGACCTTTTCCTTTGAATATTATCTGGGAAAACTGAAAAGTATTATTAAGAATGCAAATAGACCTTTATATCAGATTCATGATATCATGTGATATCAGATATCAGATTTTTTGTATCAACATAATAATGGACCTAAATTAAACTTAAATAACTTCCAACAGTTTAAAAAAGTTGTGTCGCTGCTTTTATGTTACCTACAAGGGCACATTCCAAAGCAAATTCTTTTTGTATGGTTGGTACTGTTGTTATAAAAGTTATTAATATTTTACTAAACGTAAATAATGAAAAATACATATTGGTAAGCACGTTACCAGATACACTTCCTTTTGTAATTATCTAATAAATTCAAGAAATTGTAATATATATGTATTGAAAGATTTATCTCATTTAAAAAAATGTAAAATTAAAGATATTTTAGGAAAATGTATAGTATTTCCATTTAATGGAAACTGTATTGTATCTTTTCCATTAAGTCACTCGTGTTCCATTTAGTTCCATACTTAAGTGGTGTCGCTGCCACTGGCGGGCAAGCACGCGCGACGCGACTGCACTGCACGATGCAGTGTTTTGGTGCCTCCGAACGACGCGTTTGATGACGAAGGTGGTTTAAGCCCAGTTAACTTCCCCGCGGTTACACGTGCTCCGCCGCCATCTTGGTTCTCCGGTTCCGCCGGTTGTTTGGCTCGCCTTGATTCGCAACGCCACTCGCCAACCTTCGGCAGAACTCTGAATCGCCGTCCTGCACGTCTTTAACACTTACGTCGCTAGTGGAGCCGATGGCCCCTACGAACCGCCGGCAAAACAGGCCTCAGGATCAGCAACGTTCACCCCAGCCGGTGAGCAACAGACCGAATCTGCGCCCGCAGTGAAGACGACGACGTCATCCCCGGCGATCTCCGCCGTCGGCCCTTACAAGCTGACGCCTTTCTGGCGCACCAGCTCCGAACTCTGGTTTTTCCAGATAGAATCACACCTTCGCGTGCACCGCATAACCAGTGATACCATCAAGTACCATTTGGTCAAGGCAGCCCTCGAATTCGAGACGATCGGGGAAGTTTCGGATATAATCCGTACTCCCCCGGCGCGCGGCAAATACGCCGCTCTCAAGGCAGCCGTCCTAAGCCACCTGACGGACTCCCCAGACGCCCAGCTCCACAAGTTCTTCACCGGCCTGGAGCTTGGTGACAAGTGCACGTCCCAACTCCTGCGCAGCATGCGCTCTCTCGCCGGACAACGCGTAGTTGACAACGTCCTCTGCGTCACCTGGCTGGACCGCCTGCCTCCTCCGACTCGACGATTGCTAAAATTCTCAAAACCTCCTCGCTCAACGAGCTCGCCACCGCCGCGGACGAGATTCACGTCATGGGGCCGTCTGTCATGGC
Source organism: Cryptocephalus moraei (assembly GCA_946251905.1). NCBI lineage: Eukaryota > Metazoa > Arthropoda > Insecta > Coleoptera > Chrysomelidae > Cryptocephalus > Cryptocephalus moraei. The sequence continues at coordinate 5,162,235 of OX276459.1, forward strand.
CACAACGTAGTCGGAGCATTCTAGCAGCTCGGCAGCTCTCCAGCCTCTGGATCCGATCGCACAGGAGTTTGCAGCCCAACGTTTGGCCGTCACCCATCTTTCTAGCCTAGCACGGGAGCCCTGGAAGAGTAATGCAGCCCCTCAGGAATACCGCAGCCGCCCACCGGCTCGTGTCGAACCTAATGCGCGAAAGCGCTCGCAAACCCCGGGTTCTGCTGGTACCACTCGAAGTTCGGCAAGGACGCCAAGCAATGCAGAGAGCCGTGCTCATTCAAAGCGGCGATCGAAGCTCTCCAGCCGACTCAGCAGGAAAACTAATCCCACCAGCGGTGGCGACGTTCCCGGAGGTCGCCGCTGGATCTTCAGGATCCGAGAATCGCCTCTACATCAGCGAGCGCAAGTCCGGGTTGCGTTTCCCAGTCGACACCGGCTCCACCCTTTCCATCCTGCCACGTCGAGCCGTTCCAGGCCAGGGCCCACGCCAAAGGCTCACACTCTTCGCAGTCAACCTATCGCCCATAACTACGTACGGCACGAAGAGCCTTCTCCTCGACATGGGACCTACGGCGGCCGTTCCAATGGGACTTCATCATGGCGGATGTCAGCACGGCCATCCTAGGTGCGGACGCCCTCGAGAAGTTGGGTCTCCTAGTCGATGTGCGAGGCCGCCGTCTCCTCGACGGGGTCACGAAACTCGCAACCGCCTCCGCAGCTGGGAAAATCCCTCTGATCCATTCTGTCAAGTCGGCAGCGCAGCTCGTATCCACTATCGTATCCACGTAGTCGGTCCCTTTTCAACAGATATGGTCAGCTCGTCGAAACTTACATCGAGCCGATCCGCCCACCGCTCGATGCCCCACGTCAGGATAATAGGCCAGTGGCACACCAGATCGTCACCGATGGACCACCCGTCTTCGAGCGGCCACTGGACTAAAGTTCGATTCACACTAACGGGCACGGTCAGATCAGGTCACCGTCAAATCACGGTCAAGTCACGGGCAACCAATTCACACAGCACGGGCAGATCACAGTCAAGTCACACTGACCCAAAATAATGTCATATTCTTAATCAATTGGTGCGCGAATAGATGCCTTGCATCTATTAAATTCGTGTATACTTACTAAAGTGATGGCATTTAGAAAGCTGACAATATTAAAAATTGCACTAATATTAGAGGAAGAAGAGATTGTTAAGAAACCACGAACTCAAAGACGCTTTTGGATACATAATATCCCAAAGTCGAGGAGGGAAGAAGGGGAGTTTTCAAAACTATATCCGCATTTGGTAGACGATGAATTCAAGTTCTACCAATACTTTCGCATGTCTCATTGTGATTTTATCAATTTTCTGAAATACATTAAAGGAGACATAATGAAGATAGATACCAACTACAGAAAAGCTATAACTCCAACTGAAAAACTCGCCGTCTGTCTGAGGTAAGTCTAAAATATATTAAAGATTATGAAAATGTTTTATTGAAAAATTTATATAAAGGTTAAGAAAATAATAAATTGCAGCAATTTACAAAATTTGAATTCAGGCCGTTTCTTCCGGAGAATAATTTTCCAAGTACGAACTTGCAGATGTTTGTTCGGAAGTAGTAGGAGAAAAACCCGGTGGCACATTGAGCGTTGTATAAGCTGCTCCTTGGTTTATAGACGCATAGTGGGGAGGATATTGCATGAACTGTTGCGGGTTGGGAATATATTGCGGGTTTACAGCATTGTATTGTTGGTTATCATTTAAATCGATACCCTCCAGTTCATTGATAACAGCGAAAACTTTCTTTTTTGCCAGGATCTGGTTTTTTCTGCTAAATTTCTTGACTGTAGCTTTCATACTATCAAAAAAGAAATCGATATCTTCTTTACTTTGCTCTTCTTTCTCCTTCTGTTATTTTTCCTCGTCCAAAATATATTTCATGAGAACACTAGAAGCAGTCTCAGTGGTGTCTGATATCTTCTGTTTTGAACGAATGCCACATGACTTTCGAAATGGGGTTACATGAGAAGGGGGGATGTCAGCATCTGATTCTTGAGATCTCTCAGTCACGCCATCTGTTTCTTCTGCTGGCGAAAACACATGATCTTCTTTCTCTGTTGTCACGGATGTATACCGTGTCTTGTCTTTCATATAAGGCTTAAGAAACAGCATAGTATCAAAATGTTTCCATTTCGAAGAAGGCCCAGCTGATTGACCACTAATCGTTTTTTGACCTCGAATATATCTTCGAAATTGATTGCGTAAAGACTCCCATCTAGTCTTACATTTGTTAGGATCTGAAAATTGGAAACAAAGGCATACATATATTAACAATAATGAAAAAGACAAGTTGTATACTTATATACCTATATATTTATATCAATTTATAAAAAATAATATCATCTATTAATCTAGTTAATGTTTTATTTTATAATGAAATGTGATAATCAAATTTACCATCAAAATCTTATTGATAATAAAATGTCTGGAATGGTTTAGAAAAAAAACTTGTTTCAGTTTATTTCATTTTTTCAGGTTTCTAGCAACTGGTGATTCTTTCTTGACGATTTCGTACAGCTATCGACTTGGACATTCAACAGTGCATTCCATAGTACATGAAGTGTGCCAAGCAATAGTGAAAAACTGTTTACGTGTTTTCATTCCAACGCCTGGACCAGAAGACTGGATGAGAATAACACTAGATTTTGAAACGAAATGGAATTTCCCAAACTGCATCGGCGCAATTGATGGCAAACACTGCGAAATAGTTGCACCACCTAATAGTGGCTCCAACTATTTCAATTACAAGAAAACATTTTCAGTTGTCCTACTTGCACTAGTCGATGCTAACTATAAGTTCCTTGCTGTAGATGTTGGATCCTACGGTAAGAACAGTGACGGGGGAATTTTTTCAAGCTCTAGATTAGGCAAAGCGCTGGAATCAAATTCATTCAACATCCCCAGTTCAAAGCCTTTGCCTGGTACAAGTATATTTGCCCCACATGTAATTTTGGGTGATCAAGCCTTTCCACTCAAGACATACTTGTTGAGACCATATCCTGAGAATCAAGTTCAAAAAGATCCAGCAAAAAGAATTTTCAATTACCGACATTGCCGAGCAAGAAGAATTGTGGAGAATGCTTTTGGAATGCTGGCTCAAAGATTTAGAATATACTACCGAAAAATTAATTCTAAACCTGATTACGTGGAGAATATAATCTTGTCAACGTGTATTCTACATAACTATATTTTATGTCGTGCAAACTCACACTATATCCAAAATACACCTACGGAGGAGGAACGAGAGTGTATACTAAGAGATTTGCCTGGATTAGGGTATAACGCTCAGTTGTCAGCATTTGATAATAGAGAAAAATTTAAAAATTACTTCAGTTCGGAAAAAGGATCTGTACCTTGGCAGTATGTTCATATATAATTGTTTGTATCGATACAACGCATACATGTTTTTCCAATACATGTCCACAGTGGAACAACTGAAGCATTATCTGCTTTTCATGAAAGTTTTATTTGACTTTTTTCAGACAATTATTGCTGACAATTGTTTCAGTAAAATAATGTATTTGTAATGTATGTTATGTAACATAAATACACAATATTTGATGCAAATATAGTCATACGTTCATTGGTTTTTATTCTTATCAAAAAGATTTATTATTTTCACTTGATGCTTGTTTTATTATTTATTCTCCAGCATATTATTATTGATTTAAATTATCATTATCATTTTTTAAGTAAATATCTTCTACAATAAATTTTATAAATGACCGAACTGTTTGTTTCACTTCTGCCGTCGTCCCATGACGGACACTTTTCGTTTTATATCTTCTTGATTTCCAAAAGAACCTTTGAATATGTCGGGTAATTTTTTGTAATTATAACGTGTGTGATAATAATTACAAACATAACTAATAAACATAACATTTTGGACTTACGTACCTTCTTTCAATATCTGTCCTATTTCCTGCCATTTCTTCATTTTGTAGGATGTATCACTGTAGAAAGTGTTCGAGAAGTCGTACATAACTTCCTGTCCTCGGACCAATTCGATGAGTTTCTCATCATCCATCGCAGGATATTGAAAACTAGAAGAATCGACTCGAATACGGGTAGTTGGTTGACTGTGACTGTGGTTGTGATAGTTTTCACTCGCAGACAGCCACGGTACACGCACAGTCTTGATCGCTCGGCGGGCGATGCGGCGGGCAGTCGTTCGATCGTGATTTGACTGTGGCTGTACCGTGCCCGTGAGTGAGAATACTCTAATTCAAAAACCTACTGAACGATCTTGACTTGACTGTCGCTGACCGTGATCTGACTGGACCGTGCCCGTTGGTTTGAATCGAACTTAAGTGCCACCTCGTACAGGAGGCGGTCACCTTCGCAGGTTTGATCGTCACCATCACTCCCGGCAACTTGAAAAAGATCCAAATAGCAACACCGAAAAGCAGAAATGACCGCTTTTTTAATTCTAAAGGCGTAGCTTTTCCAAATTACCAAAAAAACTGTATTGGACATCATCAAAAATAAAAATTTCAAACCTCGATATTTCGTTGACAATGTAGCAAAGCAACATGGACATGATGCCGTAAGGTTGCCGCCTTAATATTTCGTTTTTAATCCCATTGAGTTGGTTTGAGCAGCAGTCAATAGTCGTCTGCGAAAATATAATTTCAGTCCAACATTGTCAAATGTGGTTCTGGAAAATATTCGCAGTGTTTGGAATGGCGATTCTATTAGTTATTTGGAGGGATTGTGTTCGGCACGTTATCTAAAAAGAAAGGGGTTATCATGTCTCCCTCTGTTCAGCCCATCGTTATAAATCCTAACAATCCCTTAACAGATGATTCCGATTATTCGGATTATGGGCATTAATTCGGAAAATTCGGTGTCAAATGGTCACTAGGCATGTTGTTTTTATCAGGAAAGGTCTCATATTGTTTTCGTTAGATTATAATTATGTGAATTTTATTTCTGATTTGCTATTATTGTTGTCGTTATGTCTTATTTTTATTTTATTTGATATTATTCTTGTTTTCATTGCATTTTTTACTGACAATTCTTCCTACTAACTACAAACAATCCAATCAAACTCCCTTCCCAGCAAAGTTTACTCACACCTCCTCGTGGTATTTGCTAGACAATGTTTTTCTTTTAATTATTTGGTAATTATAAACAATTCAGTATTCTCTACTGTTTTAAATGTTACAACAATATTTTACATTTTATCATAAAACTTCATTGACGAAGTGTGTATTAAAGCATTATTTTAGAAAAATATTTATTTATTTATATATTTATTTTATTTTTTATAAAAATGATACGCCCATGGACGACATCGTTCTCCACCACGTTAAACGCCATTAAATGTTTTTGTTGCCGTTTCAATTGAGGCTAGGGACAGTTCACATACTCGTCACCGTCGCTCACTCACCGAAAAGTACCTACGCCCTTGAAAACTGTTGATACCCTACCCCTCCCACGTCCTTACCCGCCGCGACTGCTTGCTCGCTCGCTTGCCCATGACATCTCGAGACAATTCATCCAATTATGGCTGCAAAATCGGGTGATTTCTTTCACCCGAAATTACAAAATTTAATAAAAACAAAAAAACGTGTTCACTCAGCAAGCCACAGTACCTAACAAAGCACTGTTAGCATCATTCAAGGTGGCGCAAAACGCAAAAAACCTCATACTATTGCAGAAGAGCCGGCCGCTCTCGACATGGTGAATATTAAGGTGGGAGAATCGGCTGGAAAATTAATTTCCAAGGTGACCTTGTCTAACAATACTATTAGTCGAAGAATCCATGACATAGCTGGGGATCTCAATTACCAATTAATAGAAAAAATTCAAAGCAAGGAATTTGGTTTGCACCTCGATGGGGCTACTGAGAGTAATAATGATGCACATCTTATGTGCTACGTACGCTTTCGGGCTTATGATATTATTGCCGAAGACATTTATTCTGCAAAAGCATTACCGAGAGTGCGAATGCCCAAGACTTGTTTGAAATTCTCGAGAAGTTTATTGCAGAAAATGCTTTGGATTGAAAAAAGTTTATTGACGAAGCGCTCATTTGTATTAAAAGCACCGAATGCTATGTGAATCCGTTGCATTATCGATAGGTAAGTTCTTACACCAAAGTTAATGAGCTCTAAACTGAACGAAGTACTAGAATGTGTCATTGGTGCAGTAAACTACATAAAAACCAGGACTCTAAAGGCCAGACTTTTCAAAAAAAAACTATTAAAAAAACTAATGAAGGCAGCGGTCAAGATAGCTTCCCGCAATTGTATAAATATGCGGCATCTAATGAACTGGTTGTCTCACAAGACCTGATGGCCATTTTCACGGAACACCTATCGAAGCTCACAGAATTGTTTTCGAAGTACTTTACAGATGATTATGTACCGAAAAACTTTCATGTTCCGGGATCCTTTCCGTGCACAAGCTCCGCCAGGATTCACAACACAAGAGCAAGAGAGTCTCATTGAACTCTCTTGCGACAATATAGCCTCAAAACTAGATTCACCAGTTCCGATTTGGTGGAGTTTTGGTTATCGATTCAAAATGAATATCCAAATTTAACTTCGAAAGCTTTAAAAAATTACATTCCGTTTGCCACATCATATTTATGTGAAGCTGGATTTTCAGCTGTAGCTCTAATCAAGAACAAATATCGCTGAAAGATCAATGTGGAGCAAGAAATGAGTAGCATTTTCAAGTCTTATTCACCGCTTTGAAAAACTGTGCGGATATCATCAGTCTCACTCTTCACATTGATTTGATTGATTAGCTATCGTATTTCATTTTTTCTTGTCTTTTTTTATTGTTCTAGGCTTCATTTCTAAATTATTATGAATATAATAAAACTCAATATCATATTCTGGATGTTTTAATTTTTGTGCCTATCTACCTAACTACTATTATTGTAGGTACCTATTTCTTTCGACTATAACCTACATATAGTCACTATATCTATTCCAAATAGCTTGCTAAAGTAGGGCGCCCTGACAAAATACTAAACTTGTAAGTGCGTCGCGAGCTGAAAAAGATTGGGAACCCCTGGGCTACTCAATTAATGATTTACATTTCATAGGTCCTCAGATTTAAAATAGCCTGTTTGACACTGTGATTAAGTTCAGACATTATTAATATGTACTTTCATCTGATATAACTAAAATGTATAGACAAGCGCTAATACATGAATATAACAGAAGGTGGCAAAGGATTGTGTGGAGATTTAGTAATACAGATGATATTCAGGTGTATGATTTGAACACTGTCACATATGGTGCCACTAGTGCGTGATATCTAGCAATGAGATGTTTGCAGCTACTGGCGTTTGATTTTAGAAATGCATAGCCGACCGCATCTAAAATCATATTGGAAAATATTTATGTTGACGAATTGATTGTAGGCTTTGAGAGTGAATATGATGCTGGTAAGGTATGTTTAGAGATTGTCAAGATTTTACGTTCGGGTTGTTTTGAATTAAGAAAGTGGCGATCTAACAGTCTAAAAATTCTTAATAATTTAAATAGGGATTCTACGAGTTCTGATGTCTTAAACATTTGTCACAAGGAGACAAGATGATTGGGATTCAATGGTGTTTAATAAATACATTGTTGTTTCAGTTAAAAGATTCTATTTCTGTTGCTTGTTGTACTAAACGACAGGTGTTGTCTGCTTTTGCAAAATTGTATCATCCACTTGGATTGATTTCACCTGGCACTGTGCTTCGGAAACGACTCATACAATTACTATGGAGTTTTCGAATTGATTGGGATGAAGAAATACCAAAAGACCTAAAACAAAAATGGATCATTTTTAAACAACGTTTGGGAAATCTTAAGTCGTTAAAAATTCCTAGATTAACTCTGCTTAACAATAGGGCGAAAATTCAACTTATGGGTTGTCAGATGTAAGCAATCGTCCCTATGGTGCCATGATTTATTTAGGATCTATTAGTCATAATAGTGAGCAATTGCTGTTACATCTTTGGTCAAAGACCAAGGTAACACCTCTTAAACGTCATACTATACCCAGGTTAGAATTGTTAGAAGCTTTGATGTTTGCACGACTAGTAAGGTCGGTGAATGAATACATGATGTTTGATGCTGACTGTTTTCTTTGGTCTGATTCTCGGATGGTTTTGCACTGGATTTACACTGAACCACATAAGTTACTGTTGTTTGTACAAGCGTTCCAGAAATTCAAGAATTAGCTAAATTTAGGAGGAATTATGTAGAATCAAATCAGAACCCTGCAGATATTGCATTCTGAGGATCATTTCCTAGTGAATTGATGGCAAATGATCTGTGGTGGTCAGGTCCAGAATGGATGTATAGTTTCTATTCAACTACTTATGATTTCAAGTTTACTCCCGTTCTCCATGAAATTGCGGAAATGAGACAGTCATGAGACTTCCGTGTTTTATTCACTTTTTCAGAATTCAATTTTTTCAACAAATTTTCTACCTTGACGAACTTTAAAAAGAATAACTGCTTATTGTCGCAGGTTTTGTTGGAATACTTTGGCTAGGATGAGGAATCAACCTCGGGTTTCTGGTGCAAGAAATAAATGATACGTTGAAGGGTTAAGTGAAGACCTCACAAAACCAGAGTTTTGCAAGAGACAATGAATTTCTAAAGGGAAATCAGATAAAGGGTTTACATAATAGATTTAATGGGTTTTCTGCTTTTATGGATAAAAAAGAGATCATTCGAGTGGGTGGCCGATTGAGCTTTTCAAATTTGGAGTACAATACTAAACACCCAATGATAATAGTTAGTAAACATACTTTGCAAAGCTTATTTTTCGTCATGAGCACATCAAGTTGTTGCATGCTGGTCCACAAGTATTATTGAATAGTGCGAGAAAAACTTATTGGCCTCTCAGGGAAATTAATTTAGCACAGGCTATTGTCAGACAATGTGTCACATGTTTTAAATTACATCCAAAATCACCAAATGTTTTAATGTGAGACTTACCCTCTGATGGAGTAAAACGTTTTAATACTTTTTTGCATACACTTGCGTTGATTATGCTGGGCCGTTTCGTTTAAAGCACAGATAGTCCAGAGGTTGTAGGATAAGTATGTTGTTTGTTTATTAATTTTTCTAAGTACCAAAGCAGTTCATTTAGAGCTTATATTAGACTTGACTTCTGATGATTTTGTTGCTGTTTGGAGAAGATTTTCGGCACATAGAGGGTACCCTTTTGATATATATTCGGATAATGGAACGAAGTTTGTAGGTGCAAGCCAAATTCTGTCCGAGATGAACCTGTTTTTCAACCGCACCTAGGTTCCGGTGCACCAGGTGTCCAGAGGTACGTTGTTGACGTGAAATTCTGATTCAGCGCCCCAAAAACCCCCATTACGATTTTCAGTTCGTCTTTAGCGGTCTTGCCTGGAAAATCCTCGGAGACGACGTTCAGGCTCAGGTTCCGGTGCATTAGGTGTCCGGGGTATCGTTTTCGATATGAAGTTTGGATGCGCCACAAAAATGCCCCCACAATGATTTTGAGGCTGGTTTTGGCAATCTTGTCAGGAAAACTCTCTGAGATGACGCCCACGTCCAGATTACGGCGCACCAGGCATTGGGGGGTTGTTCACCGATGCCATATTTGAATTCAGCGACCCAAAAAACCCCGGGCGCCGAGTTTCTCTCCTTCCCGGCGTGAATTTTGGTAGAGTCCCACGACGATGACGTTCATCGGCGTTCCTGAGCTCCAGGTCGGCTGTGGGTCAATTTGAACCTAATAATCGTGATTAGCGACCTCGAAAACCCCCGGGAACCCGATTTGGGCCAGTTCTGACCCTTATTTACAAAGTGAATAAATCATCCAAATGCCCTCCTAAATAATGCATTTTTGGCTGCAGCAATGCAATTTCCGGTTTGTAAACAGCAAAAAGTAGGCACATTTTTTCGAAAAAAATTGTTGGAAGCAAATGCAAGAAGCCGCATTCCGATCCGACTTAGTCGCAAAAATTCAGAGCTTTTGGCCTTTTTATGCCCTTTTTCTGGTACATTCCCTTATCGGTTTAATAACTATAGGTTGCATAAAGTTATTGATCACATAAAGTCTAGTGCCGTTTCTGAAATCATTCGTTCTGTACGTTATAGATTCAATAAGTATTGGTTCGACAAGCAATTTATTTATTGTAACACAGATGGCGATAATCTCGGAACGTCCTATTTGCGTAGAAATGCGCATTTTGTGAATGACAGAAAATACGGTTACTGTCAAAAATGCAGTTTTGTCGACAGATAACCCTACTGGTTTCGAGTGATGGCGGTGCCACAAAATTTAAAGCGTTCTTCTTTAATTCGCCCGTTGTCTAAACTGTCGCCGTACTTCGGCGGCATTCAGGAATTCAATAACTTTTTCATCTGAAGAAGTGCTGCTCCCACTTGAATAATTCCTATTTATCGCTAATTTTCACAACTGTTTCACTTATGGCAAGCGGCACAGATAAAGGTTAGCGAGCAATTATTACTCCAACCTAAAATGATGCTGGTCGTCGTTGTTCCACAGTTCGCCTGCGTCACATAATTTATCGCACCGTAATGGTCCGATAACTTGTGTGAGCACTTATTGAATCGATAACCTTTGTCGAACGTTTAAGAAACGGTTTTTGGTACTTTATGGAACCAATAGCCTTATTGGTTCCATATCTGCTTTCAGAAACCGGGCATAAATGTTCTTAACTATATTACTGTATATATAAAAATGGACAAAGGAAAATTATAGACTTATCCGTCTATTCCGTTAAGAAACGGTAACCACCGACACGTGTTTCTGCTTATTAGCTTCGTCAGGGTGGTATAACCAAGCTCTGAATGATAACGATGTTTGACACTTGGAAAAAAAACATTATACAACTCAAAATGAACGTCAACAGTTGACAGGAAAGCACTTTTGCTTATATATATATAAACCTGTTATTCACGGCTGGACTAAGTTAACCATAAAAGTTAAATTTAGCGGGAAGCAGCCTTGATTGGGGGCGTTGGGGGGACAAATCTCTTTGCACTTTGATAGCTTTCGCCAATTTATTGTCGGCTTTGTCAATCTTGCTGCAAGGGTGCAAAGGGTTGTTAAGCATTATTTAGGGCTGAAGAATGGATAGTACTCGCAGTGTGCGAGAAGATTGTAGGGCCAGCCAAAACAACATAACAGGAAGGTCTTTTTTCATTTGTCATATTGTCACTTGGCACGATATACTTCACATTAATGAAAAAAGGCCTTTCTGTTATGTTGTTTTGGCTGGTTTTATAATTTTCTCGCACACTGTGAGTATTATTTATTCTTCAGTTTTAAATAATGTTTAAGAACCTTTTGTACCTTTGTAGTAAGATTGGCAAAGCCGACAATAAATAGGCGAAAGCTATCAAAGTGTAAAGAGATTCATCTTCTTAATGCCCCCAATTAAGGCTGCTTCCCGCTAAATTTAACTTTTATGGTTAACTTAGTCCAGCCGTGAATAACAGGTTTACATATTGTAATGAAGCCCATTTTTAGAGAGTTGAGAGTAGACCACCCACTATACAATTGATCGCGGAATCAAACCTATCTCGGATAAATGGCGGCCGATTTAATCCAATGTGAGAACCACTACTTGTTTCCGTTATTCGTATTTATTCGTTGTTGTCTGTTTCCGTCCGACCGACCGATATTTGTAATCGTCCGACTGTGAACGTACCACCGACCGCCGCTATATGTACTTATTTGTTATTCGTTACGTAATCGTCCATGATTTGTGCTCGTCACCGCCGTTAATTTTAAGACCGCCGAATTCTCTGTTATATGTAACTGTGAAAGTACCGCCGTTGTCTGTCAACTGTGATCGTCACCGCCGATTAATTTTACAACAGCCGAATTCTTTGTTATATGTAATTGTGTGCGTATCACCGCCCGATAAATGTAATTGTGAACGTTACCGCCGTTATATGTTAGACCGACTTAACTATTTGTTATCTGTTATGTAATCGTCCATTACCGACCGCTAATAGCAAATGTTTTGCTATTCCGTCTGTATGTGTTAGCTTGTACGTCGAACCATTAACACCCTTCTCTCTCAGAACCGCTACGAATTAAATTTTCCCTTCGTTGTAGGGGAAAATTAATTTTCCGCTGCCCTCCGCATGCTCTATCACACTCTCGCTCTCTCGATATGTAATAGCCGCACTACCGAATATTAGCCACTGCACGTTTTTCTATAGTCTCCGTATTTAGCTATTTCTCTTTCATTGTGAAATGGTTAGGATAATTTTCCGTTTTCGCATTTTCAGTTGTAAGAGGGTTTTTCATATCTTAGATTCTAAATATTTGTAAGAGTATTTCCAAGAGTATTTCGCATTTTCGATTTATTAAACTGCTTTCTTCTCTTCTCACTGTTATTTAGAATACCTTTTATTTCTCTCCAACTGTGATAATAATAATATTCTCGCATCCGTGTGTTTTTTTTTTTCGAAATACCAAAAATAATTGTAAATAAGTTTTTGCCCGGTTCCCGTTCGACGACCTAACGCCGGCAGGTGTTAGTTGTACGTATTGTTTTCCTTCGGCGTTTGAAAATAAAATAATTTAAGATTTTCTATTTTTGAGCGTGTGATTCATTTCTACAGACAACCCTGGTAATCTCCTGAGTTCGTAAATTACCCAGGCATATTCCCGAGGGAGAAAACCCTTAAAAATCTGGCGCCCGAGCAAAACCGACTCCTAAAACCGTTTCCCTAACTCCCGAAATCCGTCCCAGCGCCAAATCTCACAAGTAACCGCACCTAAGCCCGTTACAATATATATATATATATATATATATATATATATATATATATATATATATATATATATATATATGGTACGTTCCACGCCGAATTTAGATTTTTTTTTTTTAGATTTGGCCCAAAATCAACTAAAACGGTCCTTTTGGGCCCCCGAAACTCCCCCTAAATATTTAGGGCCCCAAGTGGAATAGAATTCAAGTTATGGAGAATTGAAAATTGAAATTTTCAGGTTCGGCTCCAAAACCAAAAATTTTCAACCATCCATAATTTGTAAAAATACCCATTTTTATGAAAAAAGTTTCAAACAAAAGTTGTTTGCAATGCTCCAACTTTCTGAAACCGCTAAAAAAAAGTTCATCCGACCTGGTTCACTATTGATGAGTCTTGGCGCCATTAGTCGTCAGGCCGCTAAAAAAAACATTATCAGCTTTCCTGACCAAAAAAATCAGGAGCGTAGCTGGATTCGATACAAAATTTTGAAGCCCACACAGAAGTTCGCCAGACCTAAAAGCTGGTCCCAAATTTGAAGATTTGTATTGAAAATTCAAATTTCCAGAACAATTCGTGCGGAAGGTTGCTTCAGCGTTGTCGTCAACCGTTGTGGACCTTCAAAAACATCAACAAGAGCAACAATTTGGGTGAGAGTCGCTTCTTGGATAAAAAATATGCGTCAAGCGAAGTCGTCTGGGCTTAAAATTCAAGTATTTTGAGGAATTTTGAGTTTTTGAGCCGCCGGGGACTTGGAAAATGTTCTACTTATATGAAAATAGCATGCCAACCTTAGTGATGTTGATCCCCAGCAACTTCTAGAAAAAATGTCGCTCATGGTTTGATATTGACTGGCAAACAGTGGATTTCTGGGGGCTCAATGGAATTTTTTTGATATCAAGGGATTTTTGCCGGATTTTACCTTTTTTTTTTCTCGGAGCCCTTTGGTCTGGCTAACTTCTGTTTGGGCTTAAAAGTTTTGTATCGGATCCAGATACGCTCCTGATTTTTTTGGTCAGGAAAGCTGATAATGTTTTTTTTTTGACGGTCTGACCACTAATGGCGCCAAGACTAGTCAGTAGTGAACCATGTCGGATGAACTTTTTTTTAATAGTTTAAAGTTTAAAGCATTGCAAACAACTTTTATCTAAAACTTTTTTCATAAAAATGGGTATTTTTACAAGTTATGGATGGTTAAAAATTTTTGGTTTTGGAGCCGAACCTGAAAATTTCAATTTTCAATTGTCCATAACGAGTTCTATTCCACTTGGGGCCCTAAAAATTTAGGGGTAGTTTTGGGGGCCTAAATGGACCGTTTTAGTTGATTTGGGGCCAAATCTAAAAAAAAATCTAAATTCGGCGTGGAACGCACCATATATATATATATATATATATATATATATATATATATATATATATATATATATATAGAGAAAGTGATAATGCGGCGAAATGAACAGAAAAGGAAAAAATATTGGGCCAAACCGCAGGAAGTGTGAGAGGGCAACCGTAGACACGTGTTTCTGACTGTTGGTCGTCATCAGTACGGTGCAGCCTGTTTAATAGGGTTTGGAACAAGCGATGAAAAACAATCAACAAGGACACCACACAAGGGGCCAACCGCAAATTTGCGGTTTCGGCCAGACAGCCAAGGATTGTCGGCTTGTCACAGCGTCACCGCGGAGGCAGTTATAGCCTTGTGTGGTGTCCTTGTTGATTGTTTTCCATCGCTTGTTCCAAACCCTGTCGAACAGGCTGCACCGTACTGATGACGACCAACAGTCAGAAACACGTGTCTACGGTTGCCCTCTCACACTTCCTGCGGTTTGGCCTATTATTTTTTCCTTTTCTGTTCATTTCGCCGCATTATCACTTTCCCTGTTATCAATCCTTGGTAAGGATTCATCACCCTGGTGGTTATAACTGCCTCCGCGGTGACGCTGTGACAAGCCGACAATCCTTGGCTGTCTGGCCGAAACCGCAAATGTGCGGTTGGCCCCTTGTGTGGTGTCCTTGTTGATTGTTTTCCATCGCTTGTTCCAAACCCTATCGAACAGGCTGCACCGTACTGATGACGACCAACAGTCAGAAACACGTGTCTACGGTTGCCCTCTCACACTTCCTGCGGTTTGGCCCATTATTTTTTCCTTAATTTTTTCTTAATTTGGAGTAATATATATATACTACTCCAAATTAAGAAGAGATTCTACCTGTACATTACAACAAAAAGCAAACAAAATCATTTCAATGTTAGTTGATAAAGGTGAAATAAATGAAGAAAGAAAACCTTCCATCTTAAGCTATAATTGTATAGCCCCTAGACTGTACACTTTACCAAAGATTCACAAACCAGTCTTATCTATGAGACCAATTTGTTCTAGTATTAACTCACCAAATAGTAAATTGGCAGAATACATGTGTGAAATTCTTACAAACACTTATAACACCGAGAACAATTTTTATATTAAAGACTCCTTTTCTTTTAGTACATTTATTAACGATTATACACTACCTAACGGATATGTGTTAGTAAGTTTTGATGTCATCTCACTTTTTACCAATCTTCCATACAGTGTGATAGTTGAATCCTTAAAAAACAAATGGAATGAGATTTCTAACCATTGCAATCTATCTTCAAACTCATTCTTTGATATCCTGAAATTCATTTTTGACTCTAACTATTTGTGTTTCAATGATTGTTTCTACAAACAAATTTTTGGAACGCCCATGGGATCAACCATTTCACCAATCCTAGTTAATTTCGTATTAGATGAATTAGTTGAAAATTGTCTGAGGGAAATAGATTTTTCCATACCATTTGTAAAGAGATACGTGGATGATATTATTTTGGCAGTACCTGAAGGGAGAGCAAATGAAGCATTAGATGTTTTTAACCATTACAACGAACACATTCAATTTACTTATGAAAGTGAACAAGAAGGCAAAATTCCCTTCCTAGACATGCTGCTCGTCAGAGATGAAGCAGGCATAATTCGGACACGGTGGTACCGAAAACCAATGTGTAGTAACAGGTACATTCATTTCAAGTCTTATCACCCACAGAGATATAAAATGAATCTGATTCAAGCTCTGAAATACAGAGTTGTAAACTTATCTCACAGCCAGTACGTCAAAGAAGATCTCCGCAAATTGAAAGTAATCTTAATGGAGAACTCCTATCCAGAACAGTTAATAAACAAATGTTTATTTCACTCTGACTTTCATACTGAAACATCTAATAGTCTGATGAATATATCAAACATAATGGTACAAGATGAGTTGAACCCACGGGTACAATTATATCACCACGTCCTGTACGGGATAACAGTGAATGTGTTTATAGATCGATTCCTTATATAGATGGTTTGACACCTAAACTTATTAACACCATAAAAAACCCTAACATTAAAATAACGAGTAGAAATTTAACAACTGTTTCATCCATTTTCTCTAAATTAAAACAACCATTGTCACTTAAATAAAAATCTAATGTAGTGTATAAATTAAAATGTGGTGACTGTACTAAAACATATATAGGACAAACATCTAGAAATTTGGGGGGCCGGTTAGTATCTCACAAAAGTGACGTAAGACTTAATAAACGTTCTTGTGCCTTAGCGGAACATTCAATAGATTTAAACCACAACTTTGATTTTCTTGAACCACAGATCCTATGTTTTGAAAGGAATAACTTCAAAAGAACCTTTTTAGAAATGACATATATCAAGCATGCAGCTGATTGTGTTAATAAAAGAGTTGACATTAGCAATTTAAGTAATATATATGAATATATCTTAAATTATGATTTCAACCTTCATAATTAATTAAAGTTTGTTTCAACTAAATAACGCACTTTTAACATCGTGGATGGAATCTGTTGTTATCAGCTTTATGTTTTGAAAATATGTGGAAGGTCATTTCAATTGTTCATTTACATTCTCCAACTTTTATATTTCAAATGCTTAGACAGAACGATGTAGGCTTAAAACAAAATCCATTTCTTATTAGTTCTATGTTCTATGTCAAATGCCAATCATTAACTGTACCATGATACGTTTACCGCCAAAAATTTTAACCTTAATTTCGTGAACCTGGGGAAAAAACACCTCGTTGTTCTGCAATACTTTTGTATCGTTTTCTCTTCGTACATTTTAGTAAAACTTAAACCGTCTTTCCTAAAGTAATGTAAACTGGAGTCTTACATATAAATAGGCCGTTTTTATGACTACATCCTCACAAACAGATACTTTTGAAATATAAAGTTTCGAAGCATATCTTTATATATATATATATATATATATATATATATATATATATATATATATATATATGTTACGGGCGAATTGCCGTCCCGGGAGATTTACAATCCGCCTGGGCAAATTGCAAATCGCCCGGGTTCTTAGGCAGATTGTAATCTGCCTTGTGGTCTCTTGGGCAGATTGTAATCTGCCCTGTAACATTTTGGGCAAATTTAAAACTACAGCAAACAAAGATATTGAACACATAATCTCGTGTTGGATGACGGTTAACGAAACATTAAAATGGTCCGAAGGTCTTAGAACTGTTCAGTTTATGAAAAACAGAGCTCACCATTCTGGCAGTCAAATGTCCCCCTACGAGGCGATGTTTGCTTGCAGTTCCCAAGTTGGTCTCAAATTTTCAGATTTACCAAAGGACGCCGTAAAACGCTTAAATACTGAGGAAGACCTTGAAGATTTATTGGACTCTGTTAAATCTGCGAGTACTGACCACCTTGACGTCGATTTTACATCTGACGGTTTGCCTATAGCTTAGAATTCGTCTATATCTGACGATTTGCCCACATCTGACGGTTTGCCACCAGCTGACAGTGGCAATGCAACCATTTCCATCATGGCTGCTGACCTTTCTCTTCACAGGGAAAATATTTTACCTACGCGCAAAAGAGCAGCAGATGGCTTAAAAAAGCAAGCTAAACGAATGAAAACCCGTTCAGATCGAACTCATCCTCTAGGGGATATTGGAGACACTGTAACTATTCCGATACCAAGCGTAGATCGATTTAAATGTGACTTCAGAAATATTATGGGCGTTATTTTGAGCAAAAATGTTCACGGATTTTATGAAATAGGCACGAAAGGTGGTGTTTTAGATAAAGTGTATTGTAGGTCTGAATTTGATATTTGTAAACAAATCTTTTCTAGTCTGCAAGACGTTCCGTTAGTTAAAAAAATATCATTAAGATCTGCGGCAAAGTATAACTCGAATACAAACGAGCAGGGTTTTATACGGTGCAATTGTCGAACTAAATGTACAAGAAAAACTTGTTTATGTAAAAATAATATGATACATTGTAACTCTAAATGCCATGCGAATTCAAATTGTTGTAATAAATAATGGGTAAATAAGTGATAATGACGATATACCTATTATGTTATAGTATGTATTTGTAAACTTAGAATAATAAAATTTAAAAATAAAAATATGTAAACAAGATGCATAAACTTTTTTCATTCAAAATATTTGCGCAAATTGCCCAAAATGCTACAGGGCAGATTGCAATCTGCCCAAGAGACTGCAAGGCAGATTACAATCTGCCCAAGAACCCGGGCGATTTGCAATTTGCCCAGGCAGATTGTAAATCGCCCGGGGTGGCAACTCGCCTGTAACATATATATATATATATATATATATATAGAACTTTGTATTCACGGCTTACAAAATTACAAAATACAATGTCTAGATTGTGATAAGTCGTATATAGGCATGACGTCCAGAAATTTAAAGTTAAGGATCACTTCACATAAAAGTGACATCAGGAGAAGAAAAGATGCTTGTGCTCTTTCTCAACATGCAGCTAATACTGGTCACCAACCTGACTTTATAAACGCAAAAATTTTAACCACCGAAAGTAATTTGTTTAAAAGATCTTTTCTTGAAATGTCCTATGTTTTCTGTGAAACTAACCTCTTGAACAAATATTCAGACATTAAGAATCTTAACGTAATATATTCAAATGTGTTGTACCAAGATACACAACTTAAGAAAGCATCAGGGAGATACAATGGAAGGTCGAGGTCGTCGTTGACTCTCACCAGCCCTTAGTGGCAGTAGGGGATGGAGGGAATCAGGGACGACTTCTAATAGTTTCTATCGACTTTACAGACCAGTTTTCGGTGAGAGCGATAACTGTACATAAGCAATATCACCCTTCCTGTATTTCCTTAAATCTTAATATATGTTTCTGAGTAAGTTTCACAATATTGCCTTGTCAACTTTTTAGACCAATAATTGTTAAGAGTTGAGACAGAACAGGAATTAATAATTACGCTCCATGGTTTGGCACCCATGAGTAGCAATTCTATAAAATCAAATATCACTGAACTCATAGCATTAAAGTGAAAGGTTCTCTTTGTTCCTGTATCAATTATCAATTATTTGTTTCCATGGGTTTTGTCAAATAATTTTGAAATATCTTTGTAACGTCTCTGAACAAATTTAACCTGCCTCTTCCACTCCAATATTGAATTTTTTCCTATATCTGATGTGTTATATAGTTTTAACAGCAATCTCGTTTTCTGTAAGTATATAATTTTCATCTTTGTATAATAATTTTTAACAAACATACCATGTTCACAGTTGCAGTTGATAAAGACAATAAACATTGTCGAAAGCTCCTGTATTAAAGGAATGAGAGTGTTCTTTTAAAAAAGTCCCAAGATAAGGCTGCATCCCCGTTAAGATTTAGTTTATATATATATATATATATATATATATATATATATATATATATATATATATATATATATAATATATATAGGTGATATATAATATCACCTATATATATATATATATAGGTGATATATAGGTGATAATATATATAGGTGATATATATATATATATATATATATATATATCACCTATATATATATATATATATATATATATATATATAGGTGATTAAATTTATAGGATACGCAGCCTTAATGTAGGTGGGTTCAAATGAAAGTAAACTCTCTTTGTACTTCGATAGCTTTCGCCAATCTATTGTCGGCTTTATCAATCATCTACGAGAATACAGAGGTGTTAGTTAAAGGACAAATTATTTCTAATTAACAATAAAAATACACACACAATACTCACAGTACGTGAAAAATATCTCAAAACCAGCAATCCAAAACATCATTAAAAAGAACATGCTATTCAAAGTAACGGATTACATCTCGCGTGTGGGACGTTATTTTGAAAATGACCGATTTAACCTCTTCTTCTTCTTCTTCTTTAGTGGTTCACTTGGGCTAGACTACTAGAGGTCATTTACCCAGATTCGATAGTTGAAATCAACTACCCTTAATGTATTCTCGTGATTATCCCTGGATATCGGAGTTATTGACCTGTCGGCATAAAAAGTTAGTACTCAAAGGTATGAGACCATTCATTTATAGTTATATTATGTGAATGTTTATTTATCAGATATTGCTCCCTTACACCTGGACATCCTGTGTATATAGATATGATTGAATAATCTTAATTACTTGACTATTTAGTTCCCGTAGTAATGTGACGATTGAGATAGGAGTGCTTATGATTTTAGCTAATTCTTTATACAATTTGTTACTATTCCCAATTTTACATTCAAATAGCATATGTGTCAGAGTCCCAACCTCCCCGCATTTGCAAAACGGGTCGTCAGCTAGATTAATTTTAAAGAGGTGGAATGGACATGTAGTGTGTCCAGAAAGGATCCTATTAATGAAAGTGACTGTCTTTCTGTTTATATTCGGATATTCTACATACCACGGTTGGGATGAAAACTTGTCTGTCACAAGGCTGTACAAGGTCTTGGTTTGATTAATTTGTTCTGCCCATTTGTCTTTAAATTCTGTGTATATATTTCTTTTCAATGTTGTGACTGTCTTGATATCCTACATTATAATTCATTGGTACATTTAGAGTCGTACCAATCTTTGCCAGCTTATCTGCCGTTTCATTGCCATGAAAGTCTTTATGACCAGGGATCCAAAAGAGTTCTATTAAATTCCCTTTCTTCTTATTTTCAATGATATGATTTCTAATTAATAAAATTTCTTTGGTTGAGTTTTCAAACTTAGGTTGAGCAATTTTCTTAAGTGCACTCTGGGAGTCGGTAAATATAATCGCCTTTTTTAAATTAAGTTCCTCTATGAACAATATTGCTTTATGAATGGCTGCAATTTCTGCCGTACATATTTGTGTTAAATTATTTAGGTTAGCAGAAAATTTGATGTTTAATTTCGAAATGTATACTCCTAATCCCGTTTTATGATTTTTATTATCTTTAGATGCATCAGTGAAAACATGCGTATAAGTATTGTAGTTTTTTGCAAAGAATTTAACGAAATCGATTTGATCTTTAATTTTTAATCTCTGATAGTCCAGGATGTATGCTTTAATTATTTGTTGTGAAATTTCTAATGGTACTGTAAATAATGGAAAATGTTCGTATGTGGGATAATCCGGACATACCTCCCCAAAATTACTACAGGCTTCTTCTAATAGTGTACATTTATACAGGTGATTGGAGGTGTTTTGGGTACTTCTTTTCATCAAAATTTTTCTCAAAGGGTGTGACCTTTGAGACATACATTTGGCAACGAATTTATTGGTTAGGATTTTAAATCTTGTATAAATATTTGTCATGCTACATAAACTTTGTAGCGTTAATATTGGTGTTGATTTCAAACATCCCGTAATAATCCTTAAAGAGGTATTTTGTAGTATTTCAAGCTTTTGATAGAGGGATTGATTGTGTATATCGAAAATAGAACACCCATAATCCAATTGTGATCGTATCGTACTTTTATATAACATGGATAGAGTTGTAGGGTCTGCTCCCCAATCCCTACCACTTAACGCTTTCAATATATTAATCCTTTTTTGACATTTATTTGATAAATATGTGAAGTGTGATTTCCATTTAAGATTAAATGTAAAATATATACCTAAGTATTTGACTTCTCTCGTCACTGTTAATTTATGTTTATTTAAATAGAGATTAGGGTGTTGTTTTCTCCCTATGCCCTTCCTAAAGATGATATATGAGGTTTTATCATATGCTATTTCGAGGTTAAGTTTTAGAAATTCACCATATATTTTATTAAGATTAATTTGTGTGCTTCTAAAAATTTCTTCCAGTGAATCCCCTTGTGTGAGTAAGACTATGTCATCAGCGTACTGTATTAGGATTGACTTGCCGTCGATTAGATGGTGTACCTCTCTAGTGTAGATATTAAATAAAATCGGACTCAATGGTGAGCCCTGTGGGAGCCCTTGATTGGTAATAACTGTTTCCTTCAGTTGAGATAGGGTGTTATCAATTATGTTAACTTCCCTATACCTAAATAGGTTGTAGATAAAATTGATTTCGTTGGAGGGATATTTAATTTTATTGGGGCAGTCGTGTAGTGTATTAATATTGACCATGTCATATGCGGATTTTATGTCTATAAAAACCCCTAGTGTGAGCTTATTCTCCCTAAACCCAGTACCTATATAGAAATATAAATATGCAATTGCATCCGTGCAGCTCCTACCCTTTCTGAAACCAAATTGATTTTGGGGTAAAAGGTTGTGGTGTTCCACAAACCATTCTAATCGATTTTTTATCATGGCCTGTGAAATTTTTGACATACATGAAGTGAGGGCGATAGGTCTGTAACTATTTATGTGGTTTGGGTCCTTGCTGGGTTTAAGGAAAGGGAGTATGACTGATACTCTCCAATCCTCTGGGATATTCCCCTCAAATATCATATTATTAATTATTTTTAGTAATGTGATTTTCCCAATCGGTGGAAGATTTTTGATCATTGAGTATACAATCTTGTCTGCACCCGGAGCAGTATCTCTCGATTTATGTTTCAATACATACAATAATTCATGTAGTTCAAATTCTTTGCTAATTTCTCCCATAATAGGTCCTCTATTAGGTTGATTATCTAACCTAGCCAAGGTGTTTAGAATTTGAAGTGCCATTTCTGTAGGTGGGAATTGTTTCTTTATTTTAATATCATACCCAAATTCAAATCTGTGTATCATCTCCCAAAGTTTATTGACCGGTGTCTCTCGATTGAATTGATTGCATAGTGACCTAAACGTGGTTTGTTTTTTAAGTTTGAAAGTACGTTTTGCGAGAGCAATCTTTTTTTTTACATTCAATGAAAAGATCTAGTGTTGGATATTTTTTAAATTTCTTAAAAGTTTCTTTTTTTTCTTGAAAGACTTTTTGACATTCGTCATCCCACCAGGGTAGTCGCCGATAGTTAGGTTTAGTTTTTGATTTTTTAAAAGGAATAGAGTGCTTAGTTGCAATTTTTATAATATCTTTTAGGTTTTGATATGTTTCAACTCCCTTATCTATAAGTTCTACCGTAATGTTGTAAAATTGTCCCCAATCTGCTCTCTTTAAATTTAGTTTTGGTTCGCTTTGAACCATGATTTTATGTTTAACCTTATTGTGTAGGATGCACCTGGTAGGAAAGTGATCACTCATAGTTGGCAATTCTAAAACATCAAATTCGCACTTTACTGCTATTGTATTTGTAGTCAATGTTAAATCTATGACAGATTTCCCTTCTTGTGGATTTGTAAATCTTGTGGGTTCACCATTATTAAGTATATTTAATTGGAAGTCATCTAAGGATTTATTAATAATTTTACCATTATGATTAATTTTGTAGGAACCCCAACCTTGATGGTGTGCATTAAGGTCTCCCATGAGAATGAAAGCAGAATTAAACTGTTTGATAAAATCTGACCACTCTTCTACCTGTAATTTAATTTGTGGAGGGTTATAAATGTTAACGACTATTAGTTTTACCTTATCTAGCTGAAAAGCGTTATATTGTGTATATGGTGAAAATCCTGTGTACCTTATATTAAACGGTTTATGTGGGATGTCACTTTTTATTAATGTGGCAATCCCTCCATAACCGTCATGTCTATCATTTCGATAAGTTGTATATCCTGAAATTTTTAAAATATAATTTGGAGTTAAGTGTGTTTCATTTAGGAGAAGTATATCCGGATCATATTTGTTAATTAAAGTTTTTAGATCTAATAGGTTATTTTTTAAACTATTTATGTTCCACTGTAATAATGTGATGTCATGACCCTCCATGTTTGGAGTTCCTCCTTGTTGACATCACACTATTCAGTGAAGCATATAGGTTGTTATTTGTGAAGTGTAATTGACTGATAATTTCATTGGTTTTCGATAGTATTTCCTCATTTTGTATATCTATGAGGTCATCTCTATTCATTGATGTACTTCTTTGTGGGATTGGAGCATTGTGATTGAAACCTAGCGTATTGGTATTTGTAGGATTCATTATTGGGTTTACATTACTAGGATGTATAGCATTTGTTTCAGTTTCATTATATGATCTTTTTCTTTTAATGTGGTCGCCTACATTAGAGGCCTCTTTATATGAGTATGGTCCTGGTGTTGGGGGTATAATAGTCCTTCTTTGATTAATTTCTATGTTATCGTGTTCGTGTCTCCTTATCAGTGTTGGGAAGTCCCCCGGCCTACCATTAAATTGCGCAATGTGTTGATTTAATTGTTTTTTCGGATATAATTCATTCGCTTCAAAATAGGTTAGATTATCCATTGCCATGGCATACCTAATATTTTTTTGACGAATATGTTCCGGACAGGTCTTACTTGTGGAGTAATGTTCATCCGTTTTACAATACATGCAGAATTTGGCACATTCGTTTTCATGTCGTTCTTTTGTGCATTTGGTACACTTTTCTTTCCCCCTACATTGGTTCCTGGTATGCCCAAAAAGTAAGCATTTATTGCACTGGATGACTGGTGGGATATATGGAAACGTTCTGAAAGGGTGATCATAAATCTTAATTTCTCTTGGAATTATGGTGCCAGTTATTGTGCAAACTATAGAGGTTGTAGGGATAAATTTAATTTCCTTAGACCGACGGTCCCTTGTGAACAGACGTCTGGTATTTAGAATTTCCGAGCTCCTTAGAGTGGGGATTCTAATTGCCATTTTAAGTTCTTCCTCTGTATATTCCTCATCAATGTATCTGACTAAAAACTTACATGTTACGTGATTTCTAGGTATATACATAGTATACCCCAGATCTGAAAGTCTAGTATCATTTAAAAAATTATTTGCGCCTTCCGAATTAGAGAATCTAACACATAGTCTATTTTTACCTTTTCTATTTAACTCTAGAATATTGGGAATGTTCAACTTATGTAAATTCTTTGCAATGCTTAGGGTACTATAATTCCCTACATTGAGGTTGTTCGAATTTTCAACATATATTTCAAACGGACCTTTGTCTGTTTTTTTATATCTTAACTTTATTATATCTGAGTTACCATTCTTATGTGTTAATTGTGAATCTTTTATCGATGTGTCTACCTGTATTGTACTATCAGTCTCCATGATCTCCGAATTCTGCTCTGTTGGTTTTTTATTGATGGGATTCTTTATATAGTTTTTATCATGGGGCGGTTTGTTTCCAACCCCTTTAACAAAGGGCAGGGGCCCCTGACCCCCGCCCTTGTCCCCCATCTGGGGATGTACTGTTGTTTTTGTGTTTTATATTAAAAATGAAATTTTTGAAACAAATATCTATATTATTGGATGTTAAGTATGAAAAGGGAACAATACCTGTCTATGATTTTTCCAAATTAGTCGATTTGCCTTCGATGTCTACAGATTAGAATTCACTTCTAGGTTATTCGCTCCGAACACCATGCGGGTCGTCACGAGAATGTTTTAACCTCTAAAATTACCTTATTCGTCGAAACAATACATGAAACATAGAAAACGAAAGGGAACAAAACGACACGTAGTCCGTGATACAAAGATTTAATGTTCTGCCACTGGTGACTGACAAATGCTACCAAAACAAGAAGACGAAACACTAAAGTCCAACATTTCAAATTTGAAATGTGTCCGGTAGTAACATAACATTCAAGAATTGTCAAATACTTAAGGAAAGAGGGTACAGATACCACTGATTGCCAGTCAGTGGTTCAGGGAATTTAACCCTGAGAAATCTAAAGGGGGCCCCCTCTTCTTCCTGCCACGAAGACCGAAGGAGGAACCCTTTAGTTTTCATCACTCATTGTCAATGACATTGTTAAGTCGGTTTCTCTGATAATGGTAATCCAAATATAGAATGTTGGAGTAGATAACATTTAAATTTAGTGTGTATGTTTTCATGTTAAGTAGGTTATCCCCATTATGGATAAAAGCCATTTCAAGGAAGGATCTTTTGAAAGTGTTTGTTTCAGAAGCAAGAACTTTGATATCTTCAAAATTGGGACGATGTCCAGTGTTGTATACGTGCGTTGAAAGTGCACAAGCATCTTTCTTAATATGTATATCATTTTTGTGTGACGTGATCCTTGAACTGAGATTCCTGGACGTCATTCCTATGTAAGACTTCTCACAATGGCTGCAATCTATTTGATATACTACGTTAGTTTTATCTACGGTTTTTGTTCGATCTTTCGTTTTGCTAAACAAGTTACCTACTTTCTTTACAGACCTAGTAGCTACACTAATTTCAGGTTCTTGTTTTAAAACGTTGATAATTTTAGGTGTAAGATTTCAGTAGATAAGAAATAAGAATGCTGTGCAGATCAAGATCCAGTTTATTGACCCCCAGCCACGCCCACTTTAAGGCGGGTTGACACGGGTAGTGACGCACGATCGTGGCTCACGCTTTCGTGGACCACGCGTCATGTCAACAGCAGAGTCGTGAAAGAAGAATGGAAACGAATTGATACGAAAGGCGCCACGATCGTGAGCAAGCAAATCAAACGCGTTTGATATTTCACGAAACATTTTCTGTAGATCAGTCGTGAAGGAGCAGCCGGCGAGAAGGTGAATAGCAAAATGACTGGCGGAAATCTACGAATGAGTGACGCAGAAACGTTGAAATTTTTGGAATACTATAGAAATGAAACTTCACTATGGGACCCAACAAATGATGGATACAAAAAAAGGGAAACGCGCGCTGCAGCAGCCCAACGAATTGCGGATGCTTTAAAATTGCCAGATTTTACAGCCACCCACGTAATTACCAAATTTAAGAATTTACGAAGCTCGTACGCTCAAGAGCTAAAAAAAATAGCCGCAAGTACCAAAAGCGGTAGTTCTACTAAAGATATATATGTGCCAAAAGTAATATGGTTCAAAGAAATGGACGCGTTTCTAAGGCGACATGTAAAGTCACGAGATACACACTCAAATTTGGTAAGTAAAAAATTATTAATAATATTTTATTGGGACAGGGTGTTTCCTAATCATTTGTTGAGTTTTTGCGAGAAAAGTTTCTACAAACATGTAAAATGTACCAAAGAATAACTCCAATTTGTGAAGAAACAACCTGTATTGTGTGATAATATGTACTGTACATAGCCTATTATTCTATCATTCGCCATTGCCATGGAACGGCTCCTTCTCCATTGAAATACGAACAAAATTGGTCACGTTTCTGAGATGCCACTCGTGTCGGATTTCTATTGTGTGATCTTTCCTGCATGGGTAAAAGGCCACCATATTGTGCATCTCTCCAGTTGCCCGGAACATGGAAATGATTGAAATCGTCCTCGTCTATAAGGCCAGGGTTAATATAGGCATTATTCGTCTTCCGTAACCAGTTATGTAAGGAGCAACAAGCCATCACAATCTTGTCAACTTTGTCTGGCTTGAGGTCGATAGGTCTCTTAAATATTTGAAATTTGCTGACTAAAATACCAAACGCATTTTCCGAAATTCGTCTCGCCCTTGATAAACGATAATTAAAGATTTTTTCTTCTCGTGTTAAATTCCGTTTACTATAGGGTTTCAAAAGAGTAGGTATACCGTCACTCCAGACCACCCCCACCACTACCCCCCATCGGCGCTGAAGCCCCGCCCACATTTTCCCCCTCCACTCCACGGCCTCACTACACGCGTCATCGGTCAAACCTAAATTCATGTCATTCATTGGCAAACCTTCGGAGGGACAACACCTTCGAACAGAATTGAAACTAAATAGGAATAGATGTAATTGTGACGTCATCCAATTAAATTGTAATAAAAAGTCCTCGCGAATCGTGGACTTGCATATTGAGTAATGATGTTAATACTGTCAACGACCTCGCTGCAGATTATACACACACACACACAAACACACACACACACACACACACACACACACACACACACACACACACACACACACACACACACACACACACACACACACACACACACACACACAGGCTTCAACTAGTCTGTCCTATCGGGATGACTTCCGAGGCGTGACGTCACAGCGCTACATTGTGCGTTCACTCTCCGTTATTCCGCGTGTTTGTAAAAATTCGCAACGAAAGTAAACAATTACGGCGTCGAAACATATTGGAAACCGGTTTTAATGAAGCAGGTCGGGGCGGTATACGTTAGTACTCTCGTGACCCAGAAATTTGTCAAAACCATGATTATTAGGTTAAACAGGAAAAATATTATATGATCGAAAGAGGACGGTCTCTGCAAGATGAAGAATATAACAAAAGTGAAAACATTTCACTGTCAGAGATATTAAGTCATCACTGGTGATTCGCGTACGAACAAGTTTTCGGGTCTGGAAACGGCACAGATAATAACGGAAGTAATAAAAAATATTAAAATATAAACGGTAATAATAATAAAAAGTAATCAACACACCTCTCCTCGGAAATATATAAAACGGCTGTATAGATAGAAAACGTTACAAATACGTAGCGATATGGTTAGTTCCCTTTGCGTAGCGAGTTTCCTTGTTCCTCGTAAGGAAGAGACCAAGCGGATCTAATTTTTCTAGCGCCTCGTAGGTACACAATTAATGATGGGGTGTGACCTTGTAGGATTGCACTACTTTTTCCTGCGCCGCGTAGGCATACAGTTAGCGCGTGTCTTTACCTATAAATACCCTGACCATCCTCAGGTCTTCAGTATCAGCTGCTCTATTGAACGATAGACATCAATCCATCCTCATCCAATAGTTTCTCCGCACGAATATGCAGCCTACAAGGTTTACCGTTATACACGATAAGCAGGTCAAGGTGAAACGTTTTGCTTTATATGGACGTCAACTGGAATTTAAAGTGAAACCAATACCAAAAGATGAAGATCCGGTGCTATGGTTTAAGACAGCGATTGAAGACGCGGTGAATTATACAAGCGCACCTTTATCTGGATCTGATAAAGTGGGCATGTCATTTTGCGGAAAGACTTTCGAACGAGGCGAAGGATGGATTAGTTTCCGAGATGTGTCAGAGTTGAAAATGGAGGACGTGTGGGATATGATCTCAAAAATATTCCAGTCCAACTCGGAAGGTTTAAGTACAGACATTTTCTGTATCCAAGTGACGACTGTAAGAATGCCTAAAGGCCGCGGACGTTGTAGGAATCAGCATAATACTTTTGAGGAGGAATGTCGAACGAGGCAAGGAATCGTGCAGATAAAAAATTTTGATAAGAACTGTCTACCTCGGGCATTGATTGTCGGGAAAGCGTACGCAGATAACGAACCGGACCGCCAAAAAGTAAGAAGGGACATTGGAAAGCTGCAAACTAACAGAATGATCGAACTTTTAACAAAAACAAGGATTACTATACCGGAAGGCGGAGCGGGAATACAGGAATTAGAGCAATTCCAGCGCGTTTTAGAGGGATACAAGATAGTTGTGTATGAGTATGCTGCTAAGGGACGTACGGTGTTATATGAAGGACCAGCAGCAGAGAAGACTATAAATCTGTTGCATTGTGATGAACACTACAATGTAATTATTTCTCTAACGGCTGCATTTGCTTGCAATTACTTCTGTGAGGTGTGTCATATACCATATGAACATCGGAATGAACATCGGTGTCAGAGGTCGTGTCCTTGCTGCCTGCAAACTCCCGAATGCTCTGCAGAAAGTAACATACTTTGTGATATCTGCAACAGGAAATTTCGGGGGCAGATGTGTTTTGACAACCACTTGGTTAAAGTATGTAAAGAAGTGAGGAGGTGTAACAATTGCCTGAAGACGGTCCCGAGCACTAGGAAACATATTTGCGGGGAAATATTTTGCAAAATGTGTCAGAAACACAAGCCACAACCCCACTATTGTTACATTCGGAAAGATACAAAGCAGCCAAAAACCAATGGTACGTTATTCATCTTCTATGATTTGGAGACTAGACAAGATGAGTCATACGGAGAAAATCAACAGATTCATATCCCTAACCTCTGTGTCTTTCAACAACGATGTTCTCAATGCATCGATGAGACATTTGAAATATGTCCGAAATGCGGAGTGCGGAAGCAAGTATTGTATACAGAAGACCCCATTTCACCATTTCTACACCATATCTTCATGCTGCGAAAGAAATTTGAGACGGTGATTGTGTTGGCACATAACGGTCAGGCGTTTGATAATCAATTTATCTTGAGATACGTTTTCGAAAACATGGACATTAAACCCCAGCTAATTATGCGTGGGACCAAGATAATTTTGATGCAGCTAGCGAACGTCAAATTTCTAGACTCCATTAATTATTTTCCTATGGCTCTATCCGCTCTTCCAAAAGCATTTGGTCTCGCAGACAAATTCAAGAAGGGATATTTTCCTCACTTATTCAATACCAAGCTCAATCAAACCTATTCCGGACCCCTGCCAGCCATCGAATATTACGATCCAGACGAAATGAAGCCGGATGCACGTCAAGAATTTATGAAATGGTATGAAGAGCATAAAGATGACAATTTCGCCACACAAAGAGAGCTCGTAGAATATTGTGAATCAGATGTGGCAATTTTAACCGAAGCCTGCTTGAAATTCCGCAAGATTATATTGGAAGAATGTAATGTATGTCCATTCACCGAGGCCTGTACCATAGCGAGCGTTTGTAATCTTGTATATAGACGTAATTTCCTTCCTTCACAAACGATCGGTATCATACCTAAGGGCGGATATAGGGCGACCGAAAACCAGTCTTCTGTAGCAGTAATATGGCTCTTACAAGAAGAAGAAAAGAGGAATATAAAAATACAACACGCATACAACGGTAGAGAGGTTATTTTGCATGGATGCAAAGTTGACGGTTTCTGCAAAGAAACTAATCAAGTTTTCGAATTTCACGGCTGTTACTATCACGGACACTCAAAGTGCATGCGCTACAACAGAACAAACCCTCTACACGAGGACCCTGAAGACACCTTAGAGAGGAGGTATGAAAGGACGATAGGGAAAACCGAAAGACTTCGTAGTTTCGGCTATCAAGTCATTGAGAAATGGCAATGTGAATTCATCAAACCGCATGTCGAATCAACACACCCATTATTAGTGAAACCCTTAATCCCTCGTGATGCGTTCTACGGAGGTCGAACTGGAAATTCGCACTCGCTCTACAAATGCAAGCAGGGAGAAAAAATTAATTACATCGACATTTGCTCCCTGTACCCGTGGGTGTGTAAGAATGGAGTGTTTCCTATCCATCACCCGAAATTATTTGTCGGGGAGGAAACTCTGAAAGTAGACTTACAGAAATCGAGTGGGTTCATAAATTGCACCATTTTACCTCCAGACGATCTCTATCACCCTGTGCTACCACAAAAAATGAATAAGAAACTTATGTTCGTGTTATGTAGAATGTGTGGTGAAACTTTAAATCAAGGCCCATGTACACACAATGAATCGGATCGAGCATTAACAGGCACATGGGTTATTGAAGAGGTCGTTAAAGCCCTGGACGTGGGTTATAAACTCCTCAAAATTCACGAGATTTGGCTGTATGAAGTGGAGCAATACGATAAGGTGAAGAAAACTGGAGGGTTGTTTACTACTATGATGAATAAATTTTTGAAATTAAAACAAGAAGCAAGTGGATTTCCCATACACTGCACCATCCAGGAAGAGAGGGAGCTTTACATCAAGACCTTCCTACAGCAAGAAGGTATACAGCTAGATTTTGCAGCGATTGAAAAAAATGCTGGGCTCAGAACACTAGCAAAATTAATTCTAAACAGTTTCTGGGGTAAATTCGGTCAAAGAGAGAATCAACCGAAAACAGTCGTAATAAATGACCCCGCGGAATGGTTTGCCATGCTAGTGGATCCTGCAATCACAGTGAATACGGCACTTCCCATTAATGAGTCTGTCTTATTAGTTAATTGGGAATATAAGGAAGACGCATCAGACAGTTTGTCTACAGTTAATGTAGCCATTGCATCTTATGTAACGGCTCAAGCTCGATTAAAGCTGTATTCATATCTTGAAAAACTTGAGGAAAGGGTTCTATATTACGATACGGATTCTATAATATACGTTTCTCGACCTGGAGACACCTGGGAACCGTCTGTAGGAGATTGCGTTGGAGATATGACTAACGAACTACCACCAGAAACCCATATCACAGAATTTGTATCAGGGGGTCCGAAAACCTATGCTTATAGACTAACATCAGGCCAGGAAATATGTAAATTAAAGGGAATTAGACTAAGCTGGAAAGCGAGTCAGATTGTAAATTTTCAAAGTGTGAAACAACAAATTTTACACAACGAAAAATCGTTAACCGTAACCAGCAGACAATTTCGTACAACCGAAGATCATCACGTCGTCACGAAACTGATAGAGAAAAGGTACAAGCCTACATCTTGTAAACGGCGTTTTACGACCAATTATTCCTCCTATCCGTATGGTCATAAACGCTGGCGGGAAGACAAATAATATAAATAATATAATATATATAATAATATAATAATAAAATTGTAATTTATGAATATCATTAATATTTTTTGTTACATTCATTCAGATACATTTTAAAATGATATCTAAACTATATATATCTATTTTTGTATTTTGTATGTATACGTTTTTAAACTACACATCTATTGTTAATTTATAATTATTATATTGTATATACAAATACCTATTGTGGAGCTTTTTAATTTCGAAATATAATACCTAGTTATGTAAGTCAGCGTTTGCATTATTTTCAATTCAGTTCAAACTTACACGTTTAATTTTCAATAAACGACATTTTAAGTCATTTTTAATTAGATACACAGAAAATAAATATTGTAATAGTTTGTAACTTATAGTGTGGGATACTACTTAAAATGTTCCTCTGACGAAACCCAATCTTTTTTTTAAGCTATCATTGCATGGAGTGGTTTTCAAGAGAAATGACAAATGTAGCTATACTCATTCAATCGAAAATAAAAAAAACTATTGTCCCTGCTGTGGGTAAGCCTACAGGTGAAAAACTTGTTTGTCATATTTGTGAAAAGAAATTTACCCCTAATGACGCTATAATAAATAAACACGAGCACTTTTCCGACCGTATGCGTGGCTGGACCCACCAATCTTGACTACACCTCTATTATTAATTTATAATTATTATATTATGTAATATACAAGTATCTATTGTGGAACTTTTTAATTTCGAAATATAATACCTAGTTAAGTAAGTAAGCGTTTTAAGTAATTTTAATTAGGTACACAGAAAATAAATATATTAATAGTTTGATTACGAAACATTCTGTTGTTACAAACATATTTATTTCTAATATACGTCATTTCGCTTAAACATGGATATAGGTATAAGGTATAGGCGGTCTAATTGGTTCACTCAGATCTCCCGTCGAGATGTTAATGCCTCCATCTGAGCACTTCTCACTTTGATATTTTAAAATTCGTCCAGTATTCATGGAGTATTGCTTACGTGCGACCTTTATATGTTGTTCCCCGTTTTAAAGTATTTTCGAAAATAAATGCTATATTGTCGAATACTAATACAAGTCCTAATAATTACACACACTTCCCCATTGCCGAAGACGAAGCAGAACTATCGTGACAAAGATCTACAAAAGAATGACAAAATTTCAAAAACGGGCCATATTTATTACGTCGTGATCGGATTGAATATTAAACACTTTGATAATTTAAAAATCCTCCAAAATCTTGAAATGTGTGCTTGTTTGCCACAATGATTTTTACAATTTCACGCGTCGTTACATGTGATAAGGTAGGTACTACTATCTTAGACTGATTCCAGCTAATTGAATTCGTAATTTCGAGAAAACTTCAAGAACATCTAAGTATTACCTAGATCACAGCGTACTTTACCAGGGGCAAACTTCTCCTTAATCGTCGCCGGTACTCTTTGGGGTAGGAAATTTGATTTCTCCTCTAATCCCCTAGAACCTAGAATAGACTGTGCGCTAGTAGTGAGTATGCAGAGATCCAATAAAACTAACCTCGAACGAACGGATACACACACTGACAGGTAGCAACAACGAAGAACCTTTGATAACCTTACTTAGAGAGTGATCTGCAATAGAATCACAAAATTATAAAAAAAAGGTTACATTTACTATGTCATCATGGGTAAATCGAATATTAAATCAATTCTCTCAAGAGTGTATCATCCTCATCCCGGGGCCCCTGTGACTCATCGACTATGTGCGTGTTTTGCATAAGACCCAGTATTTTTGACAACTCGAGGGTATGAGTTCACTGGATTGTTACCTACCCCAAGATCGTTTAGCGCAATAAGATTCCATGACACATAGATTTATATATAACACAAGTTTACACCTCTCGAAATCCTTTTCATACATATAAGTTAATTATATCAAATAGGTCGTTGAAATACATTCATATAACATAATGATGTTCAAAATTTTTATTATTTAATCGTCAGGCAAAGCTATTTTCCAGCAAAAATATGTCACAAAAAGCGAATACCAATGAAAACGTACGCGAGAAAACGCACGCGAGTAAAGCTCTTTAAACCAGGTAGGTACATCGATATGCACAAGTTCGCGATAAATAATTTATGTGTGGAATTCCGAAGAACGGTGAATCGTTTTAAAAGTACCTAATGAGAATTCTGCAACACATCAGGTGAATTCGATTGTAATACGTCGACTACAATAATCATAAAGAAAGAGAGAGAGAGAGAAAGAGAGAGAGAGAGAGAGAGAGAGAGAGAGAGAGAGACATGGCACAATGCATGGGGGATTTTACATTAGGATTTTAAATATATATTGCTCACCTGTAATGATTTTAAAACAATGTGACGTGCAAATTCTTATTTGGCCTTATAATAAAAAGAGATCTAATTAGTACCACGGATGGATATGTGTGTGGGTTAAGTAAGATTAAAAAGACGAGAATTCTAGTGGAAATAAGAGAAAGAGAGCAAATAGCCTCTTTCAGAATGTCAGGGTTTTTATGTTTTCATTGTTATTTAGCGATTTTGTCGGAAGTACGAACTCATTGAGAGATTCTTGTAGGTAATAGATATACTTGAAAGAAGGGGTGGTTTCCACCTCTAGGGAAAAAGCACACTTCGGCACAAGTTAAACTTTGAAGAACGTTATATATATAACTTGCAGACTTGTATAGGATATAATTTATGCACTTCCGAGAGAATAAGGATTCCGGAGCAGGGGTATTGATGAGTCATTTTAAAAGTAACGAGAATTCTTCAACATAGGAGACGGGTTCGATTGTAGTGCATTACTTCGATAATCACAAAAAAAAGAAGAAAAAAAGAGTGGGAGAGGAGAGAAACAGAGACGGAGAGAGAGAAAGAGAGAGACAGATATATATATTTATATATGCGTCAAATGAAGAAGGATTTCACATCATGAATGTTAAATATATCGCACTTATGAAATAATTATTAGAAATATTATTAACATTCACCTTATACCTACCTATTAATTAACCTGTACCTATTGTAGTTAACACACTCAAGGCCAATTACCAAGGAGTTTAAAAATCATATTTTTGTTTTACTTTGGATATAAATTTAAACCACACTTAACTAAACAACACGACACCGTCTTTATGTACATAAATACTTGAAGATGAAAAGATATAGTATTTTCTAAGGAGAGAAGAAAGTTTAACACCCACACGTAACAGGTATATGAGGTATATCGTGTGTAGGTTACACACGTCGCTTTTACCTCTCCGAAAGAAAAGATTTTACTTTCTCGGCGTGGTTTTCACAATATGAACGTTATCTTGAATTCGACACCAAGTTGTCAAAGCTGACAAATAGAACAGTATCATAACAGCAGACACAGAGTAGACAGATTGAAAAGATGTGTGATGGCTCACCTTAAAACGGTTATGGGTAGGTTGGCACTTCTACGCCTATATGTCTCTATATGTAGATGTCTGAAAGAGAGAAGCTAGTGAAATATAAATAAGGTTAAGTGAAGGGGATGCTGGGTTAGAATGGTCAATGTCACAAAGTGGTATGTACGTATGTTAATTTCTTCGTTGTGAACACGTGTTCCGCCACGTTATACAGGTGGATGTGTAATAAAGAATTTCCAAAAAATGTGTTAGGTTAGGTCCAACCATCGCGCGCGCGCACTTTGAAAATTTACAATCTGACTCGCTTTCCAGCTTAGTCTAATTCCCTTTAATTTACATATTTCCTGGCCTGATGTTAGTCTATAAGCATAGGTTTTCGGACCCCCTGATACAAATTCTGTGATATGGGTTTCTGGTGGTAGTTCGTTAGTCATATCTCCAACGCAATCTCCTACAGACGGTTCCCAGGTGTCTCCAGGTCGAGAAACGTATATTATAGAATCCGTATCGTAATATAGAACCCTTTCCTCAAGTTTTTCAAGATATGAATACAGCTTTAATCGAGCTTGAGCCGTTACATAAGATGCAATGGCTACATTAACTGTAGACAAACTGTCTGATGCGTCTTCCTTATATTCCCAATTAACTAATAAGACAGACTCATTAATGGGAAGTGCCGTATTCACTGTGATTGCAGGATCCACTAGCATGGCAAACCATTCCGCGGGGTCATTTATTACGACTGTTTTCGGTTGATTCTCTCTTTGACCGAATTTACCCCAGAAACTGTTTAGAATTAATTTTGCTAGTGTTCTGAGCCCAGCATTTTTTTCAATCGCTGCAAAATCTAGCTGTATACCTTCTTGCTGTAGGAAGGTCTTGATGTAAAGCTCCCTCTCTTCCTGGATGGTGCAGTGTATGGGAAATCCACTTGCTTCTTGTTTTAATTTCAAAAATTTATTCATCATAGTAGTAAACAACCCTCCAGTTTTCTTCACCTTATCGTATTGCTCCACTTCATACAGCCAAATCTCGTGAATTTTGAGGAGTTTATAACCCACGTCCAGGGCTTTAACGACCTCTTCAATAACCCATGTGCCTGTTAATGCTCGATCCGATTCATTGTGTGTACATGGGCCTTGATTTAAAGTTTCACCACACATTCTACATAACACGAACATAAGTTTCTTATTCATTTTTTGTGGTAGCACAGGGTGATAGAGATCGTCTGGAGGTAAAATGGTGCAATTTATGAACCCACTCGATTTCTGTAAGTCTACTTTCAGAGTTTCCTCCCCGACAAATAATTTCGGGTGATGGATAGGAAACACTCCATTCTTACACACCCACGGGTACAGGGAGCAAATGTCGATGTAATTAATTATTTCTCCCTGCTTGCATTTGTAGAGCGAGTGCGAATTTCCAGTTCGACCTCCGTAGAACGCATCACGAGGGTTTAAGGGTTTCACTAATAATGGGTGTGTTGATTCGACATGCGGTTTGATGAATTCACATTGCCATTTCTCAATGACTTGATAGCCGAAACTACGAAGTCTTTCGGTTTTCCCTATCGTCCTTTCATACCTCCTCTCTAAGGTGTCTTCAGGGTCCTCGTGTAGAGGGTTTGTTCTGTTGTAGCGCATGCACTTTGAGTGTCCGTGATAGTAACAGCCGTGAAATTCGAAAACTTGATTAGTTTCTTTGCAGAAACCGTCAACTTTGCATCCATGCAAAATAACCTCTCTACCGTTGTATGCGTGTTGTATTTTTATATTCCTCTTTTCTTCTTCTTGTAAGAGCCATATTACTGCTACAGAAGACTGGTTTTCGGTCGCCCTATATCCGCCCTTAGGTATGATACCGATCGTTTGTGAAGGAAGGAAATTACGTCTATATACAAGATTACAAACGCTCGCTATGGTACAGGCCTCGGTGAATGGACATACATTACATTCTTCCAATATAATCTTGCGGAATTTCAAGCAGGCTTCGGTTAAAATTGCCACATCTGATTCACAATATTCTACGAGCTCTCTTTGTGTGGCGAAATTGTCATCTTTATGCTCTTCATACCATTTCATAAATTCTTGACGTGCATCCGGCTTCATTTCGTCTGGATCGTAATATTCGATGGCTGGCAGGGGTCCGGAATAGGTTTGATTGAGCTTGGTATTGAATAAGTGAGGAAAATATCCCTTCTTGAATTTGTCTGCGAGACCAAATGCTTTTGGAAGAGCGGATAGAGCCATAGGAAAATAATTAATGGAGTCTAGAAATTTGACGTTCGCTAGCTGCATCAAAATTATCTTGGTCCCACGCATAATTAGCTGGGGTTTAATGTCCATGTTTTCGAAAACGTATCTCAAGATAAATTGATTATCAAACGCCTGACCGTTATGTGCCAACACAATCACCGTCTCAAATTTCTTTCGCAGCATGAAGATATGGTGTAGAAATGGTGAAATGGGGTCTTCTGTATACAATACTTGCTTCCGCACTCCGCATTTCGGACATATTTCAAATGTCTCATCGATGCATTGAGAACATCGTTGTTGAAAGACACAGAGGTTAGGGATATGAATCTGTTGATTTTCTCCGTATGACTCATCTTGTCTAGTCTCCAAATCATAGAAGATGAATAACGTACCATTGGTTTTTGGCTGCTTTGTATCTTTCCGAATGTAACAATAGTGGGGTTGTGGCTTGTGTTTCTGACACATTTTGCAAAATATTTCCCCGCAAATATGTTTCCTAGTGCTCGGGACCGTCTTCAGGCAATTGTTACACCTCCTCACTTCTTTACATACTTTAACCAAGTGGTTGTCAAAACACATCTGCCCCCGAAATTTCCTGTTGCAG
This sequence comes from Cryptocephalus moraei, assembly GCA_946251905.1. Lineage (NCBI taxonomy): Eukaryota > Metazoa > Arthropoda > Insecta > Coleoptera > Chrysomelidae > Cryptocephalus > Cryptocephalus moraei. The sequence goes on from OX276459.1 coordinate 5,201,008, forward strand.
ATATCACAAAGTATGTTACTTTCTGCAGAGCATTCGGGAGTTTGCAGGCAGCAAGGACACGACCTCTGACACCGATGTTCATTCCGATGTTCATATGGTATATGACACACCTCACAGAAGTAATTGCAAGCAAATGCAGCCGTTAGAGAAATAATTACATTGTAGTGTTCATCACAATGCAACAGATTTATAGTCTTCTCTGCTGCTGGTCCTTCATATAACACCGTACGTCCCTTAGCAGCATACTCATACACAACTATCTTGTATCCCTCTAAAACGCGCTGGAATTGCTCTAATTCCTGTATTCCCGCTCCGCCTTCCGGTATAGTAATCCTTGTTTTTGTTAAAAGTTCGATCATTCTGTTAGTTTGCAGCTTTCCAATGTCCCTTCTTACTTTTTGGCGGTCCGGTTCGTTATCTGCGTACGCTTTCCCGACAATCAATGCCCGAGGTAGACAGTTCTTATCAAAATTTTTTATCTGCACGATTCCTTGCCTCGTTCGACATTCCTCCTCAAAAGTATTATGCTGATTCCTACAACGTCCGCGGCCTTTAGGCATTCTTACAGTCGTCACTTGGATACAGAAAGTGTCTGTACTTAAACCTTCCGAGTTGGACTGGAATATTTTTGAGATCATATCCCACACGTCCTCCATTTTCAACTCTGACACATCTCGGAAACTAATCCATCCTTCGCCTCGTTCGAAAGTCTTTCCGCAAAATGACATGCCCACTTTATCAGATCCAGATAAAGGTGCGCTTGTATAATTCACCGCGTCTTCAATCGCTGTCTTAAACCATAGCACCGGATCTTCATCTTTTGGTATTGGTTTCACTTTAAATTCCAGTTGACGTCCATATAAAGCAAAACGTTTCACCTTGACCTGCTTATCGTGTATAACGGTAAACCTTGTAGGCTGCATATTCGTGCGGAGAAACTATTGGATGAGGATGGATTGATGTCTATCGTTCAATAGAGCAGCTGATACTGAAGACCTGGGGATGGTCAGGGTATTTATAGGTAAAGACACGCGCTAACTGTATGCCTACGCGGCGCAGGAAAAAGTAGTGCAATCCTACAAGGTCACACCCCATCATTAATTGTGTACCTACGAGGCGCTAGAAAAATTAGATCCGCTTGGTCTCTTCCTTACGAGGAACAAGGAAACTCGCTACGCAAAGGGAACTAACCATATCGCTACGTATTTGTAACGTTTTCTATCTATACAGCCGTTTTATATATTTCCGAGGAGAGGTGTGTTGATTACTTTTTATTATTATTACCGTTTATATTTTAATATTTTTTATTACTTCCGTTATTATCTGTGCCGTTTCCAGACCCGAAAACTTGTTCGTACGCGAATCACCAGTGATGACTTAATATCTCTGACAGTGAAATGTTTTCACTTTTGTTATATTCTTCATCTTGCAGAGACCGTCCTCTTTCGATCATATAATATTTTTCCTGTTTAACCTAATAATCATGGTTTTGACAAATTTCTGGGTCACGAGAGTACTAACGTATACCGCCCCGACCTGCTTCATTAAAACCGGTTTCCAATATGTTTCGACGCCGTAATTGTTTACTTTCGTTGCGAATTTTTACAAACACGCGGAATAACGGAGAGTGAACGCACAATGTAGCGCTGTGACGTCACGCCTCGGAAGTCATCCCGATAGGACAGACTAGTTGAAGCCTGTGTGTGTGTGTGTGTGTGTGTGTGTGTGTGTGTGTGTGTGTGTGTGTGTGTGTGTGTTGTGTGTGTGTGTGTATAATCTGCAGCGAGGTCGTTGACAGTATTAACATCATTACTCAATATGCAAGTCCACGATTCGCGAGGACTTTTTATTACAATTTAATTGGATGACGTCACAATTACATCTATTCCTATTTAGTTTCAATTCTGTTCGAAGGTGTTGTCCCTCCGAAGGTTTGCCAATGAATGACATGAATTTAGGTTTGACCGATGACGCGTGTAGTGAGACCGTGGAGTGGAGGGGGAAAAGTGGGCGGGGCTTCAGCGCCGATGGGCGGTAGTGGTGGGGGTGGTCTGGAGTGACGGTATACCTACTCAAAAGATATGGTTTTAAAGGGAAGGCATCGTCCCCAACTATCACCGCATCTTGCGATATATTCAGTAAATTTTGTTCCAGCACTTCAAATAACGAACTGTTGGCAAAAACGCCGCCGTCTGAAGCTCTGCCTTTCGCTCCTACATCAACATATGTGAAGCAATAGTCGTGGTCCACCAAGGCGAGCAAAATAATACTGTGATCCTTTTTGTAGTTGAAATAATCGGACCCACTCTTAGGTGGTGCTTTAATCACTACGTGTTTCCCGTCAATGGCTCCGATGCAAGACGGAAAATTCCATTTATTTTTAAATCCATCTTCTATGTAATTCCACTCTACATCACTAGCCGGCATCTGAAAAATAATATATTGTAGTACTCGACGAAGGAAATGAACACTTTCGAAAGCGTGTTTATTTAGAAAAGAAGCATAATCTCCAGATATTTAAGTTTATTTATTTGTTTCATTATTTACAGTCCAAGAGATCACAAGAGTCTATGGAAGTAAACGTAGGTGCAGGTGACGATGAAGCTGAATGTGAAGACTTGCAAAGTGAGACTCAATTGCAAGAAGTGGATGCAGTTACAGATTCTTCCCCGCAACCGAGACTTTCAACTGAGCAACCTAGATGTTCTACCCAGCAAGGTAATGATTTTACCGAGCTTCAGTCTCCAAATTCCACATGCGCTGTTTCTAAAGCCAAGTCCAAATTCAAACTATTCCGCAATTCAGAAACGCCAAAAAACACGGCACCGAGGGACCAAATAGGAGCAAAGAAGCGACGTGTAGAAAATGAAAAACCTGAGATACTTAAGCCGCAATGGATAAATTAAACAAAATTTCGGAGAGAGCCACAGCTAAAAAAGATGATAATTTTGATCATTTTGGAAGATACCTAGCTTCTCTTTTACGGACTCTTCCCATTGAAAAGGCTTTAATGCTGCAGCAAGAAATGATTACCAGTGCAATAAATGCCCACCTGCCGAGTACCACTTCATCGACACCAACACCACCACCGCCACTGTCATCCAACGATCAGTTCCAGAGTGATTATGCTTTTTCTCCTCAAAGTCAGGAGTAGTCAAACAAAGCGGGCCTCAACTCACTTTGCATAATCAAGATGGCCGCCGCCGGTGGGGGTACAGCCGCCGGTGTCTCATAACGGGCTCCGTGGGGCCCCCCCAGTCTCGTAACCCCCTCCGAGGTGGGGGGGCCCCCAAGTCTCATGACCCCCTCCGGGGGGAGGCGAGATTACCTGACCTCAAAGAGACGGAACCTCGTGGGACAAGTCAGAGACAATCTAACCTCAAAGACAGGGAACGTGTGGGGCCCCCATATCGTCCAACCTAACCTCAAAGTGCTCCGAACGAAGCGAGAGACTTTGTCGTCGACGAGAGAGAGAGAGAGAGAGAGAGAGAGAGAGAGAGAGAGAGAGAGAGAGAGGTCGGATGGTAGCGGAGATCGAACGTCGGTGCGCGAGAAGCGCCGTGTGCCGGACGTAATTATTATTCAAAGCCGTGTGTCGATGCGTGGGACGCATCGGACTTAATTCCATGCGTCTAGAGAGAAGTTATCGAATTTGCAGTGTGGAAAAATGCAAAAACAGAGAAGCGCTGCGAGAGCGTCGCTTGCCGGACGTAATTATTATTATTATTATTATTCGACGCATCGGACTTAATAATTCCATATACGTGTCTTTACACATAGAGAAAGAGAGAGAAATTTGCAGTGTGGAAAGCTAATTGCCAATCGAGCTTGCATTAGCGTGAAAAATGTTACTAAGTATAAGGAACACTTTTAACGCATAGTTTTCCGACCGAACGTAAGAGGCGAGCACGGTGGCATGTGCATTTACAATCAAAGCACGCATTTTTTCTCTTGTTAAAACAATTACATCGCTTTCGACCGGTGATCCTTCCCGCTCCCCGGGAGGCGCGGGGCGTGACCATAACCTCAAACGTGAAGCGGGGGGGTCCCACAAGCTAGAGAGAGAGAGAGAGAGAGAGAGAGAGAGAGAGAGAGATTTATCAATCAATTCGCTAGTCATGGTCAAATAGAAATAAAACAAAAACATTTTACTATAATAATAATAATAATAATAATTTTTATTATTTTCCCTTAAATACATCAAGTTTTAAATTTAGGTTTCCTAGTATTTTAACACTTGCCAAATATTTTAAGGAATGTGGATTTGAAACAAAAGTGGAAATTTTTCTAGAATCATATTTTAACTCACGCTGTTTACTGCCAAATGATAAGCTTCCTCCATTAATGTCTACGACTAGGGCTGAATGAGGTAATAAAATTTTTTTACAAATCGAACTATCAAAAGTGACATCAACAAAATTAACAATACTAATTATATCATTTATGAAAACATCTTTTATAATGAGAAATTGAATGTTTGTATGTACAATATCTAGAATCATTTCAAACTGTGCATTAAGCGCATTAACTCTGCTTGCATTTGATTCAGTGTATTCCCAACCTTTACGAATAAATAGTATATTAAGTTCTCTTAATTTATGAAAAATTGAATGCCAACTGGAACCATAAATATAAATATCAATATCTCTATAAGTTGACGTATAGCCTAGAACATGAGATGGAAAACCTCCTGCAATAAAATACGTAACAGTCTCTAAAAATAAGACAATATTTTTAGGTAATTTCAGTAGAGTTGATAAATCACCGAAGCCAGGGGAATCGCAGACGAATTTTGATAATGCAACTCGAAGACTGAGCACAGCAAACGACATCGGATTGTTTGTTTGAGACATAGCTTTAAATAATATTTCTAATTAATTGAGATAATTAAAAGAAAAAATCATTTACCTTCACTCAATAAAATTGTCGATTCTCGAAAAAACTGCACGTCTCGTGTCTTGCACACCTACTGATTTTTTTCTAATTAATTGAGATAATTGAAAGAAAAATCATTTACCTTCACTCTGTAAAATTGTAGATTTTTGAAAAAATGCACGTCTCGTGTCTTGCACAACTACTGATTTATTTAAAGCGTGATGCAAGTACTTGTGAATATATATATATATATATATATATATATATATATATATATATATATATATATATATATGTCTCGATATTTAACTAGCTAGCAAGGACTCAAGTGCAGCGACATTGATAAAAGTTCATGAGAGGATCTCGAGGGAGAGAGAGAGAACTGGGAGGTCGGCGCGAGACGCGCCGGACGTAATTATTATTCAAAGACGTGCGTGTCGGTGCGTGAGATATTTATAAGCGCACATCGAAGTCCGCGTGAGAAAGCGCACATCGGATTTATTTGCAATTAATTCCAGACTTGTCCTTACACAACGCCGAGTTTGCAGTACGTACGACCGAACGTAATTATTATCAAGAGGCGAGCATGCACCGTGCTTATTTGCAAATAAAGCATGTATAAATGCATTATGCTACCTACCGTCAATTCACGTACTATTGCAAAAAAAATATATACAGACGTCTCGACAATCAAGGTAATGCTGAAGATTTTACCCTTGTATGAATGCAAATCAGGGCGGGAAAGTAAAAATTCGATGCATATAAAAGGTGCAATTTCAAATGTAGGTATTCATTAGAGTTTCAAAATGAGCAGTGGTGAGCAGTTTGAAGGCAGTGATACAGGTGTTCAGATTTTAAAAGAATTGTAGATAATGTTTACCATGTGTGTGTGTGTATTTCAGAGATGGCGTTGTACATCCATGTAAAAAACAGCTTGCCCACCGAACTGAGCGTAAGTAAAAAGAGATTAATATTCGCCATTTGACATTATCTATGATTTTAGTCCAAACTGGCAGGTTTTTTCTTTGATGCGCCGGCAATAGCGATACCCGGGTTTAGTCCTCTGCCATCCTTCAACGGGTGGCAGATTCAATATAAAGATATGGGGCCAGTGTTAGCTGTCTGGGTATCGTATTGTAAGTATTTAGATTTTTCAAATACTCCATTTCAACTAATTTCGTAAATTTCGCAGGAGATCGGGCAAGCAGTTCGACTAAAAGAAAAATAAAGAATTAAAAAAAATGCTTTCTCTTTCTCTCTCTCTATCCCTCTAATTAAAATTACTAGGACTTTTAATATTGCAGACAAATATTAGGTGTAAAGGTATAATTAATTCGGACGTTTCAATAATTGGCGAATGCGAAAGTTTTCACATCATTCGGCACAATTTGGCGAATGCGCCAATACACCATTTTCAGCGTTATTGCGCTTTATTCTCAGATCTCATAGAAAGGATGTATTGGACGTGTTTTCCGCTGTCGATGTGATTACATTAAGATTCATAACCATCTTGCCGCACCTTTGAACGTGTTGAGGTAGGGTTTCATGAAGTAAGGTGTGGTGGGACGTGTATGGTGGAATGGTGATATAAAATGACTTTAATATTGAGTAGATTTTAGTTCAAATCGTAGTGTTCACCTAGCCAGATCGACTTTTACAGAGGTAAGTTTTAATTCCTTAATAATAGTTTTGATATATTTTTTTTGTTGCTTGTTTTTGGGGCATTCGATTGCTTGTAGTTTTGCACATTTTGAACGAAATATTTTTACACATTGAAGCATGTATTTTCACTTAACGGATTTTTAGTTATGGAAACTGAACTGTGATTGTTGGTTTTAAAGCAACATTTGGGAATTGAATTTTTTTTTTATTTAATTTAAGAATCTGAGGATGTATTGAAAGCGTTAATGTATTTTATAGAAAATGGACCTCCAATCCTTAAATGATGTTGCAAATATCCAAGTAAAACCTAACGTAAAATTAACGTCCCTAGAGTTGGAACGACCTCATTTGATTTTATCAGCTCGAGTGGTCCAAGGAAAATTTGGGGAGACCATCTTGATAGAACTTGAGGAGAAAGTAGTATTCTTACCAGCCCGCGTAACTCAGCGTTTTAAGGAGAATATTAAGCAGTTTGAAGCAAATAAATATGCCCTTCTATGCAAATCGGTGGAAAAAATTGGAAAAAATGAAACTATGAACTTCGACATAATACCTGCAGGAGCTCGATAAAAGGTTAGTTTTTATCATCATAAATTTATTTCAAATGTGCGCTATAATGAAAAATAATTTTGTTCGCAGTTTACTGTCAACATCCTCGGGTGTCGAAGTCACATCGTCGAGTGTTCAAGCAGAAATAAAGGTTAGTGATTTTTACTAGTAATTTTGATTTCAAAGCAACTCTTTCTTTTTGTTTCAGTTTTCCAGTCTTTTATTTTAAGTAGACATTTTATTTTTAAATTGTATGTGTGTCTAGGGTACTATATAAGTAGGTAGCTAAATTTATTGTAAATGGTGTAAAGTCCTCAAGGTAGATATTAAAAAGTGTTCAAAAATGAACGATCTTGATGCTACAAGTGAAAATATTATAAAAATCTTTGAAAAAGTCTGTAGTCAAATTCAAGATTTAAGTATACAAGATATTGAAAAATGGGTAAAAAAGGTTCATCAAAACTCAAGACTTTTTGCTAAATTAATGAAAAATGCAGATTCAATTGGAGTCAAACGAAAAATGGTGACAGCCATTGGTCATCTGAAAAGATTTTTGATTATTTTAAACAATGGACTCGTACAAAAAAGATATGTCGGTTCGGGTATCGTGAACAATAATCGTAGTAGCAGAATTAGGTGGGTTGATATAAACTCTGCTTTTTCAGGAAGAATTCGTACAGGTTTAATAGTAAATTTAAAACATAAAGACGTATTACAGTTTTTAGAAGATTCTTTTCAATTGTTCAAAATCAGAATTAAAAAAATTTTAAGAATACATCAAACAATCAAAATTAATGTGTGCTTTTGTGGTGAATTTATTAAAAATTCCATTGATAATCAGCTTATCGATTTAAAGTATTTTAACACACCTAACACTATTCTCGATACTGGAACTGACATTAACGAGTGGTTCCAAGATAATGTGGTTGAAAAATTATTAAAGAAGTTAGGAGATTTCGCTGAAATGCATTCGGGCTGGGCCCTCCAAAGCTTAGTTTCAATCGAAGTAAATATTAATAAGTTTCAGCAAGGAAATGGTTCTTCGTATATTGCATTACCTGAAAAAATTGCCAGAAAGCGTGCTTGTATAAATATTAAAAATAATGATAGCTTCTGTTTTGCATGGTCAGTGGTCTCTTCGTTGCGACCTGCAAAAAAGAATGTAGAACGCCCATCATCATATCCTGCTTATATAGTGAAGTTTTAAATTTGGGAAATATCTCTTTTCCCATAAAAATGACTGATGTTGCAAAATTTGAAAAATTGAATGATTTGTCTGTAAATATGTTTGGATTGGAAATGGAAGTAAATAAAAGTTTTCAAGTAGTGCCGGTACGATTGACGAAAGAAAAGCTAGATAGACATGTTAATTTGTTAATAATTCAAAATAAATATTTTCCTAAAACAAATTACAATCAACATTCTGATAATGAAAACGTGGAATGCGATAGTACACTGTTTTACCACTATTGTTGGATTAAGGATTTATCGCGCCTAATATCAACTCAATTAAATAAGCATAACTCTAAAGTGTTTGTTTGTGACAGATGTCTAAATTATTTCAATACCCAGGAAAAATTAACCTCTCATTCTACTAATTGTCAAAACAAAAATCACTGTAAAATTTCCTTTTCACCAGAAAAATTTATTGAATTTAAACATTACGTATATAAAGAAAAAGTTCCTTTTGTACTATATGCAGATTTTGAATCCATATTAAAGCCATATGTAGATTCTCAAACTAAGACAGCGACAAAAAAGTATCAAAAGTATGATGCATTCAGTGTCGGATACTACTTTAAATGTGGTTATAATAATTCACTATCGTATTACAAAAGTTACCAGGGTCTCGATTGTATTTCTTGGTTTACCACTCAGTTAGAAGAAATTGCAGCATTTATACAATCGAAATTAAAAAATGTGGAACCGTTAAATACTGTAGTCTATATCAAAGATTGTACGAGTCATTGCCATATCTGTGAAAAACAGTTCACTAAAACTGATAAAATTATAAGGGAACATTGTCTCCTGACCGGCCACTTCCGGGGGTTTTCTCATAATAACTGCAATTTATTGTACCAAAATTCTTTCGTTGTACCAATTTATTTTCACAATTTAAGTGGTTATGACGCACACCACATAATCAGAGACATAGCTAAACATAGTCGAGTATCACTTTTACCAATCAATCATGAAAAGTACATTAGCTTTACTAAATATGATGGGAAAACAAATATCAAATTTAGATTTACAGATTCGCTAAGATTTTTAAGTTTTTCCTTAGAGAAGTTGGTTTCCTTTTTGAATGTCAATGATTTGATTCATTTAAAGGATGAATTTAAAAATGTGAATGAAACACAATTGAAATTATTATCTCGAAAAGGCATTTTCCCCTATGATTACATCGATAGTTATGAGAAATTGCTGGAAACTAAATTGCCTCCCATCGAGTGTTTTGATAGTAAGTTAAATAATGAAACTATGAATAATGTCGATTATGAACATGCAGAAAAAATTTGGAAAGAATTTGATTGCCAAAATTTGCTTTCATATGCAGATCTTTACATGAAAGTTGATGTAATGCTTCTATGTGATGTGATGGAAAACTTTCGTGAACTTTCTCACAAAACCTATGGTCTAGATCCTGCACATTACATAACACTACCTAGCTATACTTGGGACGCGATGTTAAAATATACAGGTTGCCGATTGGAAACTATACAAGATGTTGATATTCTAATGTTTATTGAGAAGGGTATAAGAGGTGGTATAAGTCAATGTTGTAATAGGCAGTCGATTGCCAACAATAAATACATGTCAAATTTCGATCCAACCAAAGATACAAAATTCATAATGTATTTGGACGTTTGTAATTTATATGGTTTTGCGATGTCCCAACAGTTGCCATACAAAGATTTTAATTGGATTAATGACATAGATGCTTTTGACGTTACCAATATTCCAGATGATTCACCTCTCGGTTATTGCCTAGAAGTAGATTTAGAATACCCTACAGACCTTCATGATTTGCATCGGGATCTCCCGATGTGTCCGGTACACCAAACACCACCAAATTCTAAATTAGTAAAATTATTGACCACATTAGAAAACAAAGAAAAATATGTAATACATTATAAAAATTTAAAACAGTGTTTAATGCATGGATTAAAACTTAAAAAGATTCATCGAATATTAGAATTTCGACAATCCACTTGGCTTAAACCCTATATTGATTTAAACACTAAATTGCGTAAGGAAAGTAAAACTGATTTTGGCAAGCAAATATATAAATTTATGATTAATGCTGTTTACGGTAAGACGATGGAGAACGTTCGAAAATACCGTATAATAAAATTGATTAATAAATGGGAAGGTCGCTATGGTGCAAAAAATTTAATCGCCTCACCAAATTTCAAAAATAGGACAATGTTTGATGATAATCTAGTTGCAATTGAATTAAATAAAACGAATATCGTGTTTGATAAACCTTTATACATCGGTATGGCTATCTTAGATATATCAAAAACTTGTATTTATGACTTTCATTATAGTTATATGTTGAAAAAATTTTATCTAAGCAATTGTAAACTGCTTTATATGGACACCGACAGTTTAATATACGAAATACGTTGCAATGACATATATGAGGATACGATTAAGGCCGATATTAGTAAATTTGATACTAGCGATTACAATCCCAACAATAGATATAATATACCACTTGTAAATAAAAAAGTTGCAGGTTTATGGAAGGATGAGTGTAATGGAAGGATTTTAACTCACTTTATAGGTCTCCGCTCAAAAATGTATTCATATCAAATAGATGGAGGTGAGACATGTGTAAAAAAATCAAAAGGTGTCAGAGAAAATGTTGTTAAACAGAAAATTACTTTCCAAGATTACATTGATTGTTTAGAAAATTTTAGTGAAAAAATTGAGACACAACAATGCATCAGATCCTATGCTCATGATATATTTAGTATACAACAAACTAAAATCGTATTGAGTGCTTTCGATGATAAAAGGTACCTCCTACCTAATTCACATGACACCCGACCTTGGGGACACTATAGTATTATGGACTTAGCTTAGAAAAAATTCCAAGATGAAACTTGATGAGAATGTAGTCTTTCTACTACCAGTTATAGTGAGTCATTTATGAATGACAAGTTTTTACAAGTTCGTGCAGGATTGAGACGTGTCATTTAAATCAAGTTTCAAGAGGAACACTCTATGTTCAGAGTCTGAATGATGTTGCCAATATCCAAGTAAAACCTAACGTAAAATTAACGTCCCTAGAGTCGCATCGATCACATTCGATTTTATCCACTCGAGTGGTCCAAGGAAAATTTGGGGAGACCATCTTGATAGAACTTGAGGAGAACGATTCCTACCTGCTCGGGTAACTTAGCGTTTTAAGGAGAATATTAAGCAGTTTGAAGCAAATAAATATGCCATTCTATGCAAATCGGTGGAAAAATCTAACTATAAACTTTGAAATACTAATAAGCGAATTCATTTTGCTGTATTTTATAAATCAAGATGGTTCGCAGTAGGTTTGAGCATGTGTTTATTGATTGTAAGAGATTTCAAAATTTACGCAATGTGACTAGTAGGAGAAGGATTAAACCAATTAGCTTAAAACTGGCTATTGAAACAATGCCACAATGGGACTTACCAAGAGGTGATGCCATCACGCATAAGGAGGAGGAGGAGGAGCAGGATCGGGAGGAGGCAGGCCATCAAACGGAAAAATAAAATGTAACTGTGGAAAAAATAAAATATTGGAAAATCTGTTTCTTTTTTAAATTTATAAAAAACCTAACTCGTTATGAAATCTTTCGAAAACATAGTAATTGAAATAAAAACACACAAATAAATATTTTACAATTTATTTAAGTCATTCAATACCTTATCCTTATTATAATACAATGTTTCCTTAATACACAAACTTTCTATACTACTAGTTATATCACAATATGCTATAATTGCATCTTCACTATTCGAAATCTTCCTTAACTTACTAATTAAATTTAAAACATTTTTATAATATTGCAAAAAATTAATTTTTCTTAAACTATTCACTTGATTAATAATATATTTTTGATTTAAAGCACACAATTCCAGAACATTGTTTTCCGTTAAATACAACGATATTGAATGTTTAGAAACAACAATCATACGCACTTCGTTATATTGTTGATTCATAATTACAATATTCTCACCGCATATGTATCTCAGATGTGAAATTTCATCAAAACTTCTGAAATATCCATCGAGAAGCCAAGTGAGTTGATTAATAAACATTTCCCACTCATTAACACTGAACTGCAGAGCGGTTCCATCATTAATTTGTATGTTGATAACTGGATCGAAATTGTGGAAAACATTTAGACCGACGTTCACCTTGAACCCACTGTTCACACATGAAAAACAGGTGTTGAGTAAGAGACTGGTTTCCACTTGTTCAGATGCTACTGCTGTTACCGTCGACGCCGCCGCCGCCTCCGCCGCCGATTCGTCTTCTTGTTCACTTTTTGAAATACTTTCATATAGAGCAACTAATTCACTTAAATCAGATGATTTCTCCATGTCGTCGTCGTCGTCGTACACTTGATGCTTTGACAATTACCACTCATAGACTGAAGTCAACATAGGTGAAAATCTTTGAAATTGGATGGTGGTGGGGATAACCTACTAGGGCCCCCCTTAAGTTGAGAAATTAGTTCGTGTTTTCCATAAGAAGCAATGTTAATTGATACTCGAACATCTTTTTGTCATTATACGAACAGATTCTACAAGCGATTCGAAGCATCGATCCAAGAATCGTGTGTATTATCGAAACCGAGCCAACGCACGAGTACTTTGTTACCTTTTCGCCTTAAAACTTTTTCGACTAAATATACGTCTGGAGTTTTAGTTTTTTGCAATTCCTCCGTATAGAAACCACCTTTGATGGGTCGTCCATGGAGATCTTCCAACAAATACGTTATAGGGTTGGTTATTTGAACTTTTTTAATTTTAAATAATTCAGTGCTCCAATTCGGAGTGTAAGCTTTCTCGAAGACGTGCTTGGCCTTGCTAATACGTACGAGGTCACCCACCTTAAACTTGCGTGAGCCTCTCGCAAGCTTGAGGTGGGTATACACTGTTTTCAATAAATGTTTCTCATTTTTTGCGCTCAGAGCGTCGGAAGGCCGCATTTTAGTAACGGAATGCGTTTGATTATTATAAGTCTGCACGATCGTCGGTATGATATCGATCCATTTGAAGGTGCCATTCAAACTAAAGTATTTAAACAGTTTTTCTTTAATCGTGCGTATGGCTCGTTCAGCCATCGCAGCCTTCATATGAGTATAGGAATTGTAATGATTGATTCCATAACGTTCCATCAAGCTTCGTAAATGGGCATTGTGGAAATCAGTTCCTTGATCAGATTGTAAATTGCGTGGCGATATTTTCGCTCGTTGTAGAATATCTCGAAAAGCTTTAGTCACTTCCACACCAGATTTCGATTTTAGTGCTCTAACCCACACGTATTTAGAGAAGCAATCTATGACTAGTAAAAAATATTTGAAATTTTTATTTACTTTCGCATACATATCTAGTTGTCCGAGATCTGCTTGCCACAAGTCGTGTAAACCTTTAATTATCGTGCGACGTCGAGGATACAGTTTCCTGGCCGGTTTGTGTAACTCGTTAACTAATTGAATTTTTTCAGCTGACATTATCAGGTTGTTAACGGATCTCCTTTCTTTCTTTTTGCCGATTTACCTCGCGAACTTGATTCTTGAATACTAGGATCGATACTGCTAGGAGAAGATGGCAGAGGAGTCGCAGTTCGCTTCGGAGCGTTACTACTAGTAGTAGTAGGTGGCGTTGTAGGTAGCGGTACTATGTTGAGCTTGTCTTGTAATAAATCGATTCTTTTGCTAAGAGTGTGTATCTCGACCGCATAAGGAGTTGTATCGAATGTTGCGAGAAATTTATTTTGAGCCGATTCTAATTTCTTAGAAAATGAATCCGCAACGAGTTGAATCTCGCTTCGAAGTAGGGCGATGGTATTTTTGGTAGAGTCATCCACGTACTTTTTCAACCTCGAAAGTGATGTGACGCCATGTGCGATGGCAGCTTTAGTTAAATTGATTCGTATATCGATATCATGAGTTTTTTCGTTAATGATTCGATCCACATAACCTTTAGTACAAGCGTCGGTATCTTCCGTAGGACTTTTCAGATTACTGATCTTAACGTGTTCGATATTAATATCACCCTCGGGCGTACGAGATAAAATCGAATGACTGGAGAACGATGCCGCTTTACTCTGGGTGACATTGTGAACACCTCCCGAGCGACGACCGAATTTATCCAAACTCATCGTAAAACTGAAGCAGATCATGTACGAACGGTCAATATATAACATTCGCCTCTCGGAGTTCTTCGATGATCGAAAGAATTTCATTATCATGTGATATGGTATTACCAGCTTCTTTGGATGCATACAAAAGTCTTAACCTGTCCACTAACTCATTAAAATTATCAAAGTATACGTATTCGGTAGATTTTGTATTATACTGCATTTTGGGTAAAAGACCTCCACGCTTCTTACGGAAATTATATGGCGTTTCTGCAAGTCTCGGTTTAATTACTTTTTTAGAGTCTCCTTTCGTGGAGTCGATTAAGTCTTTCTTGTTGGCAACTTTCTTGGAGGCTATGGTAGTGTCTTCTGCTTCGGCGTCAGTAAAATCATCTGTTTCATCATCATCATCATCAGCATCTTCTTTGTCGGACATCTCTGTACCGACGTTGGCAACAGGAAGCTCTCGAAAGTTTAAACGTTTCCTTGGGATGTGTGGAGTTGAAGTTTTCATGGGACTTATCCATTCATTTTTAGGTTGTAATAGTGGTGGTGGAGGTGACGACTTCTCCAGTTTTGTCTTAACAGACTGTAGAGTAGGCTCAACAGGTGGTTTTTTTGTAGCTTCCACTAGTTCAGTCAAAGGTTTCGTTATCGGGGCAAACAATTTCCTCAACGTTGCATCATCTTCGGATCGTCCTAGTTTGATAGCCAAAAATTTTTTTCGTACGGACCGAGACAGTTCCCGAACTTTTTTCGCTCGCGCCGCCTCAGCATCGCTAAA
Source organism: Cryptocephalus moraei (assembly GCA_946251905.1). Taxonomy (NCBI): domain Eukaryota; kingdom Metazoa; phylum Arthropoda; class Insecta; order Coleoptera; family Chrysomelidae; genus Cryptocephalus; species Cryptocephalus moraei. The sequence continues at coordinate 5,216,235 of OX276459.1, forward strand.
CGGTGGCCTCATGATTGCTATCGATTAATGAGGAGCATCCACCTTTATATATTGATCGAACCCTCTGCGATACCGACCAGCATTCAAATCGAAATCTTTTACGATAACGAGAGGAGTGAATTTTCTACTCCAACATTCACAACACAATCGTTTAAAGTGCTCATAGCTCATATCTGGAGATACGTGCTCATCGAAAGCATGCCTCAAATTAACATCATCCTGTTTGAATAATACTATAACATTACAATTGTCCCGTATGAGTTGTTTTGGAACTTTTGAATATGTTTGACAGAGGTATGCCACGTCAATATTCTGATGTCTACCCATAGAGAAATACGCACGTATCTTGTCTTGTTTTTCGCAGGCCACATCGTCAAATAAAAAGATTGAATTTCGATGTGCTTTCTCGGGATCCATGATAATTTCATTGTCATTGTACGCGAAATAGCCCATACCTTTCACTTTCTTCAACACTTCCTGTAACAGCCGATATTTTGGTTGATACAATGATCTCGAATATACGTATACGTTACGAAACTTTAAACCATTCTTATTGAAAAGTAATGTTAAAATGGCGTTCGTTTTACCCCAACTCGATGGACCCGAGAAAATAGCTCGAAAACAATTCGGAAGTAGTTCACTATGTTTTTTCGGTGGCTCGTCTTCTCCTACAAAGTCCAAGTTGTCTATTGGTAGCGCGTGTGTTTGTTGAACTGCCCTCATTCTTGCAACTGACAGCGCGGTACATGACCACCACCTATAAATAGTGTGACACGATCGTAGTTATTATCACTTGTGATGATAGTATACAAAGGTGATGGTGTTTTGAATACTCTCATCAATAAGTTACCCTTCGAATTACACATACCGGGTTATAAATTTTGTGGGCCCGGTACTAAATTAGACAAACGATTGGCTAGAGGTGACCTTGGTGTCAATGCCCTCGACTCTGCATGTAAAGCGCACGACATTAGTTATTCGAAAAGTTCTTCTTTGGACGACAGGCATACGGCAGATCGAGAATTGGAGCATCGTGCTTGGGAGCGCGTGAAAAGCAAAGACGCATCTTTGGGTGAGAAGACTGCAGCGTGGTTCGTTACGACCGGCATGAAGGCGAAAAGGAAGCTCGGGATGGGACACCGTCCGGTTTCGTTTAGACGAAACGTTCTGAAACATGTCACCGGCATTTTAAAAACAGCCATGAAAACCAACCCACGTACCAGCGCATCCGGTTTGAAACCGTCTGCTTCGATCGCATTACGAGCTGCTCGAGCGGCGGTTAAAAAGGCGGGAGGTCGGAAACGAATTCGTATTCCACGCATTATACCATATGAAAGTAAATCTGGAGGAATTTTACCTTTACTACCGATCTTCGCAGCCTTGGGGGCACTAGGAAGTTTGGCCGGAGGTGCTGCAACAGTAGCGAAGACCACAATCGATGCGAAAAACGCACAAAAGAAAATGGAAGAGCAACAACGTCACAATAAAGCCATGGAGGAGATCGGCAAGACCGGATCAGGCTTGTTTATACGCAAGTCCACCAGAGGATTCGGTTTGTACATCAAGAATCAGCAGCAGCATGGACGCGGATTGTACTTGAAGAAGCAGACAAAAAACTTTTAAAGCTACCCAATAGAGCACTATACGATCGTGAAATCATTAAATATGCAAATAAATTAAAAATTCCCTATTTTAGAGGAGTTTTTATGCGTGATTCTCTCCCAAAAACACCTAGACATAACGAGAGTGCCATCATCAATTTAGATATAAAAAATCATTCTGGGACGCATTGGGTAGCGTACAAGAAACGGGGAAATGTCATCGAGTATTTCGATAGTTTCGGTAATCTGAAACCGCCACAAGAACTCGTCCGATACTTTGGTGGTAAGAAGTCGGTGGAAATTTTCTATAACAGAGACCGTTATCAAAAATTTACTGCGAGTAACTGCGGTCGTCTATGCCTCGAATTTCTCTATAAAACGTGAGTATGGATCGGTTCACTATTTAATCATGTCCGAGACATTCACGTTAAAGAGTCGTACATCAACGCTCTCCATAGATTTTCAAACGCCGATCTACTTAGGGAAACATTCCGCATACGGATTAGCTTTACTTGGATTCTATTCATATAACACCATTCCGAATATAGAGGACGGCACGAAATTCAAGTATTATTCCAAAGGGAACGTCGATACACCACATTTCATTAACATTCCGACAGGTACTTACGATATCGCCGATATCGAGAATTACCTTAAAAAGTTCCTGATACCTGAAAATAGAGTAGGCGACAGCGACGACGACGAAGATATATTCTTTTTGAGACCCAACAATATCACGTTAAGGAGTGAAATATTTCTGCGAGATTACGATATCGATTTTCGAGCAGGGTATACCAGGATCGCCAAACTTCTCGGATTCACTCCTGGACTTTTAGAAGCAGGAAAAGTGCACCAGTCGGATTTACCTGTGGACATTGTGAAAGTTCGAACCATACACATCGATTGTAATATTATCGGTGGTTCTTATTACCACGATCGACCGTCACACACTTTATACGAGTTTCCCATTAGCGCAGACCCGGGGTTCGCTATCGACGAAGTTCCTCGAAATCTGGTATATTCAAAAGTTACTCCAAGTGAGATAAGTAACCTCACATTATCGGTTCTCGATCAAAATTTTGAACCTGTCAATTTTCGTGGTGAAGAGATTCTCATTAGATTGGAATTAAAAAGATTGTATTAAAAAAAGATGGTCTTAGTCTTGAGTGATTACTATAAAAGAGGTAGTGTGAAGAGTACAACTGCAGTAACAAAAAAACGTTCGAGGCGGTTGAAGCAGCAGCAGCAGCAGCAGCAGCGGCGTCGATTATCCCGATTGAACGCTACTTTCCTCAACGCCATAGGATATGTTGTCCAGCCAGATTTTCGACCTGTATCCGAAGCTTCAAAACGATGATACGATCACGAGTATAAAACGTCACACGTACCATCCATTCGTGAAATCCTATCTCAAGAATGATATACTCGAAATTACGGTGACGCGAAACGACGCTTTTCTCAACCTCTACGACTCCAAACTAAAAATCTATGGGAAATTAGAGAAGAAATCCGGCGATGGAGAGGTGACATTCGTAAATAACGCGGTCGGGTTTCTATTCGATTCCATGTCATATCTCTTGAACGGCATAGAAGTGGAACATGTGAAACAACCAGGCCTAGTGAGTTTGATTCGAGGTTATCTCTGCTATAATGACGATGATAGCAAACATTTGGATAAAGGTAGTTGGGTTTTTCCCGAAAAACCCACCGTTAACGCAGATGGAACCTTCATTTGGATCATTCCACTGTCACATTTCTTCAGCATATTCAACGACCATAAAAAGGTAATGTTCGGAAGGCACACTATTCGAGTAGTTAGAGCTCGTAACGATGACAATTGTGTTATGGTTACCGGAGCAAATACTACCTATGACATTACTATAACTGAGATGTTATTGAAAATCCCACACGTCGTTCCCAATGTTGAAACGAAACTGGAACTGTTGAAATCCATAAAAAATGATAGACCGTTCATAATCGCATTTCGCACTTGGCAGCTCCACGAGTTACCAGCTCTCAATGTGGGTTCAACTAATGCCGTTTGGTCGATCCAAACGATGAACAACCAACATCCACCTCGATTCGCAATCATCGCGTTCCAGACAGATAGACGTGATAAGAAAACGGCAGACATTACTAAATTCGATAATCTTAACATATCCGATATATGTGTGAATTTGTCCGAGCGATATCCATACGAACCTCTAAATTTAAATTTCGAAACTAATGATTACGGTGAGATTCATGATAGTTATGTGGATTTTAATAATACCTACAAGGGTGACTATTTCGGTTCGAAGAAACCATTACTCGATATGAAAAAATTTAAAGATATGACACTCTTCGTTGTCGATTGCTCACGCCAAGATGAACAAATTAAATCATCAATCGTGGACGTCTCCATCGATTTTCAGGCGAGGACCGGATTTCCTGCCAACACAAAAGCTTATTGCATCATTATTTACGAAAGTGTGTACGAAGCTACACCACTTAGTGAGATGGTGAGAAGCATCTATTAGTCTTAATCAGATCATCGAACATGAAGGTACTCCTAGTCGACATTCAAGGTTTTACGCTCACGAAGAATTCTTCACCGGAATTTTTCGCAAAAGAAATAGCAATTTATGATGGAACCCGCATGAATCATTACTTGTTCGAGGAACCTATACCCTACGATGACTTATCTAGCTACGATAAGAAGCAAGTTCAATATTGTACCAGACACATACATGGACTCCGATATACTTCAGGTTATGTACCATACGAAAAACTCGATGACGTAATCATGGCTGACCTTTATGATGCTGATATGGTTTACGTAAGAGGACATAAAAAAAAATGTTTACTCGACGCCCACCTACACAATCGAGAGAAGAAGAAGAAGATGTCGAATATCGTCGTCAACATCGAACACCTTCCAGACAGTCCTGATACATCCAAATTTCAACGTGACATTCCATTGTGTATGAATCATCAATCGAATTGTTTTTATATGTGTAGTATACGAAATTGTTATATATTATACGCTTGGTTTTTAAACTGTGTTCCACCATAAATAAATATATTGAAAATATTAGTTTAATTTCGCAGTATTCATTCAAACATGGTTGCGTTCGGGTCAAACCTATTACTACTCTCGGTAGTACTTAATAATATCCTATACATTTCACCACCACATAGTGCAAAGGATGTGTTTATATGTTTCGAGATGAATGCCAGTTGGCCTGAAAACTGGGTGAAGATGGAATCCTTCACATACAACCGACACACATCAACTTTGATGGCGAAATTACCTGGTAATGCTACAGGCTACAAAATACGTGTCGTCTACCAAAATCGCACGTTTGAAGATTCGACATGGCTGAACCTAACTAACGTACACCCAACTCCAGTTTCGAACAATATATATATTTTGACTTGGTACATCGCCGTCATTGTGTCGGTGCTGCTCAGCATAGCTGGATCAACATTCGTCTACCTGTGCTATAAATATGGATCTTAAAGAATTTTTAATTGAATACGACGATGTACTTCTTTCTAGACATAAAGCTCAGCTTTACTATTTACAACGATCTCTAAATGCGGAATTGGAAAAGATGCAGACATCTATCCACGGACGTCATTACGTGAGCTGTCCTTGGGCACTGAACTGTAGCACGGACGGTCCAGATACTTGTTTGTGTACAGATCGACTACTTCACCGCGACGATATTAAAAACGCTATGCAAAAAATTATGAAATTGTATGTTGACCTATATGGAAATACACGCAATTAAATGTTGACATTGTTTTATTTTGAATGTAAAAACGTCTCGAGTACCAACCTTCACACATGTCCTGACAAGTCAGGACATGTGTGAAGGTTAGGATTCCACCGAACTTGTATGGTAGGTCAAGTAAGTTCACTGACTTCCAACACCATGTCGAGGTAGATGCAAGTTTAGACAAGTTAGTTTACTGACTTCTACCACCTCCACAACCACCTTAGGTGTGAAACCTTCTTGTTCATTCTCTTAAAAGTGCTCCTACTATTCACATCTACCAGTAAAAATATGGAAGTTAAAAGTTTTTTGCAAAAATTTGGTTACTATGTAACATCTTCGCATAAGAAAGAACTCCTAGAGCTGCACGATAAAGTGGAAACCAGAGAAGCCGAAGAACGACGTGAATCTAAATATGGGAGACATTTCGTCAGCTGCCCCTGGTCCAGAGACACCACCACAGAGGGTCCAGACTGCTGTTCGTGCACTGCTTGGAGATGGGAGCGGCAGGGAATTGAACAGCACGTCAGGTCGATAATAGATATGTATGTAGAAATTATTTCCAAAGCAGAAAATAAAAATTATTAGTAAAATGTTTTTGTTTTATTTCTATTTGACCATGACTAGCGAATTGATTGATAAATCTCTCTCTCTCTCTCTCTCTCTCTCTCTCTTGCTTGTGGGACCCCCCCGCTTCACGTTTGAGGTTATGGTCACGCCCCGCGCCTCCCGGGGAGCGGGAAGGATCACCGGTCGAAAGCGATGTAATTGTTTTAACAAGAGAAAAAATGCGTGCTTTGATTGTAAATGCACATGCCACCGTGCTCGCCTCTTACGTTCGGTCGGAAAACTATGCGTTAAAAGTGTTCCTTATACTTAGTAACATTTTTCACGCTAATGCAAGCTCGATTGGCAATTAGCTTTCCACACTGCAAATTTCTCTCTCTCTCTCTCTCTCTATGTGTAAAGACACGCATATGGAATTATTAAGTCCGATGCGTCGACACACACACACGGCTTTGAATAATAATAATAATTACGTCCGGCAAGCGACGCTCTCGCAGCGCTTCTCTGTTTTTGCATTTTTCCACACTGCAAATTCGATAACTTCTCTCTATGTGTGTAAGGACACGCATGGAATTAAGTCCGATGCGTCCCACGCATCGACACACGGCTTTGAATAATAATTACGTCCGACACACGGCGCTTCTCGCGCACCGACGTTCGATCTCCGCTACCATCCGACCTCTCTCTCTCTCTCTCTCTCTCTCTCTCTCTCTCTCTCTCTCTCTCTCTCTCTCTCTCTCTCTCTCTCTCTCTCTCTCTCTCTCTCTCTCGTCGACGACAAAGTCTCTCGCTTCGTTCGGAGCACTTTGAGGTTAGGTTGGACGATATGGGGGCCCCACACGTTCCGTGTCTTTGAGGTTAGATTGTCTCTGACTTGTCCCACGAGGTTCCGTCTCTTTGAGGTTAGGTAATCTTGCCTCCCCCCGGAGGGGGTCATGAGACTTGGGGGCCCCCCACCCCGGAGGGGGTTACGAGACTGGGGGGGCCCCACGGAGCCCGTTATGAGACACCGGCGGCTGTACCCCCACCGGCCGCGGCCATCTTGATTATGCAAAGTGAGTTGAGGCCCGCTTTGTTTGACTACTGTCAGGATACATGGATTAGCGAGCTGTCTTCTGCGATGGACAGTTACAACCATTGAAATACTTTATAAATTTTACATGTTTTGTTTTTCATAACAAAGTTCACTGTTTCTCATTTATTTCTCATTAAATGTATTATCGCAACGATTTCAGTTAACATTTATTGGTACTTACCTTAATAAATTCTTCCAACGAAGCTATTATAGCTTCCAGAACTTCAACTAGGAATTTGCTTATTGTTGATTTCGGGCATTTAAAAAAGAATTCCAAACTCCTAAAGCTATCACCTGTGGCTAAGTACCGTAGCGTTATCATAAGTTTTGTTCTGGCTGGTATTGCTTCCCTCATATTTGTATCTTTTTTTTTGTATAGATGCTGACACCCGTTCTAATAGAAAGGCAAAGTTGTCTTCAGACATCCTTAGTAAATTTTTAAAATCCTCTGAGTATCTGTACTGCAACTCGTGATGAACAAAATGCGATGCTCCGGATCGGTCTCTATTTTTAATCCATTCCCTCACCCACCATCTACGCTTTCTTCTCTTTTTTTTAATCACTTCACTACGAAGTTGTGATACGATATAATATCCTAATATTTCGCACATCACTGCACAACCTTCTGCTATCGACGAAGCCATATTGAAGACTGGCCCTCTTTTTCAGCACAAGCAAAGCAATTGGCACGACGAATAGAAAACTCCAGTGCCCAGTGTAAACACCACACGATACCTTCACGAAACGATTGCAAGCAAGCGTTATTTCACGAATCATTTTAAGCGTAAGTCACGATCGTGATTCACTACCCGTGTCAACCCGCCTTTAAGTTTATTGACCCCCAGCCACGCCCACTTCAAGTTTATTGACCCCAGCCACGCCCACTCCAAGTTTAATGACCCAGCCACGCCCACTTCCGGTTTATTGACCCCCAGCCACGCCCACTTCCGGCACCCCACCCCACTTCCGATACCCCCTCCCTTCTATCCCCACTTCCGGTACCCCCTCCCTTCTATCCTTACTTCTTTTACCCACCTTTCTATCCCCACTTCTAACCAAATTCTAACCATTTTTACCCCCACCCTTCCTTTGCTCCCTAACCACTAACTCTTTCAAAACATAAACCACTAATCACATCCATATTGAGCAGTTATTAATAAGATGTTGGTGAACGATATTCTAGTGCTACATGCTGTTTGGCAGAATGTGTTATATATTTATGCTAATGATTCTAAACAAATTTATGTACGCTTCGATAGTGATGAAACGAGCGGTAACTGGCCTTCGAGGTGGATCCCAATGCAGGATATGAAACCACTTTTTCACACATCAATCCCTAATAATAGCACTATATATAAATTACGGATCAGAAGTACTAATTCCACGGAGTACACTAAATGGCGAACACTTCACCCCACCACCCTCAATCATACAAAAGACGAGTCGCCTGGAGACCAAAGCGTAGTTACTTCACTTCTCATCTACGTAGCGGTGTGTTCATCATTGCTACTACTTGACTGTCTCGTAAAATTATATGTTGTTAACAAGTTTTTCGTGTCGTGTCCATAATGGATCTTCAAGAGTTTTTTAAACTATATGGTCACATGGTGTTGGAAGAACATAAGGCAAGACTCCATGCTTTACAACAACAACTGCAGAAAAACAAGAATGAAGAGAAGATGAACTCAGTGTATGGGTCACACTATAAAAGCTGTCCCTGGGCATATGATGAAACACTGGAAGGACCTGACACTTGTGGGTGTCGCTATCGATGCTTGGACGATGAGAGGAACAAAACAGAAGTGCGAAAAATAATTCAACTATATCTAAGGATTGTAAAGAAAGTAAATCAAACTCAATAAAAACGTTTATACCCATAACTTTTATTTAATTTCCTAAATACATATTTATACATAGCACATATACACATTAATACATATTTATGTTAAAAATAAGATTCATTTTAATAACGTAAATCATCTCCCCACTTAAGAAGAAGATCTAAATCACCTTTAGTTGGAGTAATGAGGAAATGACCCCATGCCAAAGTGTCATAGGTGTGTGGGATTATACTAGATCGGGCGCTGGATGGAATTGAGTGTGCAAAATATGAGGACCGCATTCTGTGAACGGTTTTGAACTCAGAAAAGCATGCAGAATATGAATCTGGATGTTGCCAGGAGGTGTGTTGGTCCATTTTTTTACACCCCACTCCCTTTGATATCAAGTAAATCGACTGAACAAATGCTTTGGAATCATCATAATGATTGTTTTAGTGACAATATCCAATTGTTTCTTATTATAAAATATACTGATAGCTAGTCAACTGAAAAAAAAAAGGTAAAAATAAAACCAACAACTTTTGAAAAAAAAATTTAATACAAAAAAGCAAATTTAAACATGTCATAATAAAACCAGAAGAAAACACAAAGTCTTCACCACCAATTTATTAACCAAAGAGCGACCGGTTTCGACTATCTAGTAGTCATCATCAGGCTCGTACTAAATAAATGAGGAACATTAGGCATAAAGAGGTAAGTATCTTACAATACAATACTCACATATTAAAGCATTTTAGGGCTCACGCTGAACGATATGTAAGACGTCACAGATAAACAGACAACACAGTTAAAATTAAAAATTAAAATGTTTCCTTCACACATCGAACAAAACATAAGAGACATGGAAACAGCCCTAATAGGAATAACATCCTCATGATCGTTGTAGGCGGTTACTACGCGGTAGTCCTGACGGGTGTTGAGCAGGACTAACAATGGACTTCTCAAAGTTGTTTAAATGCGGCGTGGTAAACAAAAAATATGGGGCCCCAATCAAGGGGGAGGCATGCGCAAATTTTCAAAATTTTCAAAATTGGCGGGTGAGAGCAGAACATTAACAACCAAACACAGAGAACAAAAATCATTGCGGGGTAAGGAGAGATGACAGACCCGCGGTAACATAACCTTTAAAAAGTGTTTAGAATGGAGTGTTTGTTTAAATATGTTAGGTCATTGACGCAGACCACCTCCTTACTTTTCAGTGCTTTAAAGATTTCTAAGGTCTCCAAAACGTTCAACCTCGTTCCCTTGTCACAAAAATGTAAGAGTTCAACGTCTTCTTTAAAGTCACAGGTATGTTTCTCTAGCAACAGGTGATTGGCAAATTGTGACTGAGTTATGATGACATCCCTATCTTTATTATTATGGAATTGTCGGGAGTGTTCCTTAATGCGCGTCACAAAAGATCTTCCCGTCTGACCTATGTACACGGCATCACAATCCTTACAATTCAACCGATAGACACCCGATTCTTTCCAACTATCTTTCTTGTCTTTAGAGTTCACTAAAAACCTCCTAGAGTTGTTAATCGTTTTGTAAGAGACTGTGATGCCATGTTCAGAAAGGATTCTACCGAGTTTAATCGAAATCCCCCCGAAATAAGTAATAGACCTGTATATAGCGTCATTATCTGTGGATCGATGAGAGAGATGTGTATTCAAAATCCTATGTTTAATAAAATGTTTATAATAAAGTTTGTCTATAGTAGCGATCGGATAATTATTATTCAGCCCTATCTGTTTTATAATATTAATTTCTTTTTGGAAGGATTGCTCCGAGAGATCCAACGAGAAGGCTCTGTGAAACAGGGCATTGAGGGCTGCCATCTTGTGGGGCCAAGGGTGAACGGAGTCAAACGGAATGATGCAGTCTGTGGCTGAGGGTTTCCGATAGACCTCAAAAACAAATCGGTTGTTAAGAACGTCTTTGATTATCAACACATCCAAGAAAGGGAGACGATTGTTGACCTCAGCCTCCTTAGTGAATCTAATGTTGGGATGCAGGGTGTTAACAAAGGAGAAGAAAGTTTCTACCGTTGTGTCATCTCCATAAAATAGGATTAAGCAATCATCAACATAACGGTAGTAAAATTGAATATGAAATTCATCAAACCTATTTACAAACTTTCTCTCCAGATGATACATAAACACCTCAGCCAGGAAGGGGGACAGGCAACTACCCATTGACAGGCCTACGTCCTGGGGTAGAACTCGGAGCCGAACTGAAAGAAGTTCTGTTCCAGAACCACACCGAGAAGACTGCATAAATCGAGGACGATAAACGTGGGAGCGCCAACGCTGAAAAGGAGGTCTCTCACCTGTTGAATACAGTCTTCTGGAGGAATGCTCGGGAACAGATTCATTACATCGAAAGAAACCAGTCTAAAGCTGTCCGAAACTCTAACATCCCTAATCTTAGAAATAAGCGACCTCGAGTTAGTAATAGTGTGTTCGTTGTGGAAATTAGTAATAACTCGCAAAGTATCATTAAGCCAAGACGATAGACGGTAACAGGGAGAATTCACGTAGGAGACAACAGGTCTAATTGGGACGTGTACTTTATGAATTTTAGGCAACCCATATAGCCTAGGAGTGCGGGGGTTCATGACTGTTAGGGAGGAGATGTTAGAGATCCCCGATAGACTAAGTGAATACGAAGAACTCCTAAGCACTCGGTTGACGTATGCAGAGAACTTTGGTGTTGGGTCGTTCATACTATAACATTAAAAAAGGTAGAGATTTATTCAACATACAAAAAAAGTTAAAAAACAAAGTGAATAATATAAACATAAAAGCTAAAAATTAAAGAACGTTAACACAAAAATAATAATTATATACACAAAAACACACATGACATAAAAGTAAAAAAGGTATTGAATTAAAAATATTGTTCATGGCTGGTTTCTCTGAGCCCTGTCTTTGGCTCGTCGTAGCCACTTCATAATGCAGGCTTCCACCTCTTTTTTCGTCACATTCCTGCTGACTGTCCCAGCGTCTGAAAAAAAAGAATTATTCTTGATTAATGACTTAAATAATATTAATTGCATATGGTTTGGTTTCTATGCCCCACATTACACATTACCAAGGTTGGGGCTAAACTAGTTAAAAAGTTAGAAGTTAAGTTATAAAGTTAAAAAGTTACTAACTTTAACTTAACTTAAGTTGATTTTAATATTCCTTAACTAGTAACTTAACTGGTCACTTTTATATGGTAACTTTTAAGGGTTAAGGGTAAAAATCACTGACAAAAATTTTGAAATGGCCCTATTGTTAAAATTTAATAGGTATTTGTAAATAGATAAAATGTTGTTTATTATAAAATGTAATGTATGTACATAATAAATAATTGATGATTCCCTCCTTGCTATGTTTAATTAAAACAACATGAAATTTAAATTCACCTGTCCTTTATATTATCTCTTGTCTGTTTTTATTTTTTAGTAAAATAAATACTATATACACTAATAAATACAACAAAATTAGGTTCAATGAGGTTAAGTTGAATGGCTATTCTTTTAGTAATTGTAAACTGGTTTTTAAGAAACTTTTTAACTTGTTAACTTTATAAAAGGTAATTTAACTTAACTTTAAACTTCGCGATTATTAAAAGGTAACTTTTTAACATAACTTAAGTTGGTTTGGTTCTCGATTAAGTAGTAACTTACCTTTTTTCTAAAATCGAAAATTTACCCAACACTACAAATTACTTTAACTACCCCCTTTCCCTTTTACTTTATACTATATAAGTAACTTACGGATTATGACGTCGCTGCAAACGGTCTGTACGAAGGGGAGTTTTCCTTTTAATCCGTGGTACGAAAACATCTGGCCTAGTGTATTTGATATTAAACGCGTCATACATCTTCGTACAAAATCGTACAGATCATTTCCTCCCACCAGACAAAGCTCTTGTGCCTGTATAGAAACAAAAACAAGTTATTAAAAGTGTAATTAATAAATTTGACTGGTAGTACTTTTAGCCATAGGTAAACCATCAATATTTACAAAAATCTCTATTGATTTATCCATACTTTCCCTATCTAAACGAGATAAAAGCTTCCTAACAGATTTTTCTAAACCAAAATGGAAATAATGACCTGGTTCAACGATTTTTATGTCAGTTTTTCTGGGGGTCTTCAATAAAGTTCTAGCATCCTTAGGTAATGTACCGTGAAAAGGTATTAAAACTTCAAGGATGTCATTAATAGCTGCGTGTGTGATATTATGTTTGGTGAAAACCTTGGCTAGCAAGTCTGCTAACTTTGGTTTGGAGAAAAAAGAAGATTCTGATTCATTAATAATGTCCGCCTGTTCAAAACTATCGTTTGAGGACGCATCAGAAGAGAAATCATAATGATTTTTTACCTGTGATAAATCTAATCGAGGTACATTCATGTCCTCACTGGTAGAACTGCAGCCAGGTAGACTGATATCAGTACCAATTATTTTAGCATCGACATATTGATTATGAGATTCAATTGTAGATGCTAAACTAAAGACTTCATCAGTTTGTAACCTAGCCCGCTTATAATATTTTGTATTGATATTAGCCATTTTTAAAGAAAAAAAATGAAGCACTAAATCGGATTAAATTATACCTACCTACTTACCTTGCCTTTGTCGAATGACTGCTTTTCCAAAATTGCACTAAAAATCACTTATTATGTACTGCAAAGAACAATGTCAATACACAACCACTCCCTTAGACGTTGAACTTTGAAGTGAATGCTGAGCAAGAAATCATGTCTCAGAATTGCAAATATGTTATGTGGGGTCGAATAGTTTCCAAATGTGCACCGCACATGTTTCCACTTTCTATACGCGTTTTTAACAAAATCGGAGGCGTCAAAACCTACCATAAACCGTCACGCCGGCCTTTTTCAGCGTTCGGCCCTAAGCAGTGGGAGATACGAGTAGCGTCCCGATTTACCTGAATTTATGAGGGTCAAAAATCTAGGATGGTTAAGCTAAGCAGATGTGTATTACTTTCTGCATTACTGTAAAACTTTCATTTCTTATAATATATATTTGCTGAGATACTTTAATTTTCAATTCTAAAGTGAGTTAAAATTGTATCAGTTTTTTTTTTAATTTTAAAGTGATACCTATACGTCTTCCTGACAAAAATTTTAAGCACGAAAGATAGTCGAAATTTAATGTAAGAATTACATTAAAATATTAAACATGCTCATTGCAAATTATAAAAGAAAAGTTGCCGTCACTTCCGCTTAAACCGGAAGTGATGCTACTTTGCAAATATATTAGGATGGATAGATCCTCTTCTCCAAAATATTCCTGTAAATTTTTAAACCTTGTATCTCTTTATGTTCTTCATTCACGGCTTTAATTACATAATATTGCAGTATATATTACACGTAGTATATGTATAAATCACCCTGTATATTGAACGGATAGAAATCTATAACACTTCAAAATATATTGGTACCAAAATGACTAAATCAATTTTACTTGTTTTTTCGAATATACTATGTAGCTGTACCCTTATTAAGCTTTTCCAAAATGGGCGCCAATTATAAGTATTGTAGTTTATAACTAGTTTTTTTTATAAATGACGTCGGACTAATTAATGTGAAATATGGATATACATTGGACGTTATTTCATTTTACAGTTTTATAAGGACGTCCAACTTATGCTGAAATAGGGATGAACATTGGACGTCCATTTCATAATCTTATAAGGACGTCCAATTGATGCTACAACATGGATGTACATTGGACGTCCATTTCACAGTCTTTTAAGGACGTCCAATTGATGCTGCAACATGGATGTACATTGGATGTCCATTTCATAGTCTATTGAGGACGTCCAACTCATGCTGAAATAGGGATGTACATTGGACGTCCATTTCTTTGCCTTTTAAGTACGTCCAATTGATGCTGCAATATGGATGTACATTGGACGTCCATTTCATGGTGTTTTACGGAAGTCCAACTGATGCTACAACATGGATGTACATTGGACGTCCATTTCATAGCCTGTCACGAACGTCCAATTCTTGGTGGAAAAGGGACATACATTGGACGTCCTCTGCAGGTCCATGGACGTTTGTACATTTAATGGACCTGTAGTGGACGTCCATTGGATGTCGTGTGTTTACTGGGCTACTACAAGACAGAAATGGAGAACCGATTTTGGGTGCTTTTTACGCCGAGGAACTACAGAAAACGAAACACCCTGATATATTTTTAATTGAGAAAATTCTTCGAATGAAACATAATAAATTATTTGTTAAATGGTTAGGATTTGATAATAGTCATAACACATGGATTAATACGACTGATATTATTAAATAAAAACAATTTTTAAAATAAAGCTTTCATTTATTTCATTAAATATTCTACATTTATGTTTTAAAACGGGGTCAATAATAAATGAAACATTTTTAATTCTGTTTTGAAAACGTATTCTATCAAGTGCTATAATTCCCAAAATATATCTCTAGTACTATCAACTGAAGGAACACAAAAAATTATATTTTTAGACATATTAAACGTAACTGTTTTTAATATCCTCGTGAAATACCTTCGGTTGTGTATACATAAACTCCAAAACCATGGAAATGTTTTCACTGGATGAATTCTCCTCCGGTTGTAGTAAGTTGTAGGTTATATTGATGAGATCACCCGGCGTCCCTTGCAGACCCTTCTGAAGTATTTTATAATAATTTTGAAATTGCTGCCTTTTAATACAATCAATCCTATATTTGATGAGTGGTAGAAGTTCCCATAAAGTGCAGACTGATTCGTAGGCTAGATGAACAGCTGAATTATCTTTCAGGATCTTCACAAATTTTCCATATGGTTGTTGTTTGAACTCTAAAGTGAATTCGGCAGCATCAATCGTCTCCATGGAATCGTTGGAATACAGAAAATTCGTAATGATTCCCTGGTGATTCATCAAGTTCTTCCATGACTCCTCGTTGAAAACTGCTTCATCACCCTTCATCCCAGCTAATCGAATGCATGGATTGAAGTTCCAGTTGTAGCAAACTCCAATTGACACAAACTTTGATTTTGAAGGGTTTAGATAAAATCTTCGCTCCCCCAAAACGATGAATTGTTGTTTCATAGTGACAAAAGGATTCATGTCGTCGAATTACTGAATGTTGGAGTGTCTTCTACCTCCTTATATTCAATAAATTTAATGGGGTGGGGGGAGTAATTTTTCATTATTTTTATAGGTTATAGTTCCAAAACTGGTTTCAGATTTTTATCCTTGACCGGTCATTGAACTATTCCTATTTTTTAGCTCTTACTGATCAACAAAGGGCGGATAAAATGCAAAATGCATTTTTTGCATTATTTGCATTTTCTTCGTTTTTTTCTTCAAATTTGCATTTTTTTTTTTCAATCGTGCATATTTTGCATTTTTCTTTACAATCTGCTGGATATTTAGAAAAACAATGTACTGATGAGTGACAAATCAACTTATTGACAATATAAGTTATAACTGGAACTGTAATCAAGTACCTTTACTATCTGGCAGTGGTTCCTGTCATAAGGGTTGTTTTTACCTGGGTAGTCTAATAGGAGGAGGATGTACTTAATGACATATTATACTTAAAATTCGTAGAAAGGCTTATTTTGATCGCGGGGCAGGGTTAGCTGTTAGTGTTAGTGTGTTTCTTAATCCTCTCCGGCCATTGTACCGGTTTTAGGACCAGGTTGATGTTCTTCCAATTTGTCACTACCTTTAGAGAAGTTAAATTCAACGGTTGTTCTGTAAAGTTAAAAATGCCCAAGACAAATTTAATTGAAGTGTGGATTAAACCTTATAGTGAGCTGAAGTGGGATGGTGACAAATTATTTTGCACAGCATGTTCGAAAATAGTATGTACATAGAAAGCAATAACTACCTAGATTAATTTAACTGAATTAATACTGAATAACTTAGTATCTTTATAACTTAATTTAATAAACTGAATTAGTAATTCATTTACTTGCTTACAATATTCCAATTATGGCAATTATTTTGAGTGGATATCTACGTAGATATCAATTAATGTGGCCATTCATAAATTACCTGACGCATTTTTGCACTTTTTACTTTATCAAAGAATTGTGAATGGCCCCTATATATGTCAAAGCTGCTGAATTTATTTTACTTTCAATTTTAAGTCCTATTCTTCTTTTAAAATTAAGAAACAAAACATATTTTAACAGTACCTTCTTCATATTTAGATCCATGCTGCAAAAAAATTCATAGTGGAGCAACATGTGAAGAGTGGAAAGCATATCGCAAGTTTGAATAAATCGAAACAAGGCGCTAAACAACATCAAACTCTAACGTCCTGTTTACAGAAAAAGTTAAAAAATTATCCACAGAAGCAGTTCAATGAAAAACTTTGCAAGGCTATGGTGGCGGCCAATATTCCATTGAAAAAATTATATAATTTTCATTTAAAATCATTTCTGAAAGAATTTTGTTCATTTAATATTCCGGATGAATCTGCTTTAAGGAAATCGAGTGTTGATGTAATCTACACCGACACGATAGCGACTATAAAAAATATTATATGCGAGAATTACTTCTATGTTATTGTTGATGAAACGATTGATTCGACTGGAAGATATATTGCACATTTATTAATAGGAGTTTTAGAAGAAAACACTCCATCCAAATCATTTTTAATTTCTTCAAAACAACTTGACAAATACTTAACAATCACCAGATTTGTTCAAGATTCTTTGAGTAATTTGTTTTTACCAAATACTGTTCCATTTGAGAAACTCATTTTGTTTTTATCTGATGCTGCCCCATATATGACTATGGCTGGTAAAAATTTAAATTTTTTTTACCCAAATCTAATTCACGTTACTTGTTTAGCCCATGCCATTAACAGAGTCGCAGAATTAATAAGAAACCAATTTTCTATTGTTAACGACTTGATAGGTTATATGAAGAAAGTATTTATTAAGTGTCCATCGCGAATTCAGTTTTATAGAGAAAGACTTCCGGGAGTTCAACTGCCGCCAAGACCTGTCATAACTAGATGGGGAACATGGCTTGATGCAGCAATGTTTTATGCCGAACACTACGATGAAATAAAGGAAGTTATTACCGATTTGCATGATTCCTCTTCTGCGGCTCTTTTAAAATGTCAAGAAATATTTACAAATTCGACTCTCCACAATAAACTCTTATTTATAAAACTAATTATTCTTTTGTTTCTAAAACTATGGTTCAATTGCAAAATACATGTATGACTCTGGTTCAAGCAGTTCAATTATTAAATGTTTTTGAAGCGGAATGTAAAAAGGTACATGGAAACATTGGAAAGTTAGTTTTGTCCAAATTTTCCAGTACTATACAAGCTAACGGAGGATTTTCTGTGTTAAAAACTGTTGCAATAATGTTTACGGGCGACTTTAATTGTATAATTGATGTAGAACCAAATATTTTACATACATTAAAATACGCTCCTCTTACGTCAGTAGATGTAGAACGAACTTTTTCTATTTTCAAACATATGTTTACTGATAGAAGACAATCTTTTCTTATTGAAAACTTTGAAAAACATATAATTATAAATGCATTTTGTGCCAGCATTAATGAATGAAAAATGAATTATTATTTTACAGTCTGTTTTTTTTCCTATTTCTTTTGTATATCTATGTACCTATACATAATATAATATAATATAATATGTAGTATTGAAACTAAATTGTGGTTTGTAATAAAATCAGATACATTTTAAACAAGAGTATTCTTTTTCCTTAATCCAGGACGATCCAAACGAAAAAAAAAAACGTTTTTTAAGCATTTGCATTTTTTACCAAATTTTATGCATTCCTTGCATTATTTTGAAATTTTCGTGCATTTTTTTGAAATTTTCGTGCATTTTAATGCGCATTTTTTTAAACTATTCACGTGCATTTTTTCCGCCCTTTGCTGATCAACAAAACCGGTTTCCTTCAACCTGTCTGTAACCAGTCTGTAACCTGTTATTCATAAACCAAAACAGGTTTTGAGAGCTAGTTTTGTTTATTTTTAGAAATAGGGTATTAACCTGAATAGTTTTTTTTTTACTTAACTCCCATTAACCTCTCGGAAAACAGGTTTTCATTATTATTTACCAAAACCGGATCGAGTGGTTGTTTCTTATAAATTGGCTTACACATCAGTTAAATGTTAATCAACGTTAAACAATGATCTTGGAAGTTAACCCCGAAGAAGTGATGGAAATTATTCCTGAAGCAGTTGTGGAAGTCATCCCCGAAGAGGTGTTAGAAGTCAACTTACTAGTTGCAGAACCGTTAGAGGGGATTCAAGATTATGATTCTGGAGAAGAAGAGGATAGTGTTGAGGAAGACTGGAAGATATACAGGGAGGCTGGTCTGTCTAGCACATCACTTTTAAATATTTTTAATAAGGATGTCCAATGTTTCACAGGAAATTATTTTGAATGGGAGGGTAATAATTATTGTTCGAGATGTATTTACAATAAAATTATTAATACAGCGCAAAATTTAGATATAGTTGGTGTTAATGAGCAAATTACAGGTTTTTATAACAATGTGGATAAGCTATCTTGCTGTATTTGTATGATGGAGGTACGATATATGGTGGCAACTGAGTTTTGCTTAATGTGCAATAAATAATTTATATATTGTTTTTGATTTTTTGAATAAACCCCTAATTCCTTTAATCATGTTATAAGCTTTAAGCGAATGTGCAACTATGTACGCTTAGTATATAAAAAGTTAACTAATGATAACTAGATGACATTTTAAAAAGTAATCTGTAAAATAATCATGATTAAAACAACATCTATAAAAGATTGCGAACGAGCACATCTTGAGATATATTTTTAAATTAATATCCACACACAATATCCCAAACGCTAAGTGTTCTCGCTCTCGGTGTGTGTGTGTGTGTGTGTGTGTGTGTGTGTGTGTGTGTGTGTGTGTGTGTGTGTGTGTGTGTGTGTGTGTGTGTGTGTGTGTGTGTGTGTGCGTGCGTGCGTGCGTGCGTGCGTGCGTGCGTGCGTGCGTGCGTATGTGTATGTGCATGTGCATGTGTATGTGTATGTGTATGTGTATGTGTATGTGTATGAGTATGTGTATGTGTATGTGTATGTGTATGTGTATGTGTATGTGTATGTGTATGTGTATGTGTATGTGTATGTGTATGTGTATGTGTATGTGTATCTGTATGTGTATGTGTATGTGTATGTGTATGTGTATGTGTATGTGTATGTGTATGTGTATGTGTATGTGTATGTGTATGTGTATGTGTATGTGTATGTGTATGTGTATGTGTATGTGTAAGTGTCCGTGTCCGTGTCCGTGTGCGTGTGCGTGTGCGTGTCCGTGGGCGTGTGCGTGTGCGTGTGCGTGCGCGCGCGCGCGCGTGTGTGTGTGTGTGTGTGTGTGTGTATGTGTGTGATTTTGGATTAATCATTTTATCATTTTTGAGATTCAATATCAGGTGAGTTATTTTGTACTAGAGACTGTTTTATAAATGAATTTCTGTAATGTGTTACTAGTTCCTTCAAAAGTACTTCTCTTCAGCACTTATTTTATAAAATTTTTGATGAGTTATTTTATACTGTTTGATTTTTTCATAAATAAGCCTTGTTTGGTTAACTTTAAAAGTCTTCTTTAACTTTATGGTTTGATCATTATTAAAAATAAAAAATTTGTAAATATAATCCCTTTATTTAAATGTTAATAATGGAATAATGTACAGAGGTATACAATTATACAAAACATAAATATATACAAAAATACAAAAATATAATATAATATATACAAAAAAATTATATTTAAAATTAAGTACTCATTCATACAATAATAACAAATTTATAAATTATAATATATACAAAAAATATATTTAAATTTCTGCATTCATTCAATCAATAATAATATCATTCATACGAGCTCCTTTTTCTAACATATTATCCAATTCATTCACACCTTTCTCTAAATGTTTAATTTTCCTTTTATACTTTTTAATTTTTTTTAATCAGTTCATCACGTTTCAATCTTTTTTCATTCATTACACTTTCATTATATTTTAAAAAATCTTTCACTCTGTTCACATCCCAGCCAGCACGCGACGTCATATTAACGTCGATTTTGGGTCATATTTGGTCGACGTCGACACTGGTCACAAAACGGTCGTCATTTTCACGTCTCATGATGACGTGTCGAGCGTAAAAATTTTCTTGATATGCAGATGATTTGGTTTGTTAATTTTATTGTAATTATAGATCTGAACAAATCATAAAGCTCACGTGTCGTAAAATTTCTTGATTTCATTAATTATTAATTGTTACTATTGGAACGTATTGACTACTTTTATTTTTTATTAATTTATTTATGTTTATTTGTAACATACGAAGCACCTCCATTGACATGGCAAAATCCAATTTATATTTATATATATCCAATATAATATACGTGCTTGTAAAAGCACAGCTGTTAATTTATTTTAAAATTTAGCGCGAAATCAGTGTCGCTGCAGAGGTACGCTTCGTAGTTCGTCGGGTTAGGTCGCTTATTATCGGTTGACTCGTGACTTGTGACTGTCGACTGTCGTTTTGCTTGCCCGGCAGCCCGGTCGCCCGGTGAGTGAGACTGAGACGAGACGCCATTCGCGCCATTCTATCGATTTTATCGACTGACGACTGTGTTGTGTGTGTTCTGTTAGTTTTGGTAGAATCTGCTTCAATAGTGGTAAGTGCCTGCTAATCACAATTTTGCTCAGACCTTGTACGCTAATAATTAACAGTTTATAGTTAACAGTTTAAATATGTTTGTGGGAGTTCAGTTTGGGGAAAAAGATGGAGGAACTATAGCGCTCGTTCATCGAAAATGGCTGACGCCGCGAAAAGGAGAAGTGTGGTGGCCGCCTTACAAACAACAGGACTATTTCGATAAATCCCTTAAAAGAGGAGAAACTCCTAATGACAATTGGTGCCGTTATGAAATAGTTCGTTCCTATTTTGAAGAAGGTAAGTGTTATAAAGTGTGTTGTGAAACTAACAAGGACCCAATTCAAATTTGAGGTTATTATTTATTTATTAGTTTTTTAGTTTATTACACAACTCGCGATGCTAATAAATTTAACCCATTTGTTTCAAATCACATCTATTATTACTTGATGCATAATTGGAGATAAAAATCGGGGTAAATTGCTAAAGAAATTGTACTTAGAAATTTAGAAATGTGTACTTTAGAAATGTGTCCTGAAATGCAAATTTAAACTACACTCACTTATTATTCATTAAACAAGAAACAATCTTTTCTAATGTCAACATGTTTTCAGGAGATTATAAAAAAGCTTTAGTGAAACTGAAGAAGGCAGAAGTAACCTCAGATATTGTTACGGAAGAAGATGAACCAGTGTCTAAAAAACGTAAAACAATAAGACCACTAAAATTGATGTTCGACAGTGATGAGGGTGACAGTAGTGAAAATGAAGAAATAATCCATAGGGGACCAAAAATCCAAGGAATTACTCATTTGACACAAAAGAGTAAATTTTTCACTAGTGGATCTATCCGTAAGTTACTTATTTCACTTTACCCATATATTCCATTAAACTATTAATGAATTTTATGAATTAATTACAGATGAGGAAGCAGTAAATGTTTCTAGATCAAGAATTGAGAACCCAGCTTCTACACAAAACTTGGGCGGCAATGACAATAATAATGTAACGAATTTCGATAGTGAAAAAGGTAATGAATGACATTTATAACACTTTTCAGACGTAAAATATATATGGTGTATTTTTTTAGGTTTCGAGAAGTTGGTTAATCTTTTAGTTAACATTAAAGCGCAAAATAACGAAATTATAAATTTACTGAAACAACAAAAATCTTGTAATGGTTCACTCTTAAATTTACCTCCTAACATCCCTGTAAAATTACCTCTTCAAAACTGCAGGGACATAAATATTCTTGAAGAATATTTAAAAACAGATGGGAATTTATTATCATTGATGGTGAGTTCTTTTTATTTTATATTTCTACTATAACAATATTTTCCCATATATTTTGAAACGTTTTGCTTTAGGTTAACCTAATAATTTTACAGGTATCATATTATTCAACTATGGGTGGTAGAGATTTAGTCCATAAAACGAACACAATTTTAAAGGCATTAATATCCAACCGAGCTGCTACTGATTACAGTTTCTTTGGTTCCAGACAAGGGAAGAAGTCATTTGGAAATCTATTAATAAAACGAATCGTCACAAGTAAGTGTATTTGCTAGTATACTAACATCTTTCTGAAGTAGGTAGTACTAGTAGTAGATGTAATACTTCTCCAGTTAAATATGCTTTTTACATCAAAATGTTGTTCCTAGATGCTGTTTTGACTACCTGTGATGCAACGGAATCTGAAGTGGATGCTGCTATAAAAGTATGGTTAAAACATGCTCCAAAAAGATTTTCGATTCAAGAAAAGAAGAATAACAACACTATCATATAGGTATGGTTCATTTAATGTAAATTGGAGGCGGAGACTCTTGTTTCATTTTTAGTTATTAATCAAATTATAGCAATAAGTTGGTACAATTTTGTACATTAAAAAAATGCCAAAGCATAAACTAAAGAAAAATATCTCTATAAGACAAAAGTATAGGCGTGTCGCTGCTGAGGTAAAAAGTATTTGTGATGAAATATGTAACCCCCCTATTCTAACTGGAATTTTAAATACCAGTGATACTGGTGAATCTAGTGATATTGATGTATATCAAAACATAGATGAGTTAAACACTTCCAATAATCTTCGTGACAATTGTGAGATTTTTTTTTCTGAAGACGACATTAGTGTGAGTCCAAGTAATAGTAATATTCCATTTGATGAACCTAAAGATCTTTTTTTAGCTAAAGGAGGTTTTTTATCTAATTTGAACCCATCAAAAAACGACTTAACTTTCAAGTTGAAACACTGGGCCACATCAGAAGGAGTAACTCATTCAGCATTTACAAGTCTTTTGCATATTTTGTCCCCTTATCTTCCTGATCAAAAACTTCCTCTTGACAGTCGAACGTTATTACGTACCCAGAAAAATTTTGAAATAAAACATTTAAGTACTGGACAATATGTTCATTTGGGACTATTACGAGCATTGCACAGTTTTATTGAAAGAAGTAACTTTTCAGAAAACATTATAAATGTTAGTTTCAATATTGATGGTTTACCTTTATACAAAAGCTGTAATAAACAAATATGGCCAATATTAGGACTCGTTAAAAATTTTCAAAACCAAAAACCATTTGTCGTTGGAATTTTCTATGGAGAGTCAAAGCCTAAACCACTAAATTTATATTTTGAAGATTTTATTTCTGAATGTGATGCAATAAAAGATGGATTTTCATTTAAAAACAGAGTTTATATATTTAAAATTCACAGTATTATTTGTGATGCTCCCGCCAAAGCATTTATTAAATGTACTAAGTCTCCTGCAGGATATTCTTGTTGTGATAAGTGTATCGCTAGTGGTGAATATGTAAATGGTCGGGTGGTATTACCAAATTTATTTGCTGCAAAAAGATCTAATGATTCATTTAGGCAACAATTGGACGAAGATCATCATATTGGAATTTCACCTTTACTTCACTTAAATGTGGACATGATAAATGATTTCCCCATAGATTATATGCACAATGTATGCCTTGGGATAGTGCGAAAATTGTGCAATTATTGGGTGGGAGGGAAATTAAATACTAGATTGCAAAGTAGTAAAATTAGTTTGATTTCAGAACGGTTTGAAAATTTAAAAGAATACATGCCAATAGAAATTAATCGAAAACCTAGGGCATTTTCTGAATTAGCACGCTTTAAGGCTACAGAGTTTAGGACCATTTTATTATACACGGGAATTTTAGTATTAAAAAATGTTGTTCGACCAGAAGTATATAATCACTTTATTCTTCTCCATTGCGCTATATCATCTTTAGTATCATTAGATGAAGACACAAAAGAAAACAATTGTAAATTAGCTTCAAAAATTTTGTTAGCGTTTATACAAGAGGGAAAACATTTGTATGGACCTGAGTTTGTTATATATAATACACATATTGTAAGCCATTTAAGTGATGACGCTTTAAAATACGGGAAACTGGATAATTTCTCGGCTTTTCCCTTTGAAAATTTTTTAGGACAAATAAAACGTTTAGTTAAGTCCACTACAAATCCCTTAATTCAAATATGCCGTAGGTTAGGAGAAATTGATTCTGTATTTTCAAGTATAAAAGAAAACAATCAAGATGAAAGTGTTCGATTTGATATGGAACATTTTAGTGATTGTAAAATAGCTTATAAACAGTATAACAAAATTTATTTTAAAAATTATGTGTTAACAAGGTATTCTTATTCAAAACCAAATTCATATTGTTTTATAGGAAATGCAGTTATTCAAATTGAAAATATTGTAGATTATGGTTCAAGTCGGAAAATTATCGGAAAACAATTTAACTCATCTAAATCTTTTTATCATTATCCTTTGGATTCCAAATTCTTGGGTATACAAATTATAACAAACCTAGAAAATGGTAATTCAGGAACATGGCACATTTCAAACATACAAGGAAAATGTATGCTTTTACCTTATAAAAAAAATTGGGTTTGTATTCCTCTCCATCATACTCTTGGTGAATAGATTTTGCATTGCGAGTTTCTTTTTGTATCCTTTTATTTTGAGCTGGAGATCAATTCCCAGATTTTTATTTTTTAACACATCATTAATGATTTTCTTGTTCCACTGCGCATGTTTTATTGTATATTTCATGATGAACACAATGTGTCTCGAATCAAAATCGTTTATAACCTTTAAGTGCAGCCTTAAGTAATTTCTTCCTATTTAAAAAAAAGTACTGCAAGTGTGTGCAGGCTTTTATAGATCCTTGCATGTATTATTTTGACAAAACTTTATCAAATACGTGGTGATTCACAACCTATGGGAAAAAAAATAACCATAGGTAGACCTTGATGTGACAACTCAATTAATAAAAAAAAATTGTAACGAAAAGTTTATAGAAAAAAAGATATAAGCTGTCAAAGTTACCACGATTTTACCACAAAAATCGCAAAATATCGAAAAACAGCAATTTTTGTAAAAAATCCTGAAACACGTCAAATGGGATATTAAAAAGCACGTATTCTGTCGAAGAATGCAAGTGGATGGGTGTGTCACTTTTCGGAGATATGACGTCATAACCATTCGCATAATGGAAGTCACAATTTTTATTACTCGCAATCGATCAATTAATGAATTCTCTTTACGACAGTATCAAAATTTCATTAACTTACATGAAGAACTTTTCGAGAAAAATCGCATTAAACCATCAAGGTTTCGAATTCGTAAACATTTTTTCAATAAACGCATCGTGTACTTATCTATCGGGTGTCATAGAGACAGAAACAAGTTGCGAAATTATTTCGGCCGAAGTGTGCCCTCATCCTGAACAATTTCGCAAGTTTCTTCTGTCTCTATGACACCCGATAGATTAGTATACGATATTTATTGAAAAAATGTTTACGAATTCGAAACCTTGATGGCTTAATGAAATTTTGATACTTTCGTAAAGAGAATTCATTATTGATCGACTGTGAGTAATAAAAATTGTGATTCCCATATGCCAAAGGGTATGACGTCATATCTCCGACACACCCATCCACTTGCATTCTTCGGCAGAATACGTGCTTTTTAATATCTCATTTGACGTGTTTCAGGATTTTTTTTTAAATTGTTATTTTTCGAAATTGTGCGATTTTTGTGGTAAAATCGTGGGAACTTTGACAGCTTATATCTTTTTTTTTATAAAGTTTTCATTACAATTTTTTTTTATTAATTGACGTCACATCAAGGTTACCTATGGTTAATTTTTTTCCCATAGGTTGTGAATCACCCATATTTGCATATTTGTATGTTTGCGAAACTCCAATGTTATCTCGAGTATTATTCTTAAAAATATTTGTAGTAAAAGTATTTGTAGTAAAAAATATTGTAATATATTAAGTAAAAATACATTGATATTGAATAACATTTATGTATTTGAGTTCTAGTGTGTATAGTTTATACAGCAAATTATATTTGTTTGAATTTGTATTAAATTCCATCCCTGTAATATACCTAATCGATGTATCATCCATTGTTTTCTTCTCAAAAATAAATAAATTAAATTCTGGTCATATTTTTACTATGAAATGACGTCAAACGACGTTTATAACGACGTCAAACGACGTTTATAACGACGTCAAATGACGTCTAAAGTATCCGTCAAATGACGTCGAAAAGTGTCGTCAATTATCTGTGACATATTGACGTGAATTTTACGTCATATCTACGTCGAATTTTTGGTCACTTCGACTAAAAAGGTGACGTAAATTCGTCGTGAAAATGACGTCAGCTTGCTGGCTGGGATATTCTACATCCTTTCGCCTCTCATCCCTTATTTCTACCACTGTCACGTCCAAATCACTATCACCTCCAACACTCACATCACCCTCGTCCTCTGTCACATTTTCGTATATTGGGTTTGGGATATGTCTGTAGGGTGTTGACATATCCACAGGTTTCCAGTGGGATGGAGGCGTTAATTTGACATCCTCGTGGATGATAACTGCTGACTGTGTTGATGTCGATGGTTGACTCGCGTGGTATGTCGGTATTACCTTCGGGGTGATGACGTACTGCATACCACTGACTCCTGGAAGTTGCAGGATACTCGGGGCTGCTGTTGGTGGTGTTCGGTTTGCCCCAGGTTGTGTTGGTGGGACACTCAGGGCTGCTGCTGCTGGTCCTCGGTTTGCTCCAGGTTGTGTCGTTTTGGTGTGACGACCTCTTTTGAGTTGTTTAGAAGGCTCTACAGTTTGACTCTTCTTCTTCTCACCAATAGACCTTAGAGATGAGAAAGAGCCTTCCAACACCTCAAATGAGGAATCAGGAGCCTCCGGCTGAAGCTGCTTCAATATCGCCAGATTCTTACCCGCTAACTCACGTTTGCACACTGCTGTCTTCATTTTGTTATGTTTGTTTTGTTTTGCGTTGTTTATACAGCAATACCAGTAAGAATGAATGAAGTGAAAAAGGAGATCCTCGTATATAAGTACAGTATCCCCCCACCCCAAACTACCAATATTCTGAT
The DNA here is from genome assembly GCA_946251905.1 of Cryptocephalus moraei. Taxonomy (NCBI): domain Eukaryota; kingdom Metazoa; phylum Arthropoda; class Insecta; order Coleoptera; family Chrysomelidae; genus Cryptocephalus; species Cryptocephalus moraei. The sequence goes on from OX276459.1 coordinate 5,244,205, forward strand.
TTACTATTTTCAACCTTAAGGGTAAGATATATTACGAACCTATTTCTACCTATGTATATATTTTGAACAATGCACCTTCTATAATAATAACTTTTGATAAATTATGTTTAAATAAAGCGATGTACTTTATAAGCAATTTTTTTATTTTTGTAGATCAGAAAACCATATACTAAATAAATTTTATATGGAGACATTGATTATTCTCAAACATATTATCTATTATGTAGATTATTTCATGCAAAATAAACACCTTCTGAAGTAGGTAAAAAATATTACACACAACTACATCATAATTGTTTCTTTACATCTTATTTACCAAGACCAGAATTTTTGACATTATACCCGTGGGATAGATCTGCTTCGGTAGAATTTAAATGTGGTTGTACATAATTAATACAATGTGTTTCAAAATGATTGTCATCTAGATGGCGTTGAAATTTCTGTGCATCTAATTTTTAATGTGTCGCGCTCTATTGATTTATACCTATCTAATTCTGACAACAAGTGACACTTCGAACATTTATTGTGAAACTGGTGATCAGTATTGTTGGTAATTAACAGCCCTTTTCAGGGTCAAAACAAATACTACAAATAGACAAATAATCAGAATTAGTTTTCTTTTGACAGAGAAAAACCAGAAGTTAAAACAGATTAAGTAGGTTATTTTGGGGTTATGCATAGCTAGCAGAAACTCCTATTTTGGCAAGGCGGTTTTTTTATTTTACATGGGAGTTCCACAACCGACTAGATCACAATCATTTTGAAACACGTTGTATTTTTCTTTAAAACAATTCATGTTAGCAACATGTAGGTAACTTGATAAAGAATGGTTTATTTAAATCACCAATCAATAAATAAACCAATTCTTAACACAATTACACGACTTTGATAAAAAATGGATAATATATATTCGTTGTATATATGTTATAACTAAAATTACGTTTTATTACATACCTATCATTAAAATTACATTTTGCATTATATATGTCTTGAGTAGGAGATAATTAAACCCTTTACCCAAGTTGAATGTCCTCCTTCTTCAGACCTTGAACTTCGGTTGCAATTTTCTGCATTATAATTGAAAATGTTTTATTATATTTTACATTTTGAAATTATCACATGAAAGAAAATTTACTACCATTATAATTATATACCTCTTCATGCAAACGTCAGAGTAGTAATTACACCAATTTTCATAACGTCCCAACACAAAGCTGAGATTGTATGAAATTACAATTTTTTTCTAACCCACCTGTTAAATTACCTCATTATATTATGCATTTTTTGATTTGCAAAATTTTTTTAAGTGACGCTGGATGAAAGAAAATTTACTACCATTATAATTATATACCTCTTCATGTAAACGTAATTACACCAATTTCACCCCAACACAATTACTCAAAGTTGAGATTGCATGAAATTATAATTTTTGCGAGTAAGATTTAAGATTACATTTCGCATTTTCGATGTATAAAAATTATTTGAGACAGTATCAACAGATGAAAAGTAATTTGTTACCGGTATAATTATATACCTTTGCAGGTAAACGCCGGAGATGCCTCCGCTCGAAACATATAATTAGGTGGTTATGAAGTGGACCTCGGTAACATATAATTATCCTTCTACATGGTTGCTGCATAAATAATTCATATTCTTACATTGTAACAGATAGATATAATATCGTCTTTCTTTAGTACTTTGTATTACACACAGTACCTATTTAAAAAATCAGATATTCTTCGTAAGAATAATTGTAATAATAATCGTAATAATAAATCAGCGAATTGATTACTAGCAAGTATGGGATTAATGGTTTTTGTTTTTAGAATAGGGGTGAATAATGGCCAAGAGTAATGAATTAAAGGTGAAAAGGGGTCTTAAGTTAAAGGTTAAAGGTTGTTGTTGTAATGGTCAGGAGTCATCAGTTAAAGATTGGTGGTTAGGGGTGGAAGAAGTGGGGGGGTAGGGGGTACCGGAAGTGGGCGTGGATGGGAGTCAATAAACCGGAAGTGGGCGTGGATGGGGCCAATAAACCGGAAGTGGGCGTGGCCGGGGTCATTAAACTTGAAGTGGGTGTGGCTGGGGTCAATAAACCGGAAGTGGGTGTGGCTGGGGTCAATAAACCGGAAGTGGGCGTAGCCGGGGTCATTAAACTTGAAGTGGGCGTGGCTGGGGTCAATAAACCGGAAGTGGGCGTGGCTGGGGCCACTAAACCGGAAGTGGGCGTGGCTGGGGTCAATAAACCGGAAGTGGGCGTGGCTGGGGCAAATAAACCGGAAGTGGGCGTGGCCGGGGTCATTAAACTTGAAGTGGGCGTGGCTGGGGTCAATAAACCGGAAGTGGGCGTGGCTGGGGTCAATAAACTGGATCTTGATCTGCACAGCTTCCTTATTTCTAATAAAAGGTAATGATCTATATTTCTTACGTTCTGGTCCATGTTGAGAGTCATAGTCGACGTTTTGAAACGGGGTTCTCCCTAAGTTCCAGTTATTTGAGCTACCCTGAACCTGTGTGTTAGGGTTCGAGAAAATTAATTTTCGTAATAAGTGTACAGGATAAGAATTATCGAGCAGTAGGTGAAATAATTTGTTAAGATTTTTTTCCCTTAAAGAGGGATGTGAGATAGTAACTATTCTGTTTTTTAATCCTAAAATCAGGTTTATTTTCGTTTTGAACGTGTGATCGGAATAATAGTTAAGGTATCTCCCAGCACTGGAAGGTTTCCTATACCAGTCCAAAATAACGGTATTATCCTCCTTTCTAATAAGCTTCGTGTCTAGAAAGGGTACACTATTATCCGTTTCTTTCTCGATGGTAAACTGTATGAACCTGTTATAAGAATTAAAAACATCTAGAATTTCTTGTTCTTTATCCGCTGGGATGGCACAAATTAAGTCATCTACATACTTTTTTATGAAAGGTACCTCAAATGACAACCTAGGGATAACCTCATTAAGTAAATCATCCATTACATACTGCGCAATTATCGGTGACATTTTTGAACCCATTGGTGTTCCAAAAATTTGTGTAAAATATTGATCGTTGAAGGAAAAATAACTTGTGTTAAGAATCAATTCTAAGGTCTTTATAAAGTTATCCTTAGACAGAGTGCAATGGAGTTCAATTTCATTCCAATGATTCTCTATGCTACTTAAAGCTAATTCAACAGGTATGTTGGAAAACAGTGATACTACGTCAAGGCTTACGATTACAAAATTCAACGGTAGTTTAAAGTTGTTAATAAAATTTGCGAAATGGAAGGAATCATCTACAAAATATGGGTTGTCTCGATTGTAAGCTGGGGTTAGCGTTTGTGTGATAAACGTTGATAATTTTATGTTAGGAGCTGCTATTGATGAAATTATCGGTCGCATTGAAAGTGTAGGTTTATGAACCTTCGGTAAACTGTAAAACCGTGGGGCCACTCCATTGTAACACATTAAAGTTTTACTGACTTCTTCAGAGATTTCTCCCTCGCTTTTCAATCTCGATACCCATTTATTACATTTCTGCTGGATAGAAGACGTTGGATCTTTAGGAATTCGATTATAATACGTTGTGTCATTCAACAGGTCTCCCGACAGTGACATGTAGTCATCGTTTTTCATTATGACAGTTTTGTTACCTTTATCTGCCTTCACTACAATTAACTCGGGGTGTTCTTTAAGAACACCCCGAGAATATATATATATATATATATATATATATATATATATAAACTAAATCTTAACGGGGATGCAGCCTTATCTTGGGACTTTTTTAAAAGAACACTCTTATTCCTTTAATACAGGAGCTTTCGACAATGTTTATTGTCTTTATCAACTGCAACTGTGAACATGGTATGTTTTTTAAAAATTATTATACAAAGATGAAAATTATATACTTACAGAAAACGAGATTGCTGTTAAAACTATATAACACATCAGATCTAGGAAAAAATTCAATATTGGAGTGGAAGAGGCAGGTTAAATTTGTTCAGAGACGTTACAAAGATATATATATATATATATATATATATATATATATATATATATATATATAACGCAAAAAGATAATATTGGCTGATAGTCTAAAAACTTAAAACTCTTGAGATATCGGGGCTGCAGCCTGGGTGCGGAGAAAGAAAACTCTTTTTTCTAGTAATTTATAATACTCCTTACAACATAGATGTACTATGTGATCAGAGATTTCTAACTTACTACTTAATCTATGAGACTGCTGAACTCTATGCTGACTTAAATATTAAGGAATTTCCTTTCGTCTCACCTTTTACTATAGTTTCTTACCAGCAGATACTATTCAACGCAGCATTACTACTGAACGACCTATACGGAAGAGACCAAAAATCCTACCACGCCCAGATCTACCAAAACGAGACCTGAAGCAAGAACTACCTACAGCTACTACTCCGTTGCAATGTCCCAGAGACAACCGCTATACTAGTGGAGAAACTCGCACCGACTATTGACCCACAGCATACTCTACAACTGTACATACCTACTCTTGCAGGCTTCAGCTTTAATCATGACTTTGGAAGGCTTATCCATCCCTATTTAATGCTTTACGCACATGATCAATTAGCAAAAACCCGAGCTAACATTGACCCGACAATCGCTTTAAATAACGCTTTAAAACCGGACCCTTATATCCGTTGGAGCAAAAAGCTTTACCGTGGCAAATCTACTTGGCGGTTATTACACTGACGCAGAAAATGTAGTCTATTCACATCCTAACTGGTTTAACAGAGCTTTTGAAAATTTCTTCAACCCTGTCGTAGGTCGAGCTCTCTTTCAGAGACCAACCCTAGCCCGTATTCCTCTAACAGCTTTCGTGTATGCTAATAAGGAAGATGCTAACCCCTATGATTATTATCTTGGATTTAATCCAGAAGACTCAGACACAGTAACTCATGCTGTCTCCCAGCTCTCCAGCTTTTTCAAGAAAATGTCCCCAAATTCCAAAATACTTGGACAAGTGCTTGACAAAGTAGGCGGAATAAATATTCTGACCCACTCCATTAGTAGCTATCCGCTACCAACCTGGCACCACCTTAAGGCGCCGGGCTCCCGGACACTTTGAACCGCCTGTGAGGTATGGGAGAACGAGGGGTAGACCACGCAGAGCGAAACTATAACAGCCAGTTACATTGCGAGTTTGAGATATCAGGTCCGAACTTTAAACTGCCGATGTCGCACATGAAGAGTGTGTCTATAATTAAAAGTCCACCGGAGCACTGTGAAATTTAAAAAGCGTGCCATTCGTTTAATATTTGATTATTTTGAGGCAAATTTGGGGATATGGTTAATGGCAGTATTCTAGAGGGTGCTCTGAGCTCGTTTTTTTTTTGAGTTTGTAAAAAGCACAAATTTTAATTAGTTATTAAAGTCATATTTAAAAAAACCAATTCAGCGCACCCTGCACAGTCAAATTATAGAGTACTTATTCAAATACATTTCTTGAATAATGTTTATGGATTTTAAGTGGCACGCTTTTTAAAATTCAGAGTGAAATCTCATGGTATAATGTTGCTTCTCGGTCCGTAAAATTTGTCGTAACCGTAACGGCAACGGCAGCATTGTAGCCTGTATAGCATCGCATCGGTATGTCTCATGGAGGGGATAACGGAAATGTTTACGACGTTTAGTAGACGATTGTAATATTTTACGGATTTTGAAGTTATTTGAATATATGAGTATATGGGTATATTTTTGAAGTATAATTTGTTTTGTTCCTGCGTTTTTGGGTACATACTTTTTGGTTTTTACTGTTTGTATAATAAAAAGACTAAAATGGGCCGAAAATCTTTTGAGGGAAAGAAATTGCGTCCGAGCCCAAAGAAAAAAGTTATAGACGTCTTCGCAAGTAGATATCGAGTTTTACTATTACAATAAATGTTATAATATTTTGAAATACACATAAGCGGGGTTGAATAGTTAGCGAATCAGCTCAACTGTAAGTTAGACGAAATAAATTAGCAAAGTAAATTCCCTGCTCAGGACAGTGGCTGGGATAAGTATCTGACAGTATTTGATTCTTCTTATTATTATTTTTTTATTTTGGGTAAAGAGAAATACAAGGTATATAAATTATGTCAAGAATTATTGGTCAATTTTTATTTATCAGCAATTAAAGGTCAAATATTTTTAATTTTCATGCTTTTTTGCGATAAGCAAAAAACAGTGAATCTAGTCCAATATGAATCAAGTCGAATAGTCGGTCGATTCATTTTTTGCTCAGAAAAATACTCGTACAATCTACTTATTCGTAAAAATGGGATATTTTTCAATTCATAACAACTGTGAAGAAATTAGGTAAACGACCATGATCTTACGTGAGAAGGGAGGAGGCCGTGATATTCAATATTGTAAATCATTGAAAAAAATATTTATTACATAGTTTCGTGCAAAATTGAATTTGTGTATCCCAGGACTTTTCTTTTTGCAATATCATAATGCCTAAACAACTGATTCTACATGGACTCTTATGGTGCCAAATTGAAGAAGTAGACTCATGTTACTCAAAGATATCAACTGAAAATTTTAAAACTAATTTTGTTTTTAAACTTATGATCGTTTGTAAGAAGGAGAACTCTATGAATCGCTAAATATTAAATAATATTATTAGCTTTTATCGCTAAATATTAGATATTGGGTATAATTTTATTGCAACTAATAATACTAATTTTCTAGTTTGCCACAAAAGACGATGCAATCGTTATCTGAAATTAAAAATATGCAGGAAGTATTTAGGTGGTGAGTTTCTATATCAAACAGTTTCAATTGTGGAATGACTTTATAATATTTATAATTTATTCGTAGTGATCTAGAGAAACCGGGTGTATCGGGATCATTACACCTGAAACGGAATCAATCGTTTACAACATTTTCTAGGTTCCAGAACTTATCGATTCTAGAAAGAGTAGAAACATGCAAATTCGAGACTGAAACATCAAAGATATGTTACTTAGTAAGAACTGCCAGACTATATAATGCCAAAATAAATATGAAACTATTCGCCCATGAAACGATACTGTAATACGAAAAGTAAACAGCGCGAGACGTGTTTACTCGTATCGGACCTGAGCGGCTACTTCAAAAGGAATTGCCGCGACGCTTAATTGAATTCTATAAAAAAACAGCTCCATGAATACTCCCGGATTATTATTTAAGGAAAGTAATTTATGACCATCTGGACCTTTCTACGTAATAAAAGATATTTCGAGTAATTACACGAATACGCCAGAAGGTTCTCGATTACATTTGAGAAATGTATATAAGCGGGCCTGCGGTCGGAGAGGATTATTAGACGTGAGCGCGATATGGTAAATAAGCGAAAGACCGACCAGTGAAATAAATTAACGATTAAGAGTGTGATATAAATTAATTAGTTAAGTGTGTTATATAAATTAGTTTAGTAATAGTATGAATAAATAAAGTAGTGTCTAGTATTAGTATTAGTGTAAATAAATTAGAAAATAAACGTTACAATACGATTTGGCACTATGCCGTAAATCTTGGGCGTTAGAGGTGACAACTATAATACCTATAGGTAAATCTAAATTGGTCATACCTGAAAACATTGTTTCGAAATATTTTTTAACGTCACTATTGCCTTTTGAAAATACATAAAACATTCATTTACCATATGCAAACCTGTACAGTTTTCACCTGTACCGACTAAAACTGACGGTATAATGCGCAAAGTTATTGTTTCATATTGTGTTGATTCTTTTTTTGTTGTTGCTTTATCTGTTTTGGTAAATTTGTATCCAGCATTGAAATCGTTTGCTATGTCGGAAAATTTCAGTATTATGGGCGAAATCGGTCCAGCGGTTTTAAAAAATGGCGGTTTGTTTTTTTTTCAAAAAATAGATCCAAAAACTTTTATTTCGAGTATTAGAATTATGAATTAGAATTAGAATGAATTAGAATATTAGAATTATGTGACACTTTCTTTGTTTCCCTCATAGAGGCGAACAACTTTTGTACAAAACGTATTTTGGGTAATTGCAAAAATAAAAAAAAGATTTTTTGTTGAATATTTTAATTTGTATTTTTATATTATGATATATAATTTAAAAAAATTATAATACACGACGATGCACACTTGCCAGTCCCTTTCCATATGTTTGAAGAACATTTCCAGACTTTATCTGATTTTTTCCAGATTTTTCCACGCTCTCTTCAGACCTTTCCAGAGTTTTAAACCTTATTTAGAGCTATTGCAGGATCTATCAGGCCTTTTCAGCCAATTTTCCGATTTCTTTTAACTTCTCCAAACATTTTGAGACTGTTCCAAATGATTTGTAGACTTTTAAAGGCATCATGTACACCCTTCCGGCCACTTTGCAGACTTTCTGGGCCTCTTGTATATTCTTTCAAAGCCTTTCCACACATTTCGTAGTCCTTTGTACATTTTTACAAGACATTTTGAAACTTCAGCATCCACATTAGTAGACTTTTTAAGCATCTTTTGACTTTTCAGACTATTTTAAACCACATCCTCGCAATAACTAAACTATCTCTAAACTTTGTCAGGAAATTTTAAGACTTTCCAGGCGCTTTAGACTTCTCCAGACTTTTTTTACGCCGTTTCAAGGGACCTTGCAGTTCCAGGCCCTGTAATTTATATAACACTTAGGTAACCAACACTTTATTAAACGGTGAATATACCGGCCCTATAACTATTATACTATTTTACTGTTAATTTCAAGAGACACTGTAAAATCATAGTTATCAGGTGAAAACATGAGGTGATCAATAAGACACATTCGGCGAAATATCGTTTCAACCATTCTACATTTTTCCGAAACAATAATTCCACCGAGCTGTGTATAAATATTATGAATACGTCCACCGCCGAAGCTCCGCCTCTAGCTGTTATTAGAACACTCCCTCGGTCGAAAATAATAGGAATATTAGGCTTGCAAGGGTTTTACAATACCACTTTCTCTCTTGTAGTAATGAATATTTTCTATGTATCTTTTTTTTAATACACAGAAAATAGTTATATGCAGGTCGGATTTTTTGTTTCACGGCGATCCGAAAAGTATTTCTTATGAAAATCACGCCTTAAAAAGTAGTAAAAATGTCATTGTTTAGAGCCTGTTTTGAAGAAGTAAACCTCAATAGTTTTCATTGCGCTAAAAATTCCGCCCTAGAGTTTTCCTTTGTCTATACATCAAAGAAAAAATGATCAAAATAGCTTGTACCATTTCTTTAAAAAGGCGGTATTGTTAAACCCTTGCAATCCATATGGAGTGCGGAGCCTTAAGACTGGCATTAACACTAATGATTCCGAACCCGAACTCATGACGGATACTCTATATGCTAAACACATAAATTATCTCTGTGACCGGCCTGACATTCAACCCAGTGCAGCAGCACCTGAAACAAGAAGTACAGCCCAGCAAAAGAGCCATACCATGATAACACGTGAATCATTATCTATAGCAGCCCCTGACTCAGCACAGCCTCCCGCTTATCCATTTCCAGCTAGACTCTTCGATAAGAATATGGATGTTCTACCAGATGTATTCTGGTTTCAACCATACGAAAAGAGCGCTACAAGGATCAACTTCGCTATTACCCTAGGTACAGTGATTGAATCATTCGAACTTGACGCGGCGATAGTTCCAGTACCATCGCTTGGATTATCTCTTTCTGACAACAACAGTCAATACTTACAAGGTACTATTCCTATCTTGAATATAAGAGGATATATCCCGACAATAGTACGTGAAAATGCTGTTTCAGTTTGTCAACGAACAATTAAAATCATCCCAGTATGTGCAAACGCTTTTGCACTCCGTGATGCATCGGAAATCATCTACCCAATCTATCATCCGATTAGAAGGCATCAACACCACGTTCCACCCATTGGAATGCGAGATGCTCCCTATATTCCAGATGTCCGATACGGCTTCACCTACTACGCCTGAAGTGAACCCAACCCTCTAGACATTGGCCAATACCAAATTATGTTATGGTCATCCTATAGGAACATCGAGAACGCCCATCTAAAAAGAAACCGCAAGATACGAATGTACTACACATTACGAACTTTCTACGGTGACTCAGTTACTCTCTCGAGGACGCAGAACCCAGCAAAAATGCTTCCGGCATAAAAAAAATTAAACTTGTAGACTCCATCGTTTTATTTTCTTTCTTTTTATGTTTGTAACAACATGTAAATATGTGACAAGTTTTATTTTAAAATATTTTTAATAATATAATTAAGTAGAAAAAAGAGTTTTCTTTCTCCGCCCCAGGCTGCAGCACCGATATCTCAAGAGTTTTAAGTTTATATATATATATATATATATATATATATCCCATTATGTATGGGATAGTATAATATTTTATTATATCAAATAGATTATTATTATATCTTGTACAAGCCGTGACCAGTCGCAGCTTCGCTTGCTCTCTCATTTGAATGTTACGTAGTCTGTCTTATTTCTTTCTGATCTCTAGTCAAAAGAAATTTAGTTCACTTCGCCTTTGATTGTACTTAAACATTGAACAGTATAATTCTTTTTCCTATTTCCGCCTCGCAATGTGGGCTTTCCGACACTGTTGTAGTGTTATTAAAATTGATAATACAAAATTGACATGTCAAATTTGATCTTGATGACATAGCCATGATTATGTTCAGAATACTGAACGAAACGTCGGCAATCAAAAAAATAGAAAATTAAAGCGTGCACGTGGCGAAGAATATCGGTCAACAACTGGAAAAGTGGTTCCAGAAAAGCGTTGCGATTTATCAGAATGTCGATGCATACTTCGCTGTTTTTACAACATGGATTGGGATATGAAACATTCATTTCTTGCAGGTCAAATACAAATTCGTAGTATTAAAAAAATATACCAACAAAGAGAATAGTCGAAGGGACAAAACAAGAACTTACAGGCTTCAGCATGAAAGAGGAGAAGATAAAATTGTTTGCAAGAAATTTTTCAAAAAGACACATGTAGGATGAACTTGGAGAACACTGTACACGCACATAAACTGATTACAATTCCTTCACTTTTCCTCCTTTATATATATACAGTTTCGGTTGGGAACGTAAGCCTATTAGTAAATTACACTATTCGCTAATACGAGCTAATTACTAACAAAGACCAATAATGTAGATTTAGTCTACCCACAAGTGCATACAACATGCAATTTAACCTAACCACAAATATACAACGTGATCAAGAAAGACTGTTTAAGTTGGCAATCCTAGATTTTACTTTAAAATGATAGAACTGGAACAATTTCCGGTTGCTTGACAGCTACTTCGGCGTTTAACAGTGACAGCATTGGCACCTAAGCGGCGAATCAACTTGTTATAAAAATATAAAAATGGTACTATATACATTAAGAACTGGATATTTTTTTGGCATGGCTTGTTTTCGGAGTGCAGTTCATGACCCCATTTCTGGATGGCAATACTCCTTGGAATCCACTTTGCACCAATTTGAAGAAATGTTTCCTGAAGTTGTGTTCACTATCGACGTTTTTAAACAACACTGCATGCGTGTAGTTCAACAATATTTGAATACAGGCAATATGAAGAAAGGAAAGCCACCTGGTACACCCTCCGTACTCATTGAAAATGTGGTGCAAGACGAGAGGACCCGACTGCAACAAAGTCCTCGCAAATCGCTTAGGAAGCTTTCCCTCCGAACAGATTTGATCCTTATCAAAAGTTCACCAATTTCCACTTATTCCTAATTTCCCGTATTCCGTTTCGTTACTTTACAGGTTTATCATATGGCAGGTTTATCATATGGAAGTTGTTCCACTGTGTTGAAGAGCAAATTGAAATACCACCCCACCTGTACAAATTTTTGATGGTCCAATCCCTAAATCCTCATGACCGTCCACAACGCGACCTGTTCTGTAACTGGTTCAATCGGGAAATGAACAATAATGACATCCTGGATAAAACCGTTTTTTTTCCGATGATGTCTGGTTCAATCTCAATGGCTATGTTAATTCTCAAAATTACAGAATTTGGTCTGGTGAAAATCCACATCCTGTTAGAACAACAACTTTACATCTTACTAAAGTTGGTGTTTGGCAGGCTGTATCGCGGTAAAGAGTAATTGGGCCTGTGTTTTTTAACTTCACAGTTAATTCTGAACGATACATTCAGCACATTCTCCAGTCATTCGTTGCCCAATTAACCGTAGAGGAGCGCGAAAATAGCTACTTTCAACAAGATTCGACTCGAGCACATACGGCTCGTGTCACAATGCAATATTTGCGGGAAGGTTTTGGCCATCGAGTCATAAGTACGGGAATCTGGACAAGTAGGTCACCAGACCTGACACCTCTAAACTTTTGTTTCTTTGGGTACCTTAAAAACAAGGTGTTCAGTAATGTTCTACAAACACGTGACGAACTGGAAGCTGCCATTATCGAGGAAGTTGCAAATATTTCTCCTCGTATGTTAATTAATGTCTTCGAGAGCCTAAAACGGAGAGTAAATTTATGTTTAGAAGATAATGGCCTTTAGATATTGAAGTTTTTTCTGGTGTGGTCTTTCAATCGTAAATAAATTCACATAACCTAAAATACTTGTGTTTATTTAGCTGTCGCTGTCATGAGAGTACAAAGATTTCCAGTGTAGCGTTGCAAACCTTTAGGCAAAAAACCCTCCAGGTAGGATTGCCAACTTAAACAGTATTTCTTGATCACTCTGTACTATTACCTTAGGAAGCGCTAAATATGCACCTCACAGTATCTTAATACTTCCTAATCTACTTATACAGACACGGGAAGGGTTTTTCTTGTGAAGCCCCTCTCAAACAACCCCTAACCTCCAACGTACGCCAAACACGAGTGACTTATTTCCAAAGACTTATTTCGTTGTACGCAGTGTATTTACGGCGAAGTTTAATTCTTAATTCGTGGTTATTTTGGAAATCACCTTTTTGTAAGTTTGAGGACGGCGCTATAGGTAAGTATAAATATAAAATACGACTAAAATAATGGAGACATCTCGAGCGAAAAAAGGACGAAAACATTTAACATGGAAAGAACGAGCTATGGTGAAAAACGTTTTTGAGGGATTGAGTGCACGTGATCCCAATTTGTTAAAATGTGATGCCGTTAACGTGTGCAGTTCTTTAACTAAAGTTTCGGAAACTAGTGTCTACAGATGTCTACAGGTTTCGTCTTCGGAGAACACGGCCGCTTCTAATAGTGAAACCAGGGGCAGAAAGAAAATAACAGTGGATGATGATACCAAGTATGCAATTAGACGCATTGTACATTCAGGTTTCTTCAGAAATGAAATACCCACTTACCAAAAATAGCACAAGTTGTGCAGGAGGATGAAACGTTACCAAATGTTTCACGCAATTTACTTTGGAAAACTTTACGCGAAATGAATTTTAAATATTGTATAAGACAAAGAAAGGGTATGATATTGGAAAAAACCTAAATTGTAGTATGGCGCCGCAACTACATGCGAAAAATTAGAGTGTCGTGAAAAGCAAAGAAAGATTTATTGGGTGGATGAAACGTGGTTGAACGAAGGCCATACCGTACCAAAAGTCTGGCAGGATATGAACATCGCCAGTAATCACCAAGCTGCCTTAGAAGAATTGTCCACAGGTTTAAAATCTCCTGGCGGTAAAGGAAGGCGTGTGATAATCAGTCACATTGGAAGCAACACTGGCTTTGTAAAAGAAGAATTACTAGCCTTTGAATCGAGCAAAACCGGAGATTACCACGAAGCAATGAACGCGGAAACATTTGAAAATTATTTCGCCTCGATACTTAAGAAACTTGAACTTGTTTCGATTGTAGTAATGGATAATGCCCCCTATCATAGTCGCCGATTGGATGCACTGCCGACTTCTGCATGGCGGAAAGGAGATAAAGCGGAGTGGCTGACCAAAAAAGGTATAGAATTTAACGATGATATGTTTAAAGTTGAATTACTAAGCATCGTACAACACAGAAAAGGCTTCGTAAGATATGCGGTTGACGAGATGGCCCGGAGCAGTAACGTGGAAGTTATACGTCTGCCCTCATATCATTGTGAATTGAACCCGATCGAGTTGGTATGGGCGCAAGTAAAAGGAGAAGTTGCCAGAAAAAATTCGACTTTTAAAATGAGAGACGTAAAAGAACGTTTTATGACAGCGCTTGAAAGTGCAACACCCGAGGCATGGCAAAAATGCATCGCTCATGTTGTAACAATAGAAAATGGAATATGGGATCTAGACTCACGCTCCGATCGTGTAGTGGAACCATTGATTATTTCTCTAGGCCCGAGTGAAAGTGATACATCGGAGACAGATTCGATGGATACCGATTGGTACTTGCGTTTAGTGGTGAAATTCATAAAAGACAAGTGTCAGTGTTTGTCAAATAACTTACTGGTATGATAGGGCTATTTTATAATATTATAAAGTGGCGGAACACGAATATATTAGTCACACCGGCTTCTCTCCCGCGACTTACACCAACACGCTAATTTAGATTACCCCCTTTTGTTATTATCCATCCAAGACGTCGCTCACACTATTGATTGGGTATCTAAACCCCGTCCCGCTCGCTCCCCACCCCCTCACCCTGGTCGGTGGGAAAGTAACTTGTTACCTGTCGATGACACCCCCCCCTCTCTCTCTCTCTCTCTCTCTCTCTCTCACTCTTTCTCTCTCACACACTCGCCCTCACCCCCTCCCTCTCCCCGCCCCTAACCCTGGCCGGCGGGAAAGTAACTTGTTACATGTGGATGACGCCCTCTCTCTCTCTCTCTCTCTCTCTCTCTCTCTCTTTCACACATGCGGCCCGCGCTCCAGCTGACCAACCTAGCCGATGACGTCATACTTGTGGCACAACTCATCCCACACCATTTAGGCGCGAAAACTGTTCCCATTTAAAATAATATGGGGATTGGGTAAGAAATTGGGGTCCAAAATGGGCGTTTTTGGACCTTAATTTGTTGAGTTAGAAATTTCGCCACGGGCAATTTCAGACCGTAAAATGGGCAAAAAGTTGTACCCCATTTAAAATCACATGGTGGATTGAGCCAGAAATGCCGAAATAGGTAACACACCATTCATTTGTAGCACAAAAATGGACAAAATTTGACCTTGACGAAAAAAGCCGTTTTTTGAGTTAGAACCGGCATAGATACTCTACTCAATTGTAATGCAACCCGTACAAACAATCCGGGACTTTGAATGCTCCGTTTCCCTTCTCGAGATAAAGCAGTAGATAAAGCAGTTTGTAATAAATGAATAATTAATTGTGGGAACGCAAGTCGTGCCTCTTGTCGGAGCAATTAAAACAAAAATATTTGTGCATAAAGAATTTCTCGGACGAAACTGATTTTAAATCCGAAAACAGGCGTTTTTTTTTTTAAATCATGCGGTACCAGTTCATTTTGCAAGAGACACTGGAATATCGAGTTTTAACACACAAACGAACCTATTCTGGGTTATATGATTGTACTGGTAATTTACCAAAAAAAGAACGTTTATCAATGCAGGAGGCCTTTGTCTCTATAAATTTGACACAAAATAATACTTCCCCTAATGCTTCATCCATTACGGATCTTCCCGTTTCAGTGCCGTACATTTGTTCAAAAGATCCGATTTTAAATCAAAAGTCGTCCGGGTATTTGTTGCTATGCAACTTAAAGAGACGAGATAACCATGGACCATGGAATGAAAAAGATTTTGCCATTACTTTTTACTATAAATCTCCTTCAACATATATATTTTAAATGCGTAAAGGATTTTCAATGCCATTTCCATCTACTATTCACATGTTGATAGGGAAATGTAATTTTCGCACTGGAATTGACGAAACGCTTATAAATCAATTAAAAGAGAAGTGGAACACTATGGAAGAATGTGAAAAAAAATGTATTTTATCTTTTGATGAGATGGCTATTAAAACGGACATGGAGTTCACAAAAAAATTTGATATAGTGTGTGACGTACTTTCCTCGGGATGCAGTGTCGTCGGCGGCACGACGACTCTGTTGTACAGGTTACGTCACTTGTTGAATTGGCGCTTAGACGGAGTTCGGGAATTCGGGTAAACGGTGTTAAAGTCGGTTTTTCTCAGGCGCCAGATATTAAAGGGTTTACTCCCTATAGCCACGGGTGAGTTTATACTCAGGAGAATGCCAGGGGGTCCGTGGAAATAAAAGACACAATTCGGGACAAATACGGATGATCTATATTAAAATTATTCATATTTACAAATGAGCAGTCAACGGTAATTATGTACAAAGGATAGGTTTAATTATTCTGAAGAATTCGGCAATCATGTACAAAATAAAGGTTTTGGGGTATTAAGGAGAAGCGGCAATCATGCTTTACATTATTTACAGCGATAACGGGCGGTTCGGCAACGTGGTGCAATAGTTTTCCGATTCCCAGAATTTCGGGAATTATTGGCAACAATGTACGATCGGATTTTTCGGAATATCGGCGGGAACCGGCAACGTTGCGCTACGCTTTGGAACGGACCGTTCGGACGCAGGTGTTTGGACAAAAAACGATTCATTTATTATTTACATTTACGGAAAATATTCTGTTTGAATAAATGAGCAAAAATATGAACGGAGAAGCTACATTTAGGAAAGAACGTCTCTATTTCAATCTATTTACATTACGGGAGATCGCAAGCTAGCTAATCTTAGGCGTGCAAATTCGGTTTAAAGCGGTCAGAAGGAGGCGAAAGAAGAAATGAATAAAGCGAGAGCGGAGCAAACAGTGAAGGGCGGTTTTAGGTGCCCTAAATGGCGTACTCAAGCAATGCAAGCGGGAATCTAACGTGCGGCTCGTAATTTCTGGGTATTCGGGCCTCGGGCAGATGGGCTGATTATGAAATGCACATTACTATGAATTTACGTAATGACTTTATACTAACCAACCCCGAGTGGAACACCCTAGGGAAGATTGGTACGAAATCGGTCTAGGTAATAAAAACGCCCCGAGTGGATCACCCTAGAGCGTCTTATTACGGCCTAATAGTGGATCACCCTAGGGAAATCTATACAAAATGGTCTAGGTAGTAAGAAACACTCCGAGTGGATCACCCTAGAGTGTTTTACTACGACCGGCTAGAAAAGAGATGATACTGGATGAAATGTACGGCCTAACCCAAGAATTAAGAGATGATATAATGATCGGACAATTGAGTACTTACAATTCGGTAGCGGTACGGTCAGATTACTATTACTCTCACTCTTACTCACTAGGAAGTAGGAACGGAACGTCTCTCTGAAGGCAGCTGATCGACTGATCGATTGATGCTCTTAGGCCCGAAACGGCTTATATTTAAATCTCGTGATAGGCAAAGATTGGTGGTTTGTAAGAGGTGGAGGTAGATTTGTATGAGACAAGCGCCTATAAGCGGAAATGAGAGTAACTACCGCGCGGTCCGGAGGATTTCACCACTCGTTGAGAGGATTATTACAGTTTCCCATCTTTGAACAAAATTGCTATGCGGAGTGTTCCCGGTAGAGGGCACTTCGTTACAAGTGGAAGGGTGTCAACATTTCGGTCATCTTGGTCGAGATCCAACTCGAGCTAAGCATGCTTTGGTGCTTTTTCTTCGAGGATTGTACTCCAACTGGAAATTACTGTTAGGTTATTATTTTAGTGGAAATTCAACTCCTCCCGAAATGTTAAAAGGACAATTTTTTTTTTGTAATAAGTACACTTCTCGATATTGGTTTTCTTCCAAAAGCGGTGGTTTGTGATCAAAGTAGTGGATACAGATCGACAATAAAAAAATTAGGGGCAACTGCTGAAAACAGATACTATATCTTTGCTAAAAATACCAGAGTTCACACAATATATGATATTCTCCATCTCTTAAAAAGTCTTCGCAATAATATGTTAAATGGCAATCTAAAATTAGATGATGAATTATTTACATTTAGCATTATGACATTGATTTAAATTCTAATACAGCTGGACTATTAACCAAAATATCCAATAAGCATATGTGTCCCAATTGATATCAGAAAATGTCTTGTGATTTAGCGTTGCACACTTTTTCCAGTACCTTTTCCGCCGCCATGCAAACTGCTGTTAATTACTATTTAATTAATAAAACTGTTGGTATCGACACAGCGCAAACAAACTATGAATAATTTATTTGACGCTTTAAATAGCAAAAAACCATTTTCTTCCAATCCATTCAATTGTTCCCTTAATGAAAAGTCTCAAGTAAAGCAAATATTGAATGAAGGCTTGAATATATTTAAGAAAATGACCAAAATCGATTTTGTTAAAAAAGGTCCATCTCGACCGTATTGTTTCGATGGATTTGTAGTCTATTTCTGCAATTCTTCAGTTATACGAAGATGAGAACAAATATGGTAATACTATATTTTTTAAGAACCAATCGCTTGAAATAAGACGTCTTAGAAATTTTTTTTCCATCATAAGGCAAAAAGGTGGTTGGTCATAAAACCCAACTGCTGAATATTTCCGTTTAGCATTTCGCATTCAGGTTATATCAAATTTACTAACTCCCACAGGTGCAAGTAACTGTTTGCAAGATGAGGATGAAACTTTATCCTTACAATCAAATTTGTTAAACCAATCGTTTGAAATAAATTCTCATGTATTTCCCAACAATTCTCTCTTGAAACATGTTCTGTAGTTTATTATGTCGGATATTTAGCACATGTAACCATTAAACAATTTTGTTGTGAATTCTGTAAAACAAATATGTTATTGAGTAATGCCACTGAATGTCTAAATGATCACAATTTTTTTTAAACAAAAATTATAAAAGCTTTAATAATAATGTGCAGCGTCCTTCCTGGCTATTTGGCCGTGGTCCAGAAAGCTTTAAGTAACTTGACGTTTCGCTTGCTTCTGCGGCAAACATCTTTAGAGGCGATGTGGTAGTCTTCTAAACGTTCGACTGTTTCGAAAATTACCCTCGACTGAATCTTCGACTTGACACTTCGTGACACTTGACATTCCTAGACGTCCTAGACTTGCTGCGTTTGTTTTTTGTGCTCCAGTGATTATCTGCTAAGATTTATGTTTGTCCGGTCCCTCGTATACCTGTTCTTGCTTTGACAGTTTCTCTGTTTAATGGTTTAATTTTCGTTCTGTTAGGGACGGGAATCCTGGTAATGTTTATCTTTAAAGTTTCTTCTTTCCGGTTGAAATTATTCTTATGTGTGAAATTTTAATTGCCTCTCTCTGTTGGCCAAAAGAACACAAGAGGAACTGCTGCCTAGGACAAACAGAAAAATCTGCTGTAGCAGAACACACTTTTATGGAGCCTGGAGATCATCAAATCTTGTTTAAGGACACACAGATTTTGGCCAACACTCAACATTTCCACACACGTGGAAGAGATGGAACACATTGCTAAAGAAATTTTATGCGCCAAATATAAGTAAGGATAGAGAGGAAAGAGAGAAATTTTATGAAGAATTGTAAGCAGTAGTGGATAAAATAAGAGCACAAGATAAAATAATTATTATGGGGGATCTGAATGCAAGGAGAGGAAATGAATCACTGAACGGTGTAATGCAGAGATTTCATGAAGAGACTACGAACGAAAATGGAAAACTATTGAAAATATTCTGCGCAAGCAACGGCATGAGAATAAACAATACTTTCTTTGAACATGACATGAAATACAAATATACATGGCAGAATACAAGAGGGCAACAATCTGTATTAGACTATATCATTACAAACAGAAATGATATAAGGGAAAAGAAAGTCTTCACCACCATCAAAAAAGTTTTTAATTAAAATAGGTGACCGGTTTCGGCCGTAGCCATCATCAGACCTAAAATTTATGTACATAGAAACGGAAACGAAAAATGTAAAAACATATTACTGTAATATCGGCCCCTATGTATGTATTATTATGAGAGGGTTTTAGTACGACTATCTACTTACTGGTCAAAGTACAGGTACCGATATTACGTTTGGGTGGGATTGATTGAGGAGATTAATTATCTTCAGAAATTAACTGGACCCTTAGTGAAGCATGGGCGCGGGGCTTCGCAAATGCCCGCTTTAATCGTGCTCAAAAGAAAATTAAACGACTGAATAAAACAGAAAATTATATTATCAAAATTAATAAGTTAAAATACGACAAAAAATTCATTCATCAAGCCAATCAAATTATAAAAATTTGCACAACCCAAGTCTAAGATTCAACAAAACGAAATCAAATCTAATTTAATTAGTTACACGACAAAAAAAATACCAACAAGAATACTAAACACAAGTGTCAAGGTAAAATCTCCCTTAAAACCCTTAATGCCCCTGTATATGAAATGCTTGTACCTACGTGATATGAGGACAGTGACTTTTCCAAAATTCCAATAAACAAATTTATCGAGATTGCACAACTGTCGGTATATTGGTGTCGGTTACTTTGATCTCGGCTCGGTACTCGGCCCTCAGTTGTTCGGCGTACAAACTCTAACTTTCTCAGTGTTACGGCCCTAGCGTAAGACAAATAACTCACCAAATACGCCTCTTGCGTACAACTCTAACACTGTCAAGATTGATGCCCTCGATCGACAACTCTGGACTCTAGAGAGATTACGACCCTCCCGTAAACTGTAACCTCCAAATTCTCCTCTCTCGCTCAACAACTCTCACTCTTGAGCGAGTACGACGCGTTTAGCAACTCTAGACCTCTCCAGATACTTACGACTCTTTCGTAATAACTCTTTGCTCCTCGCTTCGCCCTCACGAATGAAACTCTGACCTTCTTCACGGCCCTAGACCTTAGAAACAACTCCTACCTCGTGATTTCGCCTTAGCGAATCCAACTATAATATTCCTCACGGTCCCCGACCTAAAAATAACTCTTACCCTCGTCTTCGCCCTTGCGAGTCAAACTCCAATAGTCCTCAAAGGTCCCCGACCTGAAATAGCTGCTTCTCTTGACTTCGCCCTTGCGAGTCAAACTCCAATAGTCCTCAAAGGTCCCCGACCTGAAATTGCTCCTTCTCTATAACCCACGACCGGACGGAGTACGGTCCCCGACCGTCTCCTGGTTCGGCCTCTGACCGACTCCCTGGTCGGCCTCTGACTGCCCCTTTCAACTCTTAACTTTTCTCTTTCCAAGAGCCCTCGACTCCCCTACTCCGAGTACCAAAATTCGATCAAAATTTACCTCCCAAATTGTGATTGGTCGAAATTCCTCTACTGAACCTATGAATAACCGCGTTACGTCATAAAGTCCGCCTTCTTAATTACTTAAGAGCTTTATCCGATTTTGCTTATTTGACAAAAGTACGAAGCAGAGTCCGATTTTCGACCTCGGATATTGTTACTAATTCAACGCATTCAAGTCAGCTGTTACGGCGTTATTTTACGAAATAATAATATTAGTATGTTCTAATTACCGACTTATTGTGTTACGAAATGAGGAATAAATCACGTAGCGCTTCAAGTCATTTCATATACAGGGTGTTTTTTCCTAATGTACCAAAATCTAATAAAATATTAAAAAAAAATCCCTTAAACACCCGCAGGGTGCTACAACACTCCCCCCTTTGTAAAAATTAAGCCTTAATAGGCTTAACTTTTTCAATACATAATATAACCATTACAAGGCATAGTAAGTTACCGCAAATTCTTTCTTCAAGTTTCTACACTACACTTCACTATACAGGCCATATGTGTGATTACAAGCACTGTCAGGCTTGACACGCAGAGGTATGTGTGGTTTGCTTGTCTAATGAAAATCTCCGTCACTATCCCGCACAAATCCGGCACTTTATGATGTCTCATCTTCTCCCTGTATGCTGCCATGGGTCGCAGTTCGTGCGTCCAGTGGGTGGATGATCTCCTCTTCGTGGTGACGTCCTTGACGGAGGTTGACCTTGTTGGGCGTTCCACCTTGGCGTCGTAGTTAAGGTAGGTCGGCTTGTTGACGTAGGCCTACCACCTCTTATTCTCTCAGGATCTTTCGGGCCATTTTCTTCCACTGTCTCATGGCTGACTTTCGTTGTGGGTCACATCCATTTCGTTGAATTTGCGATTGGCAGCTCGTCATCACGCCTCTCTCGTTCTCCGGATACATCACGGGAACTGGAACACATTTCGGATACTGCAGAACCTCTTCTGGAACTCTCCCTACGAACATCTCTGGACCTGGATCAAATGTCTCACGGTGTTGGATGGAATCGACGTCATCAGTAGTCAATTCTCCAGAAGCTTCCCTTGAATCAGATATCTTTGATGCACAATATCCTGGTATAATTTTTTCTAAGGATCTCTCTTCACTCGCTCCTTCGTCAGGACCTTCGAAACCTCTTGGACCTCTCACTCGTACAGAATTTTCCGTGATTGCCGCGGCTTCTTCTATCTTTACCTCGAACCAATGTTCTCCCGGAAAACAAATGCCATCCTTCTCCTCAAACTGGTTTCGTTCTCGTCAAGTTTACTTGTGCCCAATACTCCTTCAGCGTCATCGACCCAACTGCGATGATAACACTGTTGATCTCGGTCTGACCTTTTCCTGGTACCTTGTCTCTGCACAGGAGTCATCGCTGTCTCCATTGTCTAAACAACATCACCGACGTGGTAGTAGTAGCATTTCCCGTAATGCCCTGGATCACCTTGTACTCTTCCCTCTCGGCACGTTGCGCGATCTTTCCTAGTTTTCCCGCGACATTAACTGTGACTACATTTTAAACAAGCCACACCCTCTGTTGTCTCACCCGGTTGCGCTACACTACCGGCACTAGAGTCTTCTCCGATGCGTACGAAGAGTCTGGTCCTGTACACCTGGACCCTGGTCCATAGTCCCTGCAGCACCTCGCCATGAAAGTACCAATAAGGTGGCACTTAGAAAACCACGCACCCTTTTCCTATTCTTACACTAACAAGATTTTACCCTATTTTCTCGGACTATAACCACTGATTTTTAAATATCGTTATGGCAGAGAAGTATGAGGAAGAGCAACCACCCCTAATCTTGATAAGATTACTTCCGTAAATTACGGACAACGAAACTTAGTTCGTTCGCTCTTTCGACCTACCTCCCTAGCCAAGTGAAGTAATCAATCAATGGCTAGAATCCTCAAAAGTAAACCATTTAAAACAAGATCAGAAATAAAAATAAACAAAACGTACAATTATCTCGGACTGTAGCCCCTGACCTGAACTGTCATTTTGACAGAGAAGTATGAAGAAGAGCAACCACCCCTAATCTTGATGAGATTACTTCTGTAAATTACAGACAACGAAACTTATTTCGTCCGCTCTTTCGACATACCTCCCTAGTCAAATGAAGTAACCAATCAGTATAAACTCCCGCAAAACGTGAAACCTTCACTCAAAAGTAGATAAAAAAATAAAAATAAACAAGTCTCACATCCATACTCAAAAGTAAATAAAAAAAATAAAATAAAAAATAAACACTCTCACATCCTTGGGTAAATTATACATTCTGCCATCCTTGCACAGAATAACCCTTTTTTTAAAACTCTTAACAACCCTCATACTGAACCCCAAAATAAGAAAATGCATTTAAAAAAAATCTAATTAAATTAAATTGTCCATGCGTTAATGTTATAACGAACGAGTAAAATTCCTTAAAATGACATTGTTTCGGTTTACCGTTAGAACATCAATGCACCGTCCCCAAAGAAAAAAAAAATGGTTGCCAAAATAACGTAGGTTCTCCCCATGTTATAACTCAAAATAAGAACTAAAATAACACATTGGGCAACTCATGGGAACGCTTTTAGTCGCCTCTTACGACAGGCTCGGGCAGCCATTGGGGTATTCTTCACCCGCCCCAACACGGGGATTCTTTTTGAAAACGAAACTCTAATGCTGGTATTATTGCTCCCCTTAAACATGCGTCCCTTAACTTTGCATCCCTTCAAGTTTCATCCCTTGGATTTACAACCCTTGAACTTTTCGTCCCTTTACCATTCGTCCCCTAAATTTGCAACACATGGATTGTCATCCCCAAAATGTTCATCTCTGAATTTTGTCCATCCACCAGCTCTTCATGCCTTAAATTTACTACCTTTAAACTTTCATGCCTAGGATTTGCATCCCCCTAAATGTCCATCCCTTAGTTGGCTACCTCTCAAGTGTACAACCATGAACCTTTCGCCCCTTAACTTTCATTCAATAAATTTGCATCCCTTAACTGTTCAGCCCTTAGTTGGCTATCTCTTAAATTTTCAACTCTTAATCTTTCATCTCTTAAGTTAGCATTCCTCTCACTCTCATTTCTTAAATTAACAGGACTTAGATATTCATACCTTACATTTAACTCGTTTAAAATGTCATTTAAAACTGAAGCTCTCATCCCTTAAATATCCACCCCTAGTGGGCCACCTCTTTAAGTCTCAACCATTGCACTTTCATCTTTTTAGTTTACATCGCTTAACTTTCATTCCTTAAAATTGCAGCCCTTAAACTTTCTTCCCTTGGGTGTTCATCCCTTAGTTGGCCCCAGCCCTTAAATTTTCAACTCTCACACTTTCATCCAATCACTCTGCCCTCCTAAAACTTTCATCTTCAGTTTTACCTTCTTTGCCAAGATGGTCTAATTTTTCTGCACTTACAATATCTGATTTTAAGTTAGATTTTGAAGCATCCTACTTGTCGTCTCCTGTAATATGACCACTTTTCGGCTTCATCACAAGCTAATTTCTCCTCCTGTATTAGTACACTCCCACGCCTATGATAAACATTTGTACTAATTCCCGCTTTTTCTTCCAGTAGCGCTTCCTCCAAACTTTCCTGTACAACCCCAGAGAGACCCCAGTGTCCTTAACCTTGTGAAAAAAAAACTAGGTCACGTCTTCGTGACGTCTCTGATAGTATTTGCTAAAACTTAGCTGATTCGTCCCTGTGAATTAACAGTTTACTTCTAAATGTCTCATAAATTATGAGCCACCCCGGTACGTTGGAACTTTAATAATTTTCAATTAACTAGAACCCTCTGACACAACCTTTCCCAGAAAAAAAATGTACCTAAGTAGCTATCAGCGACTACTTACACATATTTTTAAATAAATTTTCTACGGTTCCTAGAGAGAAAAAATAATCCAAACACAAGGTAAACAAAAACTATGGCAAACAAAACAGTATCAAATTTCTCGCTGCAACAGTTTGCGTGCAATCTCGATTTATTTGTTATCCAATTATTAATGCATTTTCTTTGAACAACATTCCTTTGACACTGAACCTCTGACCTCAACACTCTTTTACCTTACTCAACAAATTATATTTCTCACTTTCAATAGTTACACTGAGAAAACAACTCTAAGGATAAAATTACCCGATTAAACAGTGGCAAACTACACTAAGAAAAGAACTTTAGTGGTAAAATCGCCCAATTAAAATTATATGAATTCTTCGTACTAAGATGACAAACTCCTGAGGTGTTAAACTTTTAAACTCCTTCTTCTTTTGATCTACTCAAAATAAAAATAAAAAGGGAATAAGCACAAAAAATAATTCAAAAACCAAACTTTTTCCAAAACTACCCCTTGATTAGTGTCAACCACACAGGGTGGAATATAGCAACAGACGGGGAGAGAATAAAAAATAGACAAATTAAGAAAATTTTATCAAAAATCAAAAAATTCTTCAAAAAAAGAAAACTACCCCTTTTTAATATTGTCAACTCCACAGGGTGAAATATAAAAGCAGACAGGGAGAGAATAAAAAATAGAAAAATCAAAAAAATTGCCCAAAAAGGAAAAAGTCAAAAATTAATTATTTTTTCAAAGAAAAAAAAACTACCCCTCTTTATAACATTTTCAACCCCACAGGGCAAAATATGCACGCCGACGGGGAGAGAATAAAATAGAAAATTTTCACAAAAAAAATTTCCTAGAAGAAAAAGTCTGAATTATTTTTATTTTCAAAGATGGAAAACTACCCCTCCTTATAACGTTTACAACCCCACACCTGACACCAGAATGTAATATCGGCCCCTATGTATGTATTATTATGAGAGGGTTTTAGTACGATTATCTACTTACTGGTCAAAGTACAGGTACCGATATTACGTTTGGGTGGGAATGATTGAGGAGATTAATTATCTTCAGAAATTAACTGGACCCTTAGTGAAGCATGGGCGCGGGGCTTCGCAAATGCCCGCTTTAATCGTGCTCAAAAGAAAATTAAACGACTGAATAAAACAGAAAATTATATTATCAAAATTAATAAGTTAAAATACGACAAAAAATTCATTCATCAAGCCAATCAAATTATAAAAATTAGCACGACCCAAGTCTAAGATTCAACAAAACGAAATCAAATCTAATTTAATTAGTTACCCGACAAAAAAAAACCAACAAGAATACTAAACACAAGTGTCAAGGTAAAATCTCCCTTAAAACCCTTAATGCCCCTGTATATGAAATGCTTGTACCTACGTGATATGAGGACAGTGACTTTTCCAAAATTCCAATAACCAAATTTATCGAGATTGCACAACTGTCGGTATATTGGTGTCGGTTACTTTGATCTCGGCTCGGTACTCGGCCCTCAGTCGTTCGGCGTACAAACTCTAACTTTCTCAAAGTGTTACGGCCCTAGCGTAAGACAAATAACTCACCAAATACGCCTCTTGCGTACAACTCTAACACTGTCAAGATTGATGCCCTCGATCGACAACTCTGGACTCTAGAGAGATTACGACCCTCCCGTAAACTGTAACCTCCAAATTCTCCTCTCTCGCTCAACAACTCTCACTCTTGAGCGAGTACGACGCGTTTAGCAACTCTAGACCTCTCCAGATACTTACGACTCTTTCGTAATAACTCTTTGCTCCTCGCTTCGCCCTCACGAATGAAACTCTGACCTTCTTCACGGCCCTAGACCTTAGAAACAACTCCTACCTCGTGATTTCGCTTAAAAAAAATCCCTTAAACACCCGCAGGGTGTTACATTACCAATAATGAAAAGAGATGTGGCAAACTACATAAAAATAAGGTTATGTCGTACACCACCCGAACAATAACCGCATGGTACCATCAAATTTCCCAACCTCGTTCTTCACGGAGGGATGAAATCAAACCAAAACCTTCGAATATCTTCAGTCCTTCGTCAAATCTTGATGCGAGAATGAACAGTTAGAAAGTTGTGAAATAACCTTTACTCATTAACGACTAACGACCACGAGGCTCGGATAGAACAACAACAACGAAAGGCGTATGTCAAAGTCAAACAGTCAACCATCGTATTCAAAAACATCAACATAAAACATGAAATAATCTCATAACTACTTAGTCATGTACTAATAAAATTATATTGTAAAGTGTAAGATATAGAAATGTTGTGTTACAAAAACAAACTAAAAAAACGGAAAAACTAAACAATTCTTAAGCAAGGGGAATAACTCTTCTTACAACCAAATCTTAAACTCAAAACACAAGTCCAAAATTCAATGGGAAAAGGAACATCCCCTACAAAGATCAATTACTTATGTTTTAAAATGTTGGAAACAAACGAAACAATCGGTGACGCGTCCAAATTTTTTTGGTCATTTAAGAAATCTTGATCATCAGAATGAATTAAAATCTCTAAAGTTTCTAATGCATTTAAATGTTTGTTTCGATCCTCAAAATGTAAAGGGGTAAACGCACTCTCTAGAATAAGTATATGTTTTTCGGCTAAGACATGATTGGCAAACGTTGAAGGAGTGTGGTTTATATCGGAAGATTGAAATTTAATCACCCATTTTTCATGTTCTTTTAGTCGAGTTAAAAATTGGCGCCTCGTTTGGCCAATATAATAAGCATTGCAAGAATTACATGTTAGTTTATATACCCCGGATTTCAAAATTAAAGGGATTGAATCTTTATTGAGGCATAAAAACGACCTGAGGTTCAACGATGTTCTAAACGAAATATAAGAGAAATAACAATTCATTGTCGTTTGAAGTTTATAGGAAAGATACGGCCACAGATGTTTTAATACCTTCCGATTCGAATCATCCTTGGCAACACAAGATGTCCGCCTTTCATGCTCTTTTCACTAGGTTGTTTTCTTTACCTCTAGACAGCTTGTCCTTTGATAAAGAACTCGAAACTATAAGACATTTGGCATTGGTTAATGGTTACCCATTAAAATTAATTGATAAATTCTACTATTCATATTTTTCCAAATTTAACCTAACTTTTAACATTTCTTCGACAGTAATTTCACATAATTTTAGGAGTTTAACATATTTCGGACCTATTTCTTTGACTTTGGCTAAGATTTTTAGAAAACATGACATTTATATTTCGTTTAGAACATCGTTGAACCTCAGGTCGTTTTTATGCCTCAATAAAGATTCAATCCCTTCAATTTTGAAATCCGGGGAATATAAACTAACATGTAATTCTTGCAATGCTTATTATATTGGCCAAACGAGGCGCCAATTTTTAACTCGACTAAAAGAACATGAAAAATGGGTGATTAAATTTCAATCTTCCGATATAAACCACACTCCTTCAACGTTTGCCAATCATGTCTTAGCCGAAAAACATATACTTATTCTAGAGAGTGCGTTTACCCCTTTACATTTTGAGGATCGAAACAAACATTTAAATGCATTAGAAACTTTAGAGATTTTAATTCATTCTGATGATCAAGATTTCTTAAATGACTAAAAAAATTTGGACGTGTCACCGATTGTTTCGTTTGTTTCCAACATTTTAAAACATAAGTAATTGATCTTTGTAGGGGATGTTCCTTTTCCCATCGAATTTTGGACTTGTGTTTTGAGTTTAAAATTTGGTTGTAAGAAGAGTTATTCCCCTTGCTTAAGAATTGTTTAGTTTCTCCGTTTTTTAGTTTGTTTTTGTAACACAACATTTCTATATCTTACACTTTACAATATAATTTTATTAGTACATGACTAAGTAGTTATGAGATTATTTCATGTTTTATGTTGATGTTTTTGAATACGATGGTTGACTGTTTGACTTTGACATACGCCTTTCGTTGTTGTTGTTCTATCCGAGCCTCGTGGTCGTTAGTCGTTAATGAGTAAAGGTTATTTCACAACTTTCTAACTGTTCATTCTCGCATCAAGATTTGACGAAGGACTGAAGATATTCGAAGGTTTTGGTTTGATTTCATCCCTCCGTGAAGAACGAGGTTGGGAAATTTGATGGTACCATGCGGTTATTGTTCGGGTGGTGTACGACATAACCTTATTTTTATGTAGTTTGCCACATCTCTTTTCATTATTGGTAATATGTTTTTACATTTTTCGTTTCCGTTTCTATGTACTTAAATTTTAGGTCTGATGATGGCTACGGCCGAAACCGGGCACCTATTTTAATTAAAAACTTTTTTGATGGTGGTGAAGACTTTCTTTTCCCTTATATCAACAATGAGTCGCCACTTTAAGAACTTAGAGGATTTATCCAAACAAACAGAAATATCGCCCCTCAAACAATATTAGAAGAAAGAACCTTAAATGGCGCCAACTCTGGAAGCGAGTTGGCTTCCAGCCAGTTCAGCATAAGCTGGTACTTTGCAAAATGAGACTAAAACTGAACAAGACCTCAAAACCTAAACCGCAAATGATTAGTAAATTCAACGTCGAATCACTAGAAGACAAGAGTACACAATACCTATATGAATGCCGGTTAAACCAGAAAATATTGCAAAAGCCAGTTAATACTCAAGACAGTATAGACCAACAATGGAAAACAATAAAGGACAACGTATTAGACTCTGCCATGGAAGCAATAGGAAAGAGACAAGTAAATGTCAATGCAATCAGTATAACGCCTTGGTTTACTCCGCAAGTGAAGGAGTTAGCAAAACAAAAGAAAAAAGCATACATTCAATACATACGAAATAAAACACCTGAAAATTGGAACAGCTACCGAAAAGAACGAAACAAGGTAAACGCAAGGATACAAGAACTAAAAGAAAATTACTGGGAAAAATTCACAAAAGGAATGGAGAGAGAGACATGTATGGAAGCCAGAGAAAAATATGGGGAATGCTAAGAAGAAACAAGCTTGAAGTCAAGGATACAGTGCGAACTAATAAAATCACGCTAGAGCAGTGGGAAACATACTTCAAAAATTTATACAAGGAACAGGAAAACTTGGAACAGCTACAAAATGAATATGAGGAGGAAAACGACATAGAGCTAACAAATGACAAGATAGAAATCATTTTAAAGTCTCTTATGAACAGAAAAAGCCCTGGACCAGACGAAATCACCAACGAGATGCTTAAATATGGAGGGAGAAAACTACAGCATGAAATATTAACACTATTTAAGAATATCATAGAAGAACAAAAAATACCGAATGAATGGAAGAGTAGTATAACAATACCCATTTTTAAAAATGGAGAGAAAACGCATCCAGAGAACTATCGTGGAATAACACTACTCAATAGCGTTCTCAATGCATTCACTAAAACCATACTAGGCGAGATCACCAAAACCATAAGTATACGAGAAGAGCAACAAGGCTTCCGAAAGAACAGATCCACTATCGACGCAATATTCATTGTCAAACAAGTAACGGAAAATCCTTAGAATTCAACAAACCTGCGTATATGTGCTTTGTTGATATGACCAAGGCATTTGACAGAGTGCGTTTAAAGGATGTCTTAGAAATAATGAGAACACAAGGACTAAACCATAAACTAATTAATTTAATATATGATATCAACACCCAATGTACAACAAAAATCAGAGTAGGACATATGACATCAGAAGACATAAATGTAAATACAGGTATTAGACAGGGCGACTCACTCAGCCCGTTCATATTCAATTTGATAATGGATAAAATAATAGAAAACCTCCCTAGAAAAACTGGATACAAAATGGGAAATATGCGGTCTGTTATGCTGACGATGTTATCCTTATTGCAGACTCCGAAGATAATCTTCAAAGGTTACTTCGCTCTTTTAACAATACAGCAAAGGAACTAAACATTCTTATCAACATCGAGAAGACCAAATGCTTAGTTACATCCAAAGAACCGATAAGATGCAAACTGGAAATTGATCTCAAAATTATCGAACAGGTAAACCACTTTAAATATCTGAGTGTAGAAATAACGAGCCACGGAAATCTTTTTAACGAAGTAAAGGAGCAAACAATGAAAGCGGCTCGAATTTCGGGATGCCTGAAAGAAATTGTCTGGAAGAACAAATACCTGGACACCGAGAGCAAAATCAAAATATATAAAACGGTCGTAAGACCCATCATAACATACGCGGCAGAAACAAGACCAGACACAAGCAGAACTCTACAAATGATGAGAACAGTCGAAATGAAAACATTAAGGAGCATACAAGGCAAAACACTATATGTCAAAATACGGAACGAAGATATTAGACAACAATGCGGAATACAGGACATAGGAAGGTGGGTGAGACAAAGACGGAGGTTCTGGAACAAACATATAAAGAGAATGGAAGACAGCAGACTCGTCAAACATGTAAAAATGAATAACCCAGTAGGGAAAAGATTGCAGGGAAGACCACCAAAACGATGGAGAGAATGCTGGACCTCATCTTCCGGGGAAGACACGCTGGCAACGAACAGGCAGTAGCCTACTAATATGGCAATCCATATTAGAAAGAAGAAGAAGAACAATTAGCTGAGTAAGCATAACACGAAGTCTTGGTAACCTGATAATGAGCGCTCTCCGAGGTCAGTTTGCAAGGTATATAAAAACGATGTTATATTGTTTTGAGTTTGTATTTCATTTTTTAACATATGTACCTATTATATAATCGGTGTACTACGTAATAACTGTTGCTTTCTTTATACTTAACCGGACAATACTAATAAACCAAAAATAAAAAATTTTAATTCTGGTCAAATTTTGACTCTGAAGTGGCGTCAAACGACGTTTTAACGACGTCAAATGACGTTTAAAATATACGTTAAAATAACGTTGAAAAGTGACGTCAATTATCTGTGACATATTGACGTGAATTTTACGTCATACGTACGTCGATTTTTTTGTCACTTCGACGTAAAGATTGAGGTGATTTCGCCGTGAAGATGACGTCTGCTTGCTGACTGGGGCTCTATTGGAATCGAACGTGTTTACTTCAACCGGGACATCGTCACATTGCTTTCCTTCCCGTAAACCTTTTTATCGATTGTCAGCTCGCCAGTTAAAGAGAATGAATGCTGAACGCAAATTTGAAAAATTTGCTATAGGTGAAGATACCATTCAACATAAATTAATTATTGATATGGAATCATTGGCTCCTCAAAACATTAGCACTGCTTCGATTTCAGATCTAACCGATCATGAACCTTTTTCTTTTGATTTCGATATATATGATCATGACTAAGTCCCTAACGATATTAATGATTGCCTTACCAAGACCCTTTACATTTATTGATAAATAGCGAGATTGTTTCATTGAAAATAATATTCGTCAGACCCACGGAAGTGCTATTTTAAAATGACTTCGTCGTCATTCGTGTTTCTGTCATTTTCCAGCGGGTCACAGAACGTTAGTGGGTACACCACGTAAATGCCTTGAAATAATCCAAGTTGAGCCTGGTGAATACATTCATTTTGGTGTAGAATCTGCAATTCGCGATTCATTAGGTATTGTTAATTCTGCAGTTATACCAGACCTTTAAAAATGCCCTCTAAAAATGCCCCCTAAAAAACGCCCTCTTCCCAAACGACGGTCTGGACTGGTCGAGAGGTCCGGTGATCACGGACCCCCCAGCCGTCAGCGAAGGAGAGATTGCTTCCGCCATCGGTCGTATGAAGCGGGGAGCCGCTCCGGGGCCCGACAGACTCACCCCCTGTTCGCTCAAGGCCCTCTTTGATGTGATTCCATCTGTCATCGTGAAGCAGTTCAACCACGCTATCGGGACCCAAACCTTCCCCGAGGCCTGGAAGGAAGCCGGGGTGGTTCTGATCCCCAAGGATGGGAGAGATCCTAGCCTCCCCGGCTCTTACAGACCCATCTGCCTCCTTTCAACAATGGGAAAGGCTCTCGAAACGGTGATACGCGACCGATTAGAAGAGGAGCTAGAATTTCGCGGAGGCCTATCCCCGGCCCAACATGGCTTCCGAAGGGGGAGGTCCACCATTACCGCCCTCAAAGACCTGCTGACCAGCGCGGCCCCCCAGAGACGCTGGGCGGTTGTGGTGGCCATAGACGTGGCCAACGCTTTCAACTCTGCATCTTGGCTGCACATCGTGGAGGCCATGAAGGGCCGGAGAATTGACCCCTATCTAATCCGTATTACGGAAAGTTATCTGCACTCCCGGAAGATAAGGATCACACATAATGTAGTCAGGCCCACGAACACAGGCGTCCCGCAGGGATCCGTCCTGGGGCCTACACTTTGGAACATCCTCTTTGATGGAGTCCTTAGGCTCGGTCTCCCTGCGGGCGCGAGGCTTGTCGCGTACGCCGACGACCTTGCCCTGGTGGTTGAGGCGGAATCATTGCCCGACGTGCAAAGAGTACTGGACGTGGCCTATAGCATGCTCGAAAGATGGCTGGTTAACCACCGTCTCTCCATCGCGAAAGATAAAACCCAAGTTCTGATCCTGCGGGGCCCTAGGAAAGGGAGGCGTGTCTCCCTGAACGTGGGGGAAGCCCCCATAGCCACCAGCCGTACGATGAAATACCTGGGCGTGGTCATCTCGGAGGGAGGTGCCTTCCGTGACCACATCCTGGAGGCAATTCGAGCCGCGGATGCCAGATTGGGGGCCTTGACAAAGTTAATGCCAAACGTAGGCGGGCCTACTGGAAGGAAACGGGAAGTCATGGCCCACGTCGTCCACTCGATTCTCTTATACGCAGCCCCGATCTGGTGCAGCATAGTAGACACGGCCTCTCACGCTGAAAAACTTATGAGTGCGCAAAGGCGTACGTTGCTACGTGTGGCCGCGGCCTACCGGACGACCTCGCCAGCCGCGCTACAGGTGGTCGCGGGGTTCCCCCCCATCGACCTACTCGCGAAGGAACGCAGGTTCCTGCACAACGTCGGTGGGGGTGCGCTCCCGGGCACCCGGTGCATGGCCAGGAAAAGGACCCTTACCCAGTGGCAAAGGCGGTGGGATAATAATACTTCTACGGCTGCGTGGACCCGCCGCCTGATCCCGGACATCTCGAGGTGGATGAGCTGCGGCCACCGTAACACCAATCACTGGTTCACACAATTCCTGACCGGGCACGGCTCCTTCGGGTCGTACAGGGCTCGGATCGGTAAGGCGGATGATGACCGGTGTGACTGCGGGGGTAGTGACACGCCGGAGCATGCTATCATCTCGTGCCCTCTTTGGCGTTCATTAATGGCCCCCCTCCGAGGAGCCATCGGCCCGGACTGGAATCCGGAGAACATCGTGGCCGCTATGGTCGGCAGCGAGAAGACGTGGAGGATCGGATACGAGGCCATCACCTCCCTGATGGAAGCAAAGTTCAAAGCCGAGCTACACCCAAGGCAGCTCCGCGTTGTCCTCGAACGGATGTAATACAGGGACTCCAAGACAGGTAAATAACCACTCTTTCACACTCTGGCCCTGCTCAGCGTACGATCCCGCACTTACCTGCCCCTTATATACGCATACCCCCCCGCTTGATCACACCCTCCCTCCTCCAGGGTTGGTATCTATCCTGTGTAGGTTGTTCTTTCTTTTGTTCTCCTTTCGATTTTTTCTGCGCTCGAGCCCTCTCTCTTGCCCTTCTCCCCGCACTCTGGGACTCCGGCCACTAGCTCATGCCAACTTAAGCTTCATATTCCCATCGCTTTGCGCAATCTGCATAGATAGCTAGGTATTATATCCATTAGTTGCTAGGGTACTTAAGTTCTTCTGTCTGTCCGGGCCGCCCGAACCCCTAATCCGGGTCTCTCCGGGAGGGGGGACGTAGGGCGGCCTAGTGATTGCTATTTCAGGGGTTCCGCCAACAACATCGGTGGCCCCCCTAATCCCTGCCCTCTATTGAGCTCCTGCCTGGGGAATAGTCCAACTTATGGATAATCCCAGCAGGACGCCCCTTTTCACACCTTAGTACTGACTTAGGGACCATTAACACCGTCCGAGCCTAGGGGGAGCCCGCAGGGTTTTTTTTTTTTAAGCGCGTCCCCCAGGTGAACATACCCGGGGCGGTGTTTATTGCCCGCCTCCGAGGTAGTGCGTGGCCTCACTGGCCAAAAGTCGGGAAAAAAAAGACCTTTAAAAATAGTATCCGAAGAAAAACACTAAATCTTCACAAACAAATTTATTGGAATTGAGCGACCGGTTTCGACTGCTTAACAGTCATCATCAGGCTCTCGCTAGATATATGAGGAAACACTAGTTGACTGAAGGTAAGTATTTTACATAACAATATTCACAACAGTAGTTTTTATGGCTCCGGGTATGCGACATGTGAGACGTCAAACGGTAAAACAACGTGGACAAATACAGTTAAAATTAACACATATCGAAACACGAACTACAAGTGTATGAAGGAAACCCTAGGATGTTAACGGCCTCATTATACAAAGGTTGATCGACAACTGTCTTTTCTATCTCAAATAGGACCGAAACTGACCTTCTAGAAAAATTTCGAATGTGATGGAATGAAAAAGTTCAGCCAATCGTGGGGGCATGCGCAATTTCAAAATTGGTGGGTATAGGTAGAACACGATTCAACTCAACACAGAAACAATGTTATACACGGGGCGATAATAAAGTGGCGTATTATCGACATAACCTTAAAAAGTGTTTACGATGGAGTGTTTGTTTATGTATGTTAAGTCGTTGACACACTTTACACCACTACATTTCAATGCCTTAAATATCTCTAGCATTTCTAGAACGTTCAGCCTCACTCCCTTGTTACAGAAATGTAAGAACTGCACGTCTTCTTTGAAATCGCAGGTATGGTTCTCACTTAACAAATGGTTAGCAAACTGAGACTGGGAGGTTATGATATCACGGTCTTTGTAATTGAAATATTGTCTATCGTGTTCTCTTATCCCTTTTTTAAAGGAACGTCCAGTCAGTCTGACCTATGTACACGGCGTCACAGTCCCTACAAGTTAGTTTGTACACTCCCGACTCGTTCCAAACGTTCGTCTTATCTTTGGAGTTAACCAAAAACCTCCTAGCGTTGTTAGTGGTCTTGTAAGAGACTGTGACGCCGTGTTCAGACAGGATTTTCCCTAACTTTAAGGAGATACCTCCGAAATAGGATAGTGATCTGTAAGTTATATCTTTAACCGTGGATTGATCTGAACAAAAGCTATTTAATTTTAATCTATATTTTAGAAAGTGTTTTTAAGTGTTTTTCTTCGGATACACATGACTAGACCCCGAGTAGTATGCCTGCCTATTTTGCCTAATATGCACTTTTCTATGATTTTTGCCTATTTTTTGTTTTTTCGGTTTATTTTGCCTTTTTTACTAATAAATTACGTATCAGTACAATACCAATGCAAGTATAAAAAGAATTTTTCACAGAACATCTAACGCTAATTCGTTAACACACGTTAACGTTGGTCCGATTAACACACCATCGCACGACCATTTCAGTGCCCAGTTGTTGTTCTACAAGTCTCGTGATGGGTTCAAGAAATGAAGATGCTCTGTTTTTACAGGGAAATGTATATTTGTCGACATTTCTTGCAGAGGAACCTCTTCACAAGAGAAGAAAACAAACAAATGATGTCTATCGAAACCGATCTCAACACGGGGAATTTCATCATCTTTACCATGAATTGCGAAGTGAAGACGACGTTTTTTATCAATACACTAGAATGTCAGCTTCAACATTTGATTACATCTGCAGGGAAATTAAAGAAGAGTGCAGTCACCAAATTACCAACTTTAAGCTCCCAATAAGTGTAGAAGAAAAATTAATGGTAACCATAAGGTAAGGGACATGAATTCATAATGTTACTCAAAATAGTAGCTTGCTTGAGTTCACCTGAGGGCGTCATCAATTTGATTGCCAGATTCGGTTTACCCCATTCTTACTGGCAAGAAAGTGCGTGATCGTCCCGCAAAAATCCGCAATTTTTTATTCATTTGAGTTTTTCAACTAACTTTCAATATAAATTTTAAGTTATGTAGCTAAATTGGGGTGTGTCGGTGATTTTAAGATACACATTATAAAACTTTATTCATAACAAGCAAATATTATACAGCAAACAGCAAATAATAACCCAGAAAAATGTAATGAGACTGAAATGAAAGGTTTATACACTAATAACTAATACATTAAGAATGTTGCGACCATTGTTAATTAGTACGTCGTTAACGAGTTCGGAGAATTTTGATGAAATGCTCGATGCTGTGGTCGTGTAACCTGAGCACTGATTGTCCCCTGGAGTTTGCAAAAAAGCAGTGGGACTAGAAGAAGCAATTTCATTTGCAATGAAGTTTTGAATTTTGCTTCTTAATGTCAGTTTTTGCACGGGGTTCAACCCCCTGAAAAAAGGAGCCAACGATTTCAGAAAAAGGACGTCATCATCAGCTGTTGAATAATGATTTTCTTTGAAAGCGATGATTTTGTCCTGTTGTTTGTAGCATCTTTTTTTGGAACTCTGTCAAATCTGTAGATGCTACTTTTCTTTTTTTTGATAATCCCATTTTTGATGTGGAAGATTAAACTACCTTTCTATACGAAATGTCTAGTAACTCGGAATCCGTTGCAGGAGGATCGCAAGTCTCCGTGTTCTCACGGACAACAGAACCAGTTTCTTGGTTTATTGGCTGTGTAGTGCTCTCGCCTCCTGTAGAATCATTTTCGATGATGTCAGAATAATTATGCTGCGTTGGTCTGGGTATCAAACATCCTTCAAAAACCACATGTCTTGGAAATGTGACCATTAACCACTTTAGTCCGCGCTTGATGGGCTTCCTTCTTCTCCTGAGCGTGGCTTTGGTAATTTTTTATTTCTTCCTGAAAAACATCTCAATGATTTCCACCTGCTTTTGACAGCCTCTTCTGAAATTAAAAAAAAATAAAAATGTTTATTGAAATTTCTTCCTTACCTACACAACAGGTTGCATCACATTATTTAAATTAATGTACAACATTGTTACTGGTACGAATGAAATTAGAATTACATTGAAAATTTAGGTAACTGAAATGTAAATCACGCTTACATTTACCCTAGGTTCTTTTATTATTTATTTAACAATTTACCAAGTTTTACCAAATTTGCTTAGTTATTTTTTTAATTTTTTTAGGTTCTTATCTACTGGTGTCGCATTTCGGCAGCTTGCATTCACGTTTCGAATTTCGAAAACCGCAGTAGCAACCATAGTCATCGAAGTTTTACACGGCGATTTGGAAAACATTAATGGAAAAACACATGAAATTTCCAACTACAGAAGAGTTCAAATCTATAGCAGAAGCTTTCGAACAAAAAGGAGAATTTCCACATTGCTGCGGTTGTATCGAGGGGAAACACATTCGTTTGTGATTCGAATTATAAGTTTCGAATTATAGATGTTTGTGCTTATGGAAAAGATAGCGATGGCGGAGTTCTCAACTCATCATGATTTTACCAAGACATCAACAGTGACACTTGCCATTTGCCATGTGAAGAACCGTTACCTAACTCCAATATTGTTGCCCCGTACGTATTTCTAGGAGACGTTCTAGGAAACTTCCTATTGAGACCGTATCCCTGAAGGCAATTACAGGGACACCACTCCAGGTCACATTTTAATACAAAATTATCTGCCACACGAGTGACAATCGAATGCGCCTTTGGCATTGCTTCCTCAAAGTTTAGAATTCTTCTGAAAGCTACAGTTACATAAAATCATCAAAGGGTTAGAGCTGCGAGAAAGAAAAAGATGGATGATAGTATTGTTAACAATGAATCGAGAAAGAGAAAATTTGCTAATGAAGATGATGATGATGATGATGAGGTTGAGCCTCAAAAAGCAATCCATACAGTCTGATTGAAATGAACCATTAAGTATTCCAAAATCACAGAAAAGAAAATCGAATAGAGATGATGATAGAGAATCTCACACAATAATTAGGGTGTTATAAAGCACATGGACCACATCGTTTTTAAGTAGTCTAAAGAAAACCTATTAAGTGATAAGATGGTCTCACGAAAGAGGACAAAAAGTAATATCAAACAGAAGACGATTAGAAGAAGGAGAAAATGAGAAGGGGGTGCAGGAACAACAACGAAAAACCGTAAACGAAGGACAACAACAAAGAAAAATCGAAAACGAATTACTAAAGGATTGTGTTTAATGAAAGCTATCGGTAAAATTAGAGATGAAATTTTACAAAAGCAGCCTACTGCTGTGGGTAATGCTATTACGGTGGCGCTGAGAAAAGCAAAAACGCTTAAGAAGCAAATAAACCAACATCAGCGTCAAAATCGTGTAATTCCTATTCCTAAAGGTGAGTGTCCACCTGAGAGAAAACAGTCTCGAGAGTAGTCATGAGACTCGACTGAGAGCACTCTCGGAGACATGCCTCGACAAGTCTCAGAGAGTGTTCCAATCACAAGTGGACACGCTCATCGCTGCTCTCGCGACTAGGTCTCCAGTCTTCAGTCCGTGTTTGAAGATCCCTCTTGCTCTCGCAGACCTGTGTTTGGGTTTTGTTTTGATTATTTTTATTTTTCATTATTTTGATTTTTATCAAAATGAGTGTGAGGAATAACGATATTGCAAAAAGAAAGTGGTCAGAAGAGTTTCTGTGGAACGTAAAACATAAATTTTATCGGAATCACAAGAAAATGGAAAAGTTTGAGGAATTTGCAACGAAATATGAGAATTGTGACGGAAACGAAGTGCAGCGGAAAATTCATAACTCACGGAACCAGGTATGTACCTACTATGGAATTCACTAAAAATCGATAGAATTACAACTTATTACTAATTATTAAAAATGTAATTAAACATTAATTTTAAATGTAAGTTATTTATAAATGTAATATTTAATTCTTAAAAATGAATACCTAATTAATTTCATAACATTCTATGATATATAATTTACTAAAATTCTAATTCAAGCAAATAAATTAATGAAAGCAATGTAAACTTTTCATTAGGTGTCCCACGAAATACAAAAATGAAAAAGCTGAAGAGTCGTGACGGTTCAGAAGATAGATACGATGGCAAATGGAAGTTATTTCCTACACTGCAGTTTATTGTGCCTAGCTTCGCAAAATCTACGTCAAACATTGTGAGTATATTTGTAATGTGATAAGTTTATTAAGCGATTTTTTTTTATTTCTGGCTGCTGAATAACTTTATTGTTTGGCCCTGAAAGGAGCATCTATAAAAAAGCCAAATCACAAGATTCAAGCATTTTGTATTTAACATTACAACAATATTTATTGTATTTAACATCACAACAATATTTATTGTATTTAACATTACAACAAATCATTACCTACATTATTATTATTATTGAGTTGAGGTATTATTACTATTATTATTCAGGATAAATCGATACTGCCAATAAACCTCAGCATTTGTGATGAAATATTCTTTAAATTGGTCCCTCACATATTTTTGGGAGACTGAATAATTTCGCTGGTGGCCCCTGTGCAATGGAAGAAATGCTCCATCCGGTGAAGGTTCATTCCGTCATTCGCCATGTGTAGTTTCATGAGTACGTTGGTCTTCATAATCATCTGAACCACGGCACAAATAGTGTGGGGAAGTAGACATTAGAAAGTTATGCAATACACATGTTGACAAAGTAATCGTTTTTACTTTATCAGGTGCCAAAGTGATTTGGTTTCGGAGAACTCTGAATTTACTAGATATAATGCCAAATGCGTTTTCTACAATACGACGAGCCCTGCTTAGACGATAATTAAATATTCTGTTTGGTGCAGGTTGATTTCGGACCCCAGACGTTATACCCACACCAATGGTTCTGTGCTTCAGGAACCGGTAACTGCTTGCCTTATAGAGCGTGGTGGAGGGAGCAGTTTGAAAATACACCTCCATCCGAAATTCTACCATTGCATCCTACATCTATATAAATGAATTGATAGTGGGCATCTGCAACTGCCATCAAAACGATGCTGTGTGTGTTCTTATAGTTGTAATAAAGGCTTCCACAGTCCGCAGATGCAACAATTGTAAAATGCTTGCCATCAATAGCTCCAAAACAATGTGAGAATTGCCATTTTGATGCAAACTGATCTGCGTATTCTTTCAATTTTTTCGCAGTTGAAGGTGCCTAAAAAGAGACACAAATTTTATTTTTAATACAGTTTTATATGTTATATGTTTATTGTTATTTATTTCATCCATCTGTTTTATATGTTTATTATTGTTATAATTTTATTTTGCAGGAAAGCACACAGGAAAGCTCGGAGAATGAGCCATCAGAAGAGCTTGTACCAAAGAAAAAAAGGTCCCCTTCAAAAATATTACCACAAACCCCAGAAGACGACATCCTACGAGAAGCAATAGAAATTACGAAAAACCAAAGGATGATTTCGATCGCTTTGGAGAATATGTGGCGATGGAATTGAAGAATATAAAATCAGAATATTACAGGGGACAATTAAAAAGTGCTATTCGAAAAGCAATAGTACATTTTGCTGATACGGATAAAAAAAGCTACTGGTCCAGTAGCCCATCCTCTTCAACTTTAAGTGCTATACATACTCCCAGCCCTACACGAAGTATTGCTATCAACAACCCTCCGCTATTGGATACTTATGATGAAAATCAAACAACACAACAATATTACAACTCTCTGTACAATATGCAATAACAATGAATGTTTTCTGTAACTAGAAAGTATAAATATGTTTGTACGTATTTTTTTCTTAATAATATTTTTATTTCACTCATTAATAATTTCTACACTAACCTTTAAATATTCTTCCTTTAAATTATCATAAAT
Source organism: Cryptocephalus moraei (assembly GCA_946251905.1). Lineage (NCBI taxonomy): Eukaryota > Metazoa > Arthropoda > Insecta > Coleoptera > Chrysomelidae > Cryptocephalus > Cryptocephalus moraei. Next base: position 5,286,015 of record OX276459.1, read on the forward strand.
TGCTTTGTATACTTCAGGAACTATTCTTCCAATTGTGCATGGTGGTAAGCGAAAAAGATACTGCAGAGTACAGTAAGATTCACCTGCAAATTCAAAGATATCTATGTGTAATCAATATTTCAATTAATTAGCACAGAAGAGATTTAAAACAAATTAAAGTAACAATATTAAATAATGCTTACCTGAAGCCAGAAAACGAAGTGTGACCATTAACCTGTCATGAATAGAAATTGCATCACGAAATTTCGTATCTTGACGATCTGGTGTTTCACTAAATCGAGAAGCAGTTCAAATTGCACTGCAGACATTCGAATAAAATTTCTAAACTGCTGTGCATCTTCCAACCGCAACTCCTCAACGAGTGTGGAACAAGCTACGAATTCATTCCGTCGCCCAACCCATTTCCTCACCCAACACTTCCATTTTTTCTCAGTCTCAGGTGGAAATCAAATATTCCAGGTCTCGAGACTTCTGTGGTTGTTGAGTCTCAGAAATCTGTCTCGAGAGCGAAAGCAATCTCAAGTGGACAACCCCCTGAGACTGATCTCGAGACTTTCTCTCGAGATTCCGTCTCAAGTGGACACTTAGCTTAAGGTTGGTGGAAAACTTCCATTAATTCCAATATTTAGTGCCTGGGGCTCACTAGGGGCCCTAGGAGGGGGAGCAGCAGGTATCGCTAAGGCCGTAAACGAAGCGAAAGCGGCAAGAAAGGAATTAGATGAGACACGACGTCACAATGAAAAAATGGAAACCATAGCCATGGGAAAAGGCATGTAATTAAGACCACACAAAATAGGATTAGGAATATTTTTACAACCGCCTAAACGATAACACATGAAGGAGTAACGGAGAAGCAGAGAAAAACGGTTGCTAACAATACCAGAAAAGACCGCTTACGAATGCGGACATAAAGAGATTTGCAAGAATTCTGCGTATACCCAATTTCAGAGGAATCTTTATGAGAGATAACCTTCCGAAAAGGATTCATAGATATGAAAGAGGTGTGGTTAATTTGGGTGATGAACCAGGATCGAGGACGCATTAGATCGCATACAAGAAGCATGGACCACAAATAATTTATTTTGATTGTTATGGAAATTTGCGCCCTCCCCTAGAACTACTGATTTATTTTAATTCAAAGGGCCCCTGCGCCATTCACTATAGTCGAGATGTATTTCAAACTTATAATAGTGTAAATTGTGGAAAGTTATGTTTATTATTTTTAAGGAGATAAAATTTTGTGTTTTAAAAAAATATTGCGTATTTGTGTTACAACCATTAAGCTGTTAACATAATGTGCTCATATATTTTTACATTATCAGCCAGAGAACGAGCAAAATCAGAGATTTAAGAGTAAAAGAGATTTTAACGAGTAAAATCAATCCGCCTACATTGTTGAGTGATAGTGAGAAAACTGATGTGATTGCACTCATAGATTTTGTCTCCTTTAATTCTATACCAAATGTCGATACGAAGAATAATAATTCCATATCGATAAACATGTAAGCGAGATTCCTGTGGGCTCATATCAACTGACTGATGTCGAGCGATATATTTTAAGGGAAGTGCAATAACTTTCAACTGAAGGGGAGGCTGAAACCGCTTTATAACCCGCACATTCAAAAGTAATAATGTTCTCAAAAAGACTTCCCCTAAAACTGTGGCGAAAGAAACAGGATAAATCTATCTGTTCCAGAACGTTAATCGAAACACTGTGATATGAATTAAAGAGTAATAAAGTGATTCACTTCGAATACTCCAATTCCATAGCCCCATTATTGGGATTCCAGCGAAAAACTTTGCTCGCAAACGTCAAACATGTTTCCGATTACCCAATCAATATATCAACACCGAATTCCATATGCATTGAATGTAATTTGGAGACAAATTCATACTCGAATGATACACAAGTTCATCTTCTGCATATGTTCTACCCAGAGGGAGCAAGCGGGTATAGAATAGTGGAGAAAGTCAATTATGCCCTTTATCTCCCAATTAATACACGATACATCGATGAGATTATGCTTAAAATAGTTGATCAAGATGGAAATTTGATTGATCTCAATGGGGAAACCATCACAGTCAGGTTGCACCTGAAAGAATTCTAAAGAGGTAAAAAATGGTGTTTCTTTTTAATTCAGCGTTCTTATCCTCTTCCTCCCCCAAGGAAACTATAAAAGTGTTGGATATATGAAAAAAAAAAACAATTTCAAAGGTAAAACTCAAGGAGTTAACACCGGAAAATAGAGCGTTTCTTATAAATCTTGGTTTTAAAGTACTATCAACAACACGCCGAGAACGAAGTAGGAGCAGAAGAGGAAGAAGTCTGGGTGTTCTCGAAAATTTGGGTGTTCATTAAAGCTACGAGTAACCATAAGACTTGAGCAGTTATTTTTACGATGCCTTTGTTTGTTTTTCATCAGGAATCACTAAACAACGAGAATTAATTTCAACGCCTTGAATATTGGTGAACGTGAGTATAACGACGATATGATAGTGAATTGTGAGTACCACAGTCATCCCCCGTACGCTAATTCACCCCTAAATAAATCTGATGAAGTACGAATACCTATACAACATCAGGATCTTTACACGCTACCATGTCGAAGTTATTTGTACATTGAAGGGACCCTAATAGATTCTGCTGATAAGAAGACAGATACGTTAGATTTTATTAATAATGGTCTAATGCATCTATTCGATGAGATTCGGTATGAAATTGGAAGAGTTGTTATCGACGGGGTGCGAAATCCAGGCATAACAACAACCATAAAGGGATATGTATCTTTCACTCCCAGCGAGTGTATACGATACCAGATGGCCGGATGGGGTACTGGTACTGCACTGTCAGATATATCTACAGACACCAAAGGAAATTTCAGTGCTTGCACCCCCCTCAAAACTATTTTGGGTTTCTGTGAGGACTTTCAAAAAATTCTCATCAACATTCGACAAGAATTGGTATTGATTCGTAGTTCGAGCGATCTCAACGACATCCATTCATCGAAAGAAAAAGAGAAAACTGCTAAGGTTCAGGTGAAAAAGGTACTCTGGAAAATGCCTCATGTTAAAGTATCAGATCAAGAAAAATTACGCATGTTGAAATATTTAGATTCTGGCAGGAATTTAGAATTAGCGTTTCGCAGCTGGGAATACCACGAATTGCCTGTTCTCACACAATCTCAAAGACACACACATGGAACGTGAAAGCCAGCAGTCAACTTGAAAAACCCCGTATCGCCATCGTGGGGTATCAAACGGGACGAAAGAACGCGATAACGAGATACATGTCCCAGTTTGATCATTGTAAATTATCTAACATCAAAATATATTTAAATTCAGAATTTTATCCATATGACAATTTAAATTTAAACTTTGATAAATCTCATTTTACCATAGCTTATGAAATGTATACAGCATTCCAAAAGTCTTATTATCATAAAGCTATTGCTGAACCGGCTTTAAATCTTGAGGGCTTCGTCAAGAAAGCACCGCTTATTGTGATAGATTGCAGCCAACAGAACGAATCCCTGAAATCCGGCTCTGTGGACATTCGCTTGGAGTTTGAGACCGCGAAAAATGTTGCCCCAAATACTACCGCCTTCTGTATTATAATTCATGACAGATTAGTGACATACTCCCCTCAAACTGGTGTTGTAAAAATGTTTTAATTATTATATTTTAGAGAATAGTTTGTTTTAATAAAACAAAAAGAAAAAACAAATATTTATGCATATATTTGGTATAAAATTATATTAATACGTTGAAATGTTTTAATTAATATTATATTAGCGAATAGTAAATTATTTTTTTATAAAACAAAAAAAAACATATTTCGATTACAATTATATTAATATTTATTTAAATATCATATATTTTGATTACAATTAAAGACTGGAAATTTCAAATGTGCTAAGTGTCAAAAATAAAAAATGGAGATATTTACAAAAAACTTTTTAAATACTTTATTTTTACAACCATCTTTTCAGAAAAAATAAAACACATAGTTTGAGGTACGCTCGATACATAGGTTGAGGTAAGCGATCACGAAAATAAAAACTATTATGTAAAAAAAATATTTTAGGACAACAAATGGGAAACGTGCTAAGTGCCATATCATTACCTAAAGTGCTAAGGGCCAAAAAAAACTTATTTATTAGATTACTGTAAAAATCTTTATGTTCCTGTTTTTCCAAAAACGGAATCAGGGCTTCTAAATGTTTTTTTTTTTTGTTGGCACTTATGAGACTTTTATGAGACAATTCTTCCATGGTAATTTTTTGTACATCTTAGATAGATTTACTCTTCTTCCATATTGAAAATTTATGAATAATTAAAAATTCAGAAAAACTGTATTTATATAACATTCCTGGATATCTAGCATCAATTCGAATATGGGTAGTTTTGCTAATCTGGACTGCTTTTAAGTTTAACACAGAATCACTCGCAGCTTGAATGTTAAAAAACCTATGCGTAAATAATACTCGAAATTTTCCAGTGTGTGTACTGCTTTCGATAATAGAGTGCCAATCAGCTGCAACCATAGGTTTACGTACTCTTTTGAGCTTTTCAATGAGCGTAAAATCCGATCGCAGTGCAAAAAACTGTGCCCACTAACTAAAAACTTGTGGTCTATACATTCATATAAACCTAGTGAATCATACGATTTTTATTTTGCGAGGCACAGTTATCACTCCATATGGTTATTCTTTTCTTATTATTTGGATTTACATTATTTACATTATGATGATATTTCATTACCGCCTCTTCCAGCTCTACTTTCATCCCATAAACACATGAAAGAAATACCCAGATCAGTTAGGTTGTTATAACCTAACCCTTTCCAGTAATTTGCGCTTTTCTTTGTTCAGAGACAAACGAACCGGTACCACTTCTACGTCGTTCTCTTTTCATTTTTTGATACAATCAATGAAAACCAGGTTGGAACATATGAGCACGTCTCGGAAACAGTACAAACAAATGACTGATGGCACTTAGCACGCTAGGATCGACATGTGGGCTTACAGCAGGTGCCATTTTTAAGCGGGAGGTGAACCGTTTCGGTTGGTCTTGGGACTGAGCTCGCTTTATAGGATATTGCCGATGGCACATAGATCACTTCTAAGGAAAAAAAGGAATTTTGGGAAAATTGGCACTTAGCACGTTTGAAATTTCCAGTCTTCAATTATATTACTGCAATTTTTTTTAAATATCATATATTTCGATTACAAATCATATTAATACATTTTATTAAATACATTTTTTAAAGAATTTTATTATTTATTCCGCCCACCCGCCACTACCCCCGAACCAGATGAGCCAAAACCGTTTTTGGCCCGCTTCGTAGGAGGAAATTCATCAACGCGGCGCCACTCCACGTTAACTTGTTTCTGTAAAACAAGTTGTACCATTCTATCACCCTTTTTTATGGTGATATCACTATCAGCCACAAAAAAGAATGATGAAGTGCCGGTGAGGTGGGCGTCGATGACACCGGGCCTAACCGAACCCACCATATTCGTAGAGGACCTGGCATATAGGATTTTTTTGTAGTTGTAGTCCTCATCGACATGTAGGTCGTATCCCGCATCTTCGGAATACGCCTTCTTGGGCACCTGGTCGGCTCGCACCAGCAGAGAATTTTATTGTTGTTGCTGTTGTTGTTTTTCTTGTTCCTCTGCGGTGATGGTGCTGGCGGTGGAAGCAGTAGTGGTGGTGGTGTCCGCGACGCGAATACCTGTGGGAGCGCGCCGCGTACCTCGTACGAGGTAGGAGGTACCTGGCACGAGATACTTATATAAGTATATATATATATATATACTTATATATATATATATTATATATAGCATATATATATATATATACTTAGACTTATACACACACACACGGAAATGGAAAAATTTCGATGCCGCAGCTGTGTGCCTCGATCCCATGAACCTTCGATCCGTAGACCGAGCCGCTACAGCAGAGCTATCGTTGCATTCGGTATACGGTAATAACTTTGGTGTATTGAATGTGATTGTAAACTTTGCTTATGGAACGGCGGCCGTGCCGAGAGAGACGAGTGTAACGAGGCCTAGGTTCGATGGAATGTGCCCAGGGGACACGTGGCCGCATGTCACGTGGCCAGATGAGCCCAAATTCCGTGTTCGCATACAACAACCCATTCGCCAAATCTTCGCGGACGCGTGTGTGTGTGAACTATCCGTACTGAAATGTGCCCTTTGGACAGATGTGGCCAAAATTCAATTTTGTTTGTGTTCTTTTGAGATGTTCTAAATGAACAAATGCATTTTCGGTTTAAGCTAAATGCTTTGGCTCTCTCTTTATAGGTTGAATGGCTTATAGACATAACTAAACACATTTTTAAAGACTGAAATGTTGTATTTGCCTAAAAATTATTCATCTAAATTAAAATGAGATCATATTTGGTATAACACAGACATGTTAACTTATATTATTTCATTTTATTGAAAAACAGGTAAATACTTTATTGATCAAAAGTAGATAACATTGTATCCAACACACATATATTGATGCGATGCAAATCCTCTCTTAAAAGAATTATTTCATTAAATTTTTGTACTATGGTATATTCACATATGTTAGGTTCATTTCAGTAGTTTATACATATTTTGCTCTCTCCTTATAGGGTGAAAAGGTTATAGACATAACTAAACACATTTTTAAAGAACGAAATATTGTATTGTGCAACATACTAGACAGAAACATTTATATTCCGATTTTGATTCGTCTGGTACACATACAACGTTGTTACATTTACAACAAAATCTTAGAATTTTAAAATTTTCAGTACATAAAACATCTTCCCTTATTTCTTCAACTATCTTGATTTCACCCCACCCGTCGATTTCCATTATTTCTTCTGCCGTTTCTTGATTAGGACTCGTAGCTCTTCAAGATCATTTTGACACAATGCTTCGATTGTCATTGCATCGCTTAAAATTTGAAGCTCCTCATCGATTTCTATTTTCATTCCATCGACCAGGTCCTCTTCATCATCATCATATTTCAGGTCCTCTTCATCTGTCACCATCTTCTCTTTCGGAAATAACGAAGCTACAGTTATCTCATCATTGAGTAGCAACTCTTCACCTGTGATCTATTGAAGAATATATAAATATAATGTTTTCAATTGTATTATAAATTGTACCTGTATATTCTGAACAATGGATGGGTATATTTTAACACCATAAAATATCATCTAAAATGGAAAAATAAAATTGACAAAACGAATTAACTTTCACAAGTTGGATCATAACCCCATGGTAATGTGTCAGTTGTTAAATAATTAACATTTCTTTTGTCATCGAACGGAGAAAGAGCTATTTTTGTTTGAGCTATAGTATAAACTGAATGTGAGTGAGACCTAATGAGATTTCGAGTTTTTTCAATTATATTCTTATCAAATAGACATCTGTAATAATCTTCAAAGTGTATATTTTTTAATGATGCCTTTGTTACCCCTTTTGCTTTTTTCACAACAGCATCTGTTATCAATTTATAAGCGTACATTTTTGAGCGAAGACCAATGAATTCAGTCATTATAATGCCATTATTTTCATCCTTCATAAGTCCTAAGACCTTCTTGTTTTTCAACGGCATGTCATAAGGATTTTGTGGTGAATAGTCTGATGTATCGAATAAATGAATATCTGTTTTCATATTCATATAAATGTCCTCACAGAAAAATTGGTATATTAATGAATCAGTGTCAGAATATAACAATTTTGAGTTGTGAGGATATTTCTCTTTTATATAATTGTAATGAAAATCGTATAAGTATGTTTTTGAAATATCTAGAACAGAGAAGCCGACATAAATCGGCTTATTACAAACAATATCAGATTTATTCATTTCTATGAAAATAAAATCTTCATCAAGAATGACACAATTTTTAAAAGTAGGTTTGGAAATGTAGTATCTCGCCCCATAACGTCCTGACCATTTGGTAACTACTTTCACATCTCGATACTTTCTCACGTTTTCCATCGTTTTACCAAAAACTGCATTATTCATTAACTTGTAGAAATTTTTGTCAAAATCGATGCTACCCTTCGCTCGCATAGTAGTATTTAAATCGATGTAAGGTTTCATCCATGGACTTTGTTTGAATTTCAAAACTTTATGAATCTTTTGAATTTGCAAGCCCAAGTGAACAGCTTGCTTTAAATTTCCAAATTAATAATGTAGTTTTTTTAGGCATGAGTGTAGTTAGCAATTTTTTGTGTTCACTTTGTGATGTTGGTGGCTTGGTACGTTCAGGACACAACGGTAAATCTTTATGAGAATAATGTAGTTTTCTTGGATAATCCAAATCTACTGCTAAGATACTGTAACGAAACGGCTCGCCGGCCGCGACATAAACACGCTGGGAGCTACAAAAGTTCGCCTTATTGCGATACCGGGAAGGACAGGACGAAGCCGACGGTCGAAGAGCGAGCGGAGAAGGTTCGATGCGATAACAAGTTTCGCGAATTCTAGAATGATCTTCAGAACTTCGAGAATATTCCGGCAAACGTCTAGAGCCTTCTACCTGCCATAAAAAGGGAATGTCGGACCCGAGGGAAAACAGTTGAAGAACCGGTGTGTAAACATTCGAGCGAGAGACCGCGCGCGTTAAAATAAATAAACATCTCTGAGTGAAATAAATTATAAGTGTTAAGAGTTAGTAATAAATTAATTAGGACAAATAGTGTAGTGTTTTAGTTTTAGTCAATAGTAAAAACGTTACAGTGGTGTCAGAGTGCGGATTAATTAGTGAAATAAATTAAGAACAATGAAGAAATTACGCGATTTAAAAGTTGTGGACCTCAAACGCGAATTGGAAGAACGAGAACTCGAAACGACAGGGTCGAAAACGGTGCTGCAGAAACGTCTGGAGGAATATTTAACCGGCAATGGAGACGACCCTGAAACTTTCTTGTTTCGAAGAAGAAGGTGAGCGCCTCCTGGACAACAAATTGGGAAAACTTCATGGCGAGTTAGACAACAAAATGGAAAAACTCCATGATGAAATGGGAAAACTGCACGGTGAGTTGGATCACAAACTGGGGAAACTCCACGACGAGTTGGACAACAAAATAGGAAAGCTCCACGGCGAGTTGGACAATCTAGGAGAACTCCACGGTGAGCTGGATAGTAGAATTGTAACTGGATAACGCACTGCAGACTGAGAAAATCCAACGACTGGAACTGGAAAACCAACTACGAGAATTGGGGAACCGATTACAATCCATGCATTTCCAGCCCAGTCCGCAAAATATATCCAGCCCAGGTAATCCGTTCAACGACTCGGAGGAGGTAACCAGGATCGAGGCAGTTCCTACTGTGAGCCATCGAGTGAAGCCGCCAACCTTCGACGGGGAAATTCCCTGGGAGAACTACCTCCGGCAGTTCGAGGCAGCGGCGAAAGCTAACAACTGGGCGCCAAGGGACAAGGCAGTAGCCCTGACGGTTGCACTCCGAGGAACCGCCCTCGACGTGCTGCAGACTGTTCCAGAGGAGGAGCTGGACAACTTCGAGCTACTCGTCCAGAGGCTGGAGAGGCTATATGGGCACGCACACCTGGGGCAGGTCTACCAATCCCGAATGAAGAACCGACGACAAAAGCAGGGAGAGAGCCTTCAGGAGTTCGAAGCCGACATCGCGAAGCTAGTAAGATTCGCCTACCCGGAAGCAGCGGAGTCCATGACGGAGAGTCTCGCGGTCTCGGCCTTCATCGACGTCTTGAGGGATGTGGAGATGCAGCGGGCGGTATGGCTGTCACGTCCCAAGAGCACATTGGATGCCCTCTCGATGGCCTTGGAATACGAGGCTGCGACGGAGGCGTCAAGGAGTTGTGGCCGCGTTCGGGCGGTGGTCGGGGACGACGCATGCGTGGAAGCCGAGCGGAAGGAGGACGCCCTGGAGCAGGTTGTCCTCAACGCCCTCAAGGGACTGCTGAAGGGAGGCAGAAGGGAACCGGCGAAATGCTGGGGGTGTGGAGAGGTTGGCCATATCCGAAGGGACTGCAAGCGCCCTCCCTAGGAGCCACGGGACCTCACAGTTGGTGGGAGGGTGTAACCCGGCGGCCTGGCATATTGCCGGCTTCCGGGGCTAAGGAGTGGCTCACCCCCTCCCTGCATCGTCGGAGGTCCGGAAGATCGGGTGAAAATCCCGGTGGGAAGGACCTCCGACATCAGATGCGGGAGGGGACGATTTGGCGAAAATTGCTATGGCAAAGGACTACGTTGCTTCTTGTCTTAGCTACAAACTACTGTTATTTACTCTTTGTTGTTTCTTTTTTCTTGCGTTTCTTCCTTTACTAATCTTCTTCTTCCAGACGCTTTCTCTTCACAATAGACATAGGTGGCTTGGATTGAGGCGATGACTGCACATAGACTCTAGACGATGGAAGACTTTAACTCAGACTACAGACGATGGAAGGCGACCCTGCACGGCCCGGCTTTCGACTGGAAGGAAAACCAGGGTAAAAAACCGGATGGGATGGAAAACCCGCCTAAAAAAAACCCGCAACCTAAGGTGTCATGCGATCCGTGCCGAGAGGTGGATGGCAGACGCGTTAGTCTGTCTTAAACGGAGCCCCCGGGGCACCTGGCGCACCCCGGGTGTATTTAGCCTTGGCCGGGGTAAGGGAGCACTGCCCCGGCTGGACATAATATTTCTGCCCTACTCGTGGGATCTCTATGGATCAAATACAAAATAAATCACCCCCGGATGGAAATAATGATGACGACATGGCTATTGAATATGGAAATGAGAGTAAACCTGAGGGAAATTCGAATAAGGCTCGAACGACGGACCAGGGAAAAAGGATGTATGATTCCCAGGAAGAGTCTTCCGACACTTGCTCAGATTTAGAAAGCGGGCAAAATATTGAAATCATAGATAGTGACGATGAACTGGAAATGATAGATAAAAATAAAAGGAAAAGGAAAGAGTCGCCGAAAAAGACTGAGAAGAATCCATTTGAAGAAATAGATGTAACACTGGATGAAATAAAAGGAATAGCTAATATATTAACAGATCTAGCAAAAGAACATCCAAATACAAAAAGACAAATTAAAGTGCATATAAACGAACTGAGGATGAAAGTAACGACCTTAGTTGAACAAGAAATATCCAAAAAATTATACCAAATAACAGAGCAAAGGATGAAAGAGACGGCAAAGAATTCGAAATGTAACATCTCAACACCTAGAAAGGAAACAACGACGTGTGAAATTGGAACACAGACAGAAGTGTGGGGAAGAGAAATTCCAAGAAAGACCATTCATAACATTGATGACATAGACACAGCCGATAAATTCATGGCAATATGTGACGATAAGTGGGATGCAAAATTATTTGAAAGGTGTGAAATCATAGCAGGTAATCCTATCAACTCTGAAGGTAAAGCGAAAATAGTGATGATAAATCCTTGAAGACCCCAAAGCGGAGAAAGGCATTCAAAATTTTTATCTGAGAAAACATCCGGTCATAAGAAAAACTCGAACAAATTTTGAAGTAGTACAGAAAAGCTACGAGACCCGCTCGGGAGAAAAATATGGTGATGAAGAAAAACTGATCGTCTGTAAACACGACGGTAGTATGGAAAATATCTCGAATCTTTTCAAAGAGGCAGGAAAAGAAACGGAAGGAACGGAAAACGTAGTTTTACACCAGATTAAACATCTCACACTAGATAGACTAAAGAAAATGGCAGTATTATGTTTCACAAACCCGGCCACGAAAATATCTATATATGTACCACCTTCCCAACTACCATCATTAGAACGGAGAGAACCGAGAAAAAGGAACACGGTAGGTATCATCGTTTCGAAAGAAGGAAACCAATATAAGGATATAGCCAGCATGGTAAGGTCCACCATTACAGGTAAGGAAGGAAGTGAATCCATAAGGAACATGAGAAGCACCCGAGACGGGGACCTTCTCATAACAATGGATTCGAACGAGGATGCGGTGAAGTCGGTGGTCGCTACTTTGAAACAATCAGCAGGGGGTAACAGGATAAGGCAGTTGAGAGGTAACTCTCATCTGCAAACTCTACATCTTAAAAACCTGGCCATAGACACGACGGAGGAAGAAGTAGCGACAGACATCAAAAAATATTGTAAGACATGGGACCAAAGCTGTAAAGTTGGAAAACTAAGACCATATGCTAACGAGACGTTGGCGACAACGCTGATGGTCCATGAAGAAGATGCGGAAACCTTGATAAAGGAAAGATTCATCAGAGTAGGATTAGTGAGATGCATGGTGGAGAAAAGGGTCGCCGTAGGGAAATGCTTCAAATGTTGGGCGTACGATCACAAAGCGAATGAATGCAGAGGAGTCGACCGAAGTAAGATGTGTCTCAGATGTGGGGGGCGCAATCACGAAGCGAAAACTTGCACAGAGGATGAATATTGTCCCCTGTGTGAGAAAAAGGGACACAGAGCAGATGGGTCGAAGTGTTTTCTTCAAAAACGCACTGAGAAATGCAAAAAAGAGGGACCGACAGGATCTACAACAGGATAATGGTGGCAATTATTAATTCTTATAAGAGGTATGTACAAAATTTTTATATGAAAAGTCAACATAGAACTAACCCTTACCATTCTGAATCCATACTAACCGCATGTTGCTATTATTCATGTCGAAATCATTGTCCCGATCACAATTTTATCCCGCATGAATCAATTGCAGCTGAAAATCAATAGAGAAAATATTCATATAGTCATAGCGAGCGAACAAAATATAAAAGTAATAAAGAATGAAACCAGCAACAGTAGTAGCAACTAATATTTTTTAATACGAAAAAATAACGATAGCTTAATTATTTTGCTTAATTGATAGTATATATCTGCCGAATTTCATAGAAATTTATTTTAATTTTTTATTTTACGATATTTTGATTATGTAATAATGATTTCTGAGGATTGCCGTGTTTGGCAAAATTTTATCCATGCCATTATATTATTTTGACAGTCATAAGCCTGTTTACAATGGGAAGGAAATTTTGTTGAATATGGCAATTAGTTAATTTATTAATACATATTTTTATTATTTGTAACATTAATTTTAATGACCCAACTTGTCTAGGAAAATAAGCTATTGTTATATGTGTGCTGGATAGTTCTTGAGTTAACGCCAAATGCGCATTTAAATTGGGTGTTTTTTAACTAGAAAAATTTTTTTCCACGAAATTTGTGTCACCATTTTTTTCGGTTTATTTTAATTTTTAATTATAGAATATTTTTGATAAAACTCCCGCACGATCCACATTTCTGTAAAATATTCAATTTTTAACAGCAATCGACTGAATCCATCTCTGTATTCCTGTCGGCTATTCCGTTTCTTGGGGTAATTAAAGCGATGCGGCGGTGGACCTCCCTCAGAAAGGGATTACGGTCTGTTTCAACCAATACCGTTGACTTCTTAGAGTTCATCTCAGATCAGAGAGGGATCGACGCAAAGACGCATTTTCGTTCGCCCCTCTCAGTTACGCCCACAATTTGGAACAAATGCGAACGGCACCGTTCTGCCAGTGTACGTTATAATGCTTCAATCTCGGTTATTTGTGGCGTTGGCAGCCGTGACGCATTCGATACAATCAACTACCTGAACACTTCGTAGCGGGAAGGTCTGGCAACATTAAACTTGCTTTTAACGTGTTCTGTGAAATGCCATAGTACGACTTTTTGCCTAGGAATTACTTTCTGTGTCAATTCTTCGCATTCTGTGTTACATCTTATACATCTTATACTGTCATCTGTGAATTGTAATTTGGGTTTGTGTTTGTTTACAAGCGTGTTTTCCGTTTTCTTCGAGTTGTTTGTAATTTTTTTGTGTTTTTGAGTTTTGTTGTGTTCCTGCTGTATTTTTGTGTGTTGTCTTTTAATTACTTTCTCAACAAGTGTATTTGTTATTTCTTGATCGTTAAGTACATATCATTTAATAATCTAAATGGCTGATGTGGACAATAATCGTTGATGTTGGAAGTGATCAAATAATACCAATCTGTAATTTTTTACAGGTGCATCATGGTTTTGGAAGGCCAAAGCAGAGAGCTTGTCTTCAAGCTGATTCAGTTATGGAAGAAGAGGCAAGGAATGGAATTACTGGAATTAAATGGTATTGTCTATTATAGATATCGAAATATTTCTTTTCGATGTTTATTAATTATGTTATAATTTTATTGTTATGTAATGGAACTAAGGTGTAAATAAGGTAAATAAGTTTTCTATTTTTTTTAGGTGGAAGAAAACTCAAGACAGAAGGAAAATGTTGACCGAAAAAACTGACATTAGAGCAACCAGAGTGGCTTACATCAGGCATATTAGGCAGTATCGTATGGAAAATAGACCCGTTGCACATATTGATGAAACCTGTATAAATGCCAATCATACGAAACCATATTCATGGACAGATGGGACTACCGATGGACTAAACGTACCAATGGGGAAGGGCAGTCGATTGATAATAGTACATGCTCTCGGTGAAGAAGGTTTTATACCCAATGCCCTACTTGTGTTCAAATCTGGAAGCAATCGTGGAGACTATCACAAGGAGATGAATGGCGAAAATTATGTAAAATGGCTACAGGAAAAATTAATTCCCAACCTTTCCCCAATATCTGTGATCGTTATTGATAATGCATCGTATCACAATGTAACTGTGGAAAAAACATCATATTGTCAAACAAGAAACATGAGCTACAAGAATGGTTGTCAGAACGGAACTTGCATTTTAATTTGTGGGAAACAAAAAAAATCGAATTGTACGAAAAAATCCAAGGAGAATGAGAGATTTGTTGAAACGGTAGTGGACGAATTAATAATTCGGATTAATGACAATTCTGATGAGAGCGATGAAGATGTTGAGTATAATGAAACTAAATAATTAACTTTAATTTTGTAATTTTGTAATGTTTGAAATTTCAGCTTATTGTTGTATTATTTGTTGATGAAATAAGTCAATCTTCTATATACGGAGAAAGAAGGTGCTGCAAAATTTGCTCGTTATATGGAAGTTCTCCCTTTTTTTGGTGGTTAATCACAATGATTAGTAAAAAAATAATTATCACATTTTTATTGAAATTAATTAGCCTATTGTAAATTATTCATATTTATAAATTATGTGTATGTAATTTATAAAATATTATGTACATATCTGTATATTGTAATTGAAAAACAGTGAGTGATTTAAAATAATTTGCTATCGTCCCCATTTCGAGCAATTTGCTCCACTTTTTTCTTAATTCGCTTAAGGCTATTTCATCGACTTCTTGAAATTATTCATCACTTCAGTAGGGAATTCAGGCACATATATAAATCCACAGGTAAGGACATAAAGGGTATACAGGTACAGAGACTAACGTTTAATTTGTTTCCCGATTGATGCATAATTTACGAAATTTGCTCGTAGTATGGAGGATTGCAGATAAAAAACTTTCGTAATATGGGGGCAAAAATCCATTATAAATCAGCTAATGTTAAATCCCGTCAAAAAACTCGTACTATAGAACTTCGTTATGTAGAGGTTCGACTGTAAATATATTTAAAAAATGTAAATAAATAAAACCAAATGTCATTTAAAAGTATTGATGGGAAATAAAAATGTCAAAATTTAGATTTATGCCCTATTACTATTTGAAGAATATCAAATATTTGAAATAATTTCATCTAATTCGAAATTTGCTTGGTTTTCCATACTTTTTTGTCAACTTTTAAAGATATATGTAGTGTATATTTTAAAATATAAGCATGTGAATATTTACGTCGGGTAGTATTTTTCAAATAATTAACTAGCAAAACTTTCATTTTCAACGGCTCAATAATCAATTGCTAGATATTTGATTTTACCGCTTGATCTAGTACATGAGCACATTTACACCTTCATCGCTACTTCGTCACTGATTAATGTGTTCCGAAAAGTAGCACTGAACGCCACTGTCTATGATCACGCCTTTCCTGCGCGAAATTTGATTCACAGTCCTATTTTGATCTGAGACGATCTTTAAGTGCTATAATCATTAAATACCCCTTTCCACTTAAAAAGCAACGGGGAATCTATACCGAAAAGACGGCCGGCTAGGTAAAGAGAACCAGAACCAGAGGAGTCCAGGGACGAACTTCACAATTAACAAGACAAGTAAACCACGTATCGATGGAAAATCACGATGCACCGAAGATTTTTTTAACTGCTTACAGGTGGTTGAGATGTTTAAAAAAAATTGGCTTATTAAAAAAAATTATTTAAACCGAAACGCCATAGAATGAGTGACATTGACATAAAAGAAATTTGGTTATTAGTTTTTAATTTATACTAATTTTAATTGTGAAAAGAAACGTAATGTTTACAGAATATATTAAATCATTAAATTGTCAAAAATTTAAGAAAATATACATGTAATGAAATGTAAAATAGTATAAAAAGTAATTTCTTACACTTTCACTTTTCAAAGCCTTATCTTTGAAAAGTGTGTAATTTCCTATAACATACCTAAGCAAACATTTACCAGGTGAATTTTCTACTACTTGAACGATTTCTTCACAAGGACACAAAATTACTTTGGTTACTTGAAGAATTTTACCTGATTCATGTTCATTTCGTCCTCTAAACAATTAATTATTATGTTTTAAAGACCATTTTGGCGTCGTCTATAGCGGCTTAGCGTTGATTATACATGGAGCCTTTAGGCCCAACTATCGGGCAGGTACGAAAAAATAGTTATTCGAAATTACTCCTACCGGTGGGAATAAGGGTGTGCCGAATTGTCCGAATTAGTTACGCTTTGAACTGTTTACAAGCAGATATTAAAATTACTGTGTTGTTTAAAAAGTTTTGAGTGAAGTATAAGGTTGGTGGTACCTACATAAAGACAATATTTTGATTAAGGACTCATTTAGTGATAAGATACAGGTAAGCAACTTTGGCTTTATCTAAAGCAGCCCTATTCTTAACTGGTTTTCTTATTTAGATATTAACACTACATATAATGTGGCGTCCATGGCAATCTGCAGAAAAATCTTCGATTGGTGCACCTACATAGTTGTATACATAGACATAGTCGTAAGCATTTAACAACGGATGCTAAAGCAATTATTTTAAATGTATTTAGTACATTAAAAGAACGGGGATTTTCTACCAAAAATGGTTTAACGGAAACATCTCTTTTAACAAAGACTTCTATAAGCACTGTCAGAGATGTTTCACAAAAAACCTTTAATCCCCGAATAAAGAGTCCAGGGCATCAAAAACTGGAGGAGTATGAGGACATAGTTCGAAGAACAGTGTACAAACTGTATGAAGAACAAAGACCTCCTACGCTAAATACTCTTCTAGAAAGATTACTGAAAGAAACCAATATTATTTGCTCCAGGACAACCTTTTGGAGGACCTTGAAAGCAATGGGTTTCAAATATTCGATAATCGACAAACGAAACTTTATTATGTAATCACAGCGTATAGTTCTAATGCGCTATGTCTACTTGAAGGCCATACGAATATATAGGTAGGCTAGATTTTTAATTAGAATTAAAGTCTATTGCATTATGGTAAAGACTAATAACTAATACTATTTTTATGTTATTGCAGATCGGAAAATCGCACAATCATTTACCTTGATGAAACTTGGTTCGACACACATAATACAAGAACAAGAACTTGCATGGATATATCTAACGAGTGCTTCGTCAAAGCTCCTCATTACAGAGGAAAACGAATAACCATTATACATGCTGGCTCCGAATATGGTTGGGTTTCCAATGCGCTCTGTTTGTCTGCCAAAAATATTAAGGACAGTAGTTTAGATTACCATCAAGATACCAACTGTAAGGGATGGTACGAAGTATAGTAGATAGAATAGGCCGGTTCAGCCCCCTTTTCCCGTACATAACCTCACTTTTGCCGGTATTTGAAATTCCCGCATTTTTGCCGGTAATTTCGCGCTAGCCGGCCTCAAGGTCACCCGCCGCAACCCACCGGCCCTTCCACCGGGGTTCCGCCCCCTGCCCCAGTTTCCCGCGGAGACATGGAACACAAAGATGGCGTGACAGATGTCACGGAGGCATGGAACACAAATTTGACAGACGTTGCAAAGATGGTCGCGCTCCCCCCTCCTCCCTAATCACGGGGAGGTGCGAGATTTTAGGGTGGGGGAGCGGGAACCCGATCGTAATTTCTTTTCTTGTTAATTAATTTTATATCAGACTAAGCTTTTGCACCAAAAAATTTGGCATGAAGCATGGAACACGGAAAATTTGACAGTAGGCACGGAACACCTGACAGGTTAGCAGGCAACCCACCTTGCGTGTCGCGCCACCTATCGTACAGTGGCGGCAGCGGCGTTGTAGGGAACTGTGAAAATGGAGCTGGGTAAAATATTCCAAAATTATGTATTACATGAAGTATTTTTTAGATACTTCAATGTAATACAACTACCGAAACTAGGGATCGAACCTAGGACCTTAAGATCTACAGTCTCACGCTCTTCGAACTGAGCTATTTCGGTCTGCCCAGATATTGTTTTTAATAAGTGCATTAAGAAGGAAACAATTGTTCAAAAATTTTTATTAATCAACAGTATCATAACCTACAAAGTCATGACCATCACAAGATGGGAGAGGTACATACGACCAATCTTTCGGTAATCCCAACATAATTAAAAGTTTCATGTAGCATTTTTCACAGTTTAACCTACGACTAATCTCATACATTAAATCGGGTAATTTTAAGATGTCATCTCACTGTTTCTCGGGTCGATCATTTTCCTTTACTCTACATGGGTTGTCGGGCAGTGGGATCCTCCATTCTGTGGGAATGTCGAGATCTTGGAGCATCCGAAAGAAACAGTTGCTGCAACGTGCCTCCTCTGAAATAATGTCAATTTCCTAACGTAATTTTTCCATAGTTTCCAAAAAAAATAGTGGCAAACATTCGCCGTCGTAGATTTTAAACCAATTGTAAAGGTAATGACACGCCATTTTTTATTTGCTGTACTACGTTTATGATACAAAGTAGTGACAGGATGACTGCAATGTACCACACTAACATGCCTACTGATGAACTGCTGTAGATATTGGTAATGATTGGGGTTATGGTGGGGGGATGTGTAAAATTTTTCCACGCGCTGTCACCATGCGTATTATTCTCATAAATAATTCTCAATTTGTATTGTGTAGCATTTTTAGGTACATCTATTTTAAGAGCAGGCAAATGAGAAATTACACACACTTCCATCCTCTTCCAAGCGTCAGGCCAACTCTCATTATTTCGATCGAAACAAATGAAAACATCACTAGCACCCGATGGATGGTTAATGTAAAATACACTGTTAACAAGAGCGCTTAATAAAACATAAGTCGATGCTAACGGACCCATGGTTAATGGTAAAATGATTTCGAGTACACTAAAATAATGAGAGCAGACCTACAGAACAAAAAACCTCAATGCATAAATAATGATATATGTATTAGTTAGATAGCGGAATACAATTAAAAAACCAATCGTAAAGTAATACACAATTTCTTAAACTACAAGAATAAAATCTTTTAATGGAACAATGGTCCATGCATTTAGGTGAATTGGGGCCGAAAGTAGGGGGTGTTGGATTCCAATACGCATCCAAGGTTTCGACGTTTACGATTCGCGGACAAGGCTTATTCATTTCGGAAAACTTATCCTCCAGAAAAGTTGCTTTTTGGTGGCCACGGACGTAAACGATGTCAGCTCCCAAAAGGTGATGGTCGAGAATTTCATGAATTTTAGTGTATGACACAAAACCGGGTGTGAAAGCCAGTCCATGTATATTGCGCGTTACGAAATTCACTTGTTTCTTATCCACATCCGATAATGACTCGTAGGCTATGGGCGACTCGAACAAGTAGTGACTTGTTTGATGACCGTTGCAGATGGCGAGTTCTTTTGCGAAAAACTCCTTGCCACCACCTGGTGCGGAAAGGTAAAAACCTTGTATGTCTGCGGTCACTGCTTTCATTGCGACGGTTACTTATCGACTAAGTTAATTTTCTGACTGTCTCACTAAGTGGTAGGTGCTCCATAATACAATCGTGGATGATAATGCAATATGCTTTAGTGTTGGCCGGGAACCCCACTCTAGTTTCGATTTCTAGTTTAACATCCACCGTTGAAGATTTAATGCTTTCATCTCGTCGTGAACAATCAATTACGAATAGGGCGTGGTCTTTGAAGTCCGTAAACTCAATCAGCGGCTGTTTCTTTCCACCATCATCGTTCATAAAGTTAGAGTAAAAGTCTGTGTATGCGTGGTAAGCGTTCGCATAATCATTGTTAGCGAAATTGTAACTTTGACGCTAGTACGGATGATACTCTCCATTTAAGAACACTCATATCCGACACAGACAAATTATCAAATTTTGTTGGATCTGCATTGAGAAAATTTTTTCTCGCTTTTTGGAATGCCACGATAACGAAGCGGGGACATTCTACGGCATTCGCAGTTTTAACATTCCAAATTTCTTTCATGGAACCCTCTGTAAGAGTAGGTAATTCGTGTAACTCCCACTTTCGGAATGCCATGAGAATCGGCAAATCGTTACGTATGGCTTGTAAAAGTTCAACCTTGAGTATATCGGATGGGAGAACATGTCGTACTTTTAGTTCGATATTTTCAATTGTAAAATCGGCCGTAGTATTTTCACCAGTATAAATCACACAATTATTATCATTGCGAGCTCTCACTAATCGAATCGTCTGCTTCCCACTTATTGCTCTTCGATAATCATTAAAGATTCCGAAAAAATGCGATAACGGTATCCTTAGGTAGAAACGACCATCCGAATCAAAAATGGACGGTGTGTTTTTGTATGTCCAACTGGCCGGCAAAAGATGTTTGGAATCGTCTTCGCTATAACATAAATAGCCCCGCACGAGACTTACGATTCCAGGGTCCTTAACGTGCTCCACTTCGATACCATTCAATTCGTATGTGGCTGGATCAAAGAGAAACGCTCCCATATTACTACTTAGCTGAGCAGATCCTGTTGCACTTGTTTTCTTAAAGGTCCCTTTTATCGTTAGAGCAGCATCGTACATTAGTAACCAAACGTCATTTTTATTGATGGTAATTTCGATGATGTCATTGTTTTCAAACGATTTAATGTAAGGTAGATACGTTCGAAATTCATCGTGTATAATTGTTTCGTCTTGGAGCGGTTTCTGGTAGAGGTCGAAAATGCGGTTTGACAACATATCCAATCGATCGGAGAAAACTGACGATTAACGGAGATAACTTCCCTCTCAGAGGCCGATTACTTACTAATACCTTACGATTCATCCGAGCATCTTTTATAATGCCTATTAATAAGACCATCTCTTAAGTTCTAGTCGCACGAGAATTTCCTCACCACGGAAATTAACAGGTTCAAAATTCTGATCTAAAATACTTAAGGTAATGTTGTTGATTTCGCTTCGAATCACAGGCAGGTACAATATGTTTCTGGGAAGTTCGTCTATAGCAAAACCCGGATCGACACTGATCGGAAATTCGTACAACGTGTGAGAGGTACTATTATTGTAATATGCACCACCTGTAATGTTACTATCAACGTGAATAGTTCTCACTTTTACAATTTCCACAGGTAGGTCGGATATATGTACCGTTCCAGCTTTTAAAACTCGTGGTGAAAATCCCAAAAGACGTGCGAGCGAATTTTTCTTAGTAAAATCTATATCGAAATCCCTGTGGAATATCTCACACTTTAACGTATTGTTATTGGGTCTCAAGAAAAACACGTCACCCTTATTTATCGCATTTCCCGATACGAACTTTTTTGTGATCAAATCACTAATGTCTGTTATCTCATAAGAACCGGAAGGTATAGCGATAGATTGAGAAGTAGTCCCTTTCTTATAATGAAATTCCGTATTCTCATCGACGTTCGGAATAGTATGATATGAATGGAATCCGATTAGTGCTAAACCGTACTGGTACTCGGGATCTAGTATGATGGGATTTACCAAGTCAATGGAGAGCGTCGACGTACGACTTTTTAATGTGAAAATCACAGACATGACTGGCATTGAAACTCTTTTTTATTCATTTTTATATAGAAATTCGAGACATAGTTTTCCACAATTGCTAGCTGTAAAATTCTGAAATCGCCTTTCATTGTAAATGATTTTTACATCTTTTCCAAAATATCGAGCCAGTTCTTTCGGTGGTTTCAAATCTCCAAAACTATCGAAATATTTTACACAATCATCACGTTTCCTGTAAGCTACCCAATGTGTAACCTCATGCTGGTTCGTATCCAAATTAACGATGGCACTCTCGTTACGTCTAGGTGCTTTCGGTAGGGTATCACGCACCCCGAAAATATGGAATATGTAATCGTTTCGCAAACTTAACAATTTCATAATCGTAGAGGGCTCTATTGGGTAGCTTTATTGGCAGTTTTTTTTCTTTAAGTAGAGTCCGAATCCTCCTCGTGGTGTCTTCCTTAGGTATAGCCCGGAGCCTTTTTTTCCAATCTCTTCCATACCCTTATTATGACGATTATCTTCTTCTAGTTTCTTCTTGGCGTTTTTCGCATCTATAACGGTTTTAGCGACGGCCGACGCTCCGCTCGCCAATCCACCTACGGCCCCCAGTGCTGACAAAATGATTATCAATAGAGGTAGGAAGCCACCAGATTTAGGTAGAGGTATTACACGAGGGACTCTAATTTTACGTTTTCCTCCGACATTTTTGAGCGCCGCTCGAGCAGCACGTAATCCCAGCAGCGAATTTCGTCTGATATCTTGTTCAATTAATGGTAGCGGAAGTTTTTTTAATGCTGCAGACACCGGATTTACCAAAGCGTTTCGGAATGAAGCTACGGGGCGTCGTCGTAGTCGTCGACCCATTCCTAATTTCCTTTTAGCCTTCATTCCTGTCGTTACTAGCCAAGCGGCTGTTTTTTCACCGAATGAAGCGTCCTTTGCTTTAACTCTTTCCCACGCACGATTCTCCAATTCCCAATCAGCTTTATGTCTATCGGCTAGAGATGAATTTTGGGTATTTGCCAAGTCGTGTTTCAAACAGGCGTTATCTAACGGATTGACCCCTCTCTCACAGGCGCCACTAAAAATCACGGAATCCTCGGAAGTTTTCGGCAATGGTCGGTTCGGTTGAGTCGGTCGCCTCATTGTCGACCCTGTCGTCTGTCGATTAAGCGCGGGATTTTTGGCAGATTACTACCTAACACCTAACCTCAAATTAAATCTTGTTTGTTTTTGCGTCTGTGTTTGTGTGTTCACTGTGTTCACATTTTCATTGATAATAAGCAAACGATCTTTGATATTTGGCTCTTTGCATTTGTTAATGCATAATTATGGAGACCCAACTATTAAAAAATATATGTCCTGTCTGTAATTCCGAATTTTCTACTGTTTCAGCGAAAAATAAACACCTGAAAAATATCCATAAGCAGCAAAGCTCTTCCAACACTAGACAATCACATATTATTTGCCCTTTATGTATCGAAGATAAGTTAATCTGTGGAACGTATAAGCATCTAGAAGATCATTTATATAGTTCACATGATATTAACTTAGATTCCAAAACATTTAATTTTTGTAATAAGGAAAGTTTTCAGCAATGGCTTGGAGATCAAAAAATAGAAATTAACTATGTAATGTGCCGAACCAACACATATGATGAATACCTAGAAAAACTTTACATTTGCAATCGCAGCAATTCAACTGGTAATAGAATAAACTTGCATGATTAATTTACAAATTACAAACCTAAAATTTTAATGATTTTCAGGATATGGTAGCAAATATTCTAAACGAACGGAAAAAGCTGGTGGAACAATAAAAATTTGTGGAGTATGCCCATCTCGTCTCAATATAAAGTTGTATAAAACAGGTAGGTGCTTAAATTACTCTATTAACTAAGGCTTTTAGATACTATAAATACTTAAAATGTTTTTTCCTTTTAAATTATAGGAGAAACCACTGTTAAATTTTGTAAATCGCATGTAGGACATGAAGAGGACATTAGAAGTTTACACTTGTCGAAAGTTGAAAAGACTGAGATCGTAAACAAATTGGTTAGTGGTGTATCTGTGGACAGGATTATTTCCGATGCTCGAAAAGTCGATCATCAAAAACTGGCCAGATTAAATATGTTAAATAGAAAAGATGTGGCATATTTAATGAAAAAACATAATATAATGCAGAGGAAACACACAAATACCATGATGGCTGTTGCTTTAAAAGTAAATGAATGGAATACTGAGACAAAAAATTATTGTTTCTTTTTCAAACAACAGGGTAAGTTACCAGTTAGGTTATTGTTCAGTGAGTCCAATTTTTGACAGGAAATAATTGCAATATGGGTAAATAACATAAGTTAATAATTGAAAAATACATATTTAACTAATTCAAAATCACCACTTGTTTTAGGTCAAAATCATGCAATACTACGTGATGAAGATTTTTGTGTGGGATTCATGAATGATACTATGGAATGTAAACTGAAGAATTTTAGCAGAATAATTTGTATGGATGGGACACATTGTACAAACCAGAAGGGAATGGAATTGACTATCATGCTAGTGAAAGATGATAGGAATATGGGTTTTCCGGTGGCTTTCTTTTTAAGTAATAGATTAGATCAGGTAGTACAAGAAATTTTTTTACAGGCACTTCGAGACAAAGTTAGAGTAGTGATACAGCCCGAGTTTATGATGACTGATGATGATCCGAAGTATTTTAATGCCTGGGTAAAAGTTATGGGCTGTACACCCAGAAGACTGTTATGTACTTGGCATATTATTAAAAACTGGGTTATTCAAGGAAGATCTAAAGTAAGTTAAAATGTTTAACTTGTGTGAAAATGTATTAGCAAAATAATCGTTAATGTATACTATATTTTCATACAAAGTAAACCAATACAAGTATATAAATTATATCATATTTACGATTGTATTGGTTTTTAGATTAAGAATGAAGAAATAAAAAAAAATATGAAAAAAGACATGAAAAGAATACTCAACGAGACAAAGGAGGAAAAGTTTTTGGAATTGGTTGAAGACTATTTCCAACAGTTACAAAATGCTGGAGAAGAAGTGTTTTTGAATTACTTGAAAAGGTATTATGTAGCAAAATTTTTTTGCTGCACATAAAATTGTCATGATTTTAAACAAAGTAAATCTTTTGGGTTATTTTTAAATTAATTCTTTTAGGTATTACTTCCAAAGCCAAGAGAGGATGGCCATGTGGGCACATTGTTATAGGATACATGCAGGAATTAATACAAACATGGCACTTGAAAGTTTAAATAATTTACTCAAAACTAATCAGTTAAAGAGAAAGACAAATGTTACTGTTGATAGACTTTTGGAAGAAATAGAACATTTGGTTGATGCAAAAATGTGGCAAAGGATTCTGAAAGTATGACAATTTCCATTCTCAATTTATTTCATTTTATTAAATGTTACTGCAATTCTTTTCCTATAAAACAGTTAACTAAGGAAAAAATAAAATAAGGTTCAATTAACATGTTTATAAATACTACTTAAGTGTAATTATTTAAAATGTTTGGTTCTTGTCATGTCCTTTATATAGTAAGTTGTTCTCTGTATATTTTCCCAAAATCATAAATATTTTTTTTTTTTTTTCATTTAAAATCTGTATCTCTAGATGGAAAGACCTCATTCTGATAATTATCAGGACAAACTTGTGATAAGAGCTCACAAAGTTGCAGAAAGGGAAAATACCGAAGTAATTGAACTAGGATTTGGTGACTTCCAGGTAAAATCTTCAGAAGGTGACTATTATTACAAAATATCTTATAATGAAATATGCGACGCAGAATGCAAAACTTCATATTGTAGAATATGTAAAATTTGTATTCATCGTTATAGATGTAATTGTCCACAGAATGCAGTAAAAAGTACCATTTGTAAACATATACACTTGGTATGTTTGTATGAGCAGAGTAAGGGGAGCGATTCTGTTTTAGGTGATGTTGCCAGAATACTCGCTGAAGAAAAACCATCAGACATTAAAAAAGAACATAGTGAAGAAATTGAAAGGTTTATTAGGGAAAAGCAGTTAGGAGGTCAATGTGCTACATCAATAGATGGTAAAACAAAGAAAGAAATCGAAATTGAATCAGTAACAACCTTTTTAAGATCTTTGAATGATGAAACATATGACAAGTAAGAAGGGATTTATGTATGTATCTAAAAACTTAGCTTTCAATTTGTTATTAAGGTGTATGGGAAAAATTAGTTTAATAATGGAGCAAGTTAACCACGGGTCAAATGTATCATACAAGAGGAAAACGGAAAAGCAGGAATTCTTTCCATCTAAGAAAAAAAAACATATGGTATAGGGTGTAGAAAATCGTAATTGGTGACTGGAGTCTACAGGCTTTTTTTGTCTAGTATTTAAGGTGTACATACATGTAAATTTGAAGCTTGGTGATTGGAAACGACATACTTTTTGTTTAATTCTTATGTATGTATTATTATGCGTAAATTTGATGGTTAAGGGCTTTTGTTGGGTATTTTAGTATTAGTTAAAGTGTATATGTATAGTAATTGTATATTATGATGGTATATAGGGTTCTTAAGTAAGCAAATATTGTACAATGAATGGTGTTTATCTTTTTTGAGAAAATATTGACAATTTCACTCATAAGTTTCTTGCAGTTTCTTCTTATGAGTTGTAATTGAAACTGCGCATATTTCCCATTTTAATTAAATGTTTAAACAGAAATAAATGTCTTTTATTTATTTGTTAGATGCACCACAAATCACAAAAACCTATATAAACTGCTCATCGATTCGAATTTGAAAATCTTTATACTTTACCTACTTATCTTACTTTTATTTATACGTTGTTTAGTTTAAACCAAGTTATAAGAATCTAAAAAACAATTCTTACCTAATATAAAAGGGAATTCTTTGTGTTCAATTGTATAAGAGTAAATAAAGACAACCTCCGGAAATTTAAAAATCCCGCGTCCAACTCACCCGACCGACCCGACCGTGGCCGAAAGCGTCCGAGGATTCCGTGATTTTTAGTGGCGCTTCTCTCTCACCACGTGCGATTCGTTTGTGTACTTTCGTCCCTGGGCCACAAAACTGAAATCCTGGAATATGCAACTCGACTGGTAACTTATTAATCAAACTATTTAAGAATCCGGCACCTCTTCGTCGTTTGAACGTTAACATGACAATCGATATCTATAGGTGATCATGTGATATTTATATACAGGATATAAAGTCGGGAGGTCTAGTATTTAAAATGGATATCGTCAAGCAAGACATGGAGTTACCGATAGAAAATTTGGATTTCATCGAAAAAATTCCCGATCAACCTAAACACAGTAAATTGTTACCGAATTGTTTTCGAGGTATATTTTGTGGACCGAGTGGTTGCGGAAAAACTAATGCTATTTTAACGTTACTCTTCAATGCAAATGGTCTACGTTTCGAAAATGTTTACCTGTATTCAAAATCGTTATATCAACCGAAATATCAGTTGTTGGAGGAGGTTTTGCGGAGAGTCAAAGGCGTACGTTATTTCCCATTTAAGGACAGTGATACGATAATGGACCCCGAGGAAGCAAGAGAAAATTCAATATTCATATTCGATGATGTAGCATGTGAGAAACAAGACAAAATCCGTTACTATTTCTCGATGGGTCGTCATAAAGGAGTGGATGTGGCCTACCTCTGTCAAACCTATTCGAAAATACCCAAACAACTCGTTCGAGACAATGGCAATGTAATAGTGCTATTTAAACAGGATGATGTTAATTTGAAGCATGTATTCGACGAACACGTCTCACCAGACATGTCCTATGAAGAGTTTAAGCAGTTATGTATTAACTGTTGGAATAATGAGAAATTTGGCACTTTGGTAATCGTAAAAGAATGTGATTTAAACGATGGTCGGTATCGCAACGGATTCGATGCATATATAAAAGTTCAAGACTAGTGGTGTGACTTCAGTACACCACCATGAAAGTATTAAGTAATGTGGAAGCTGCGCGTAAGAAACGAATACAAAACTTGGCAAGGATTGTAAGAAAAAAGTATCAAGCATTGAAGTTAGGCCGATCGGAGGAAGACAGTACATTGAATAAACTTTTGAATCCTGTGACGAAACCTTTAAATTTACTAGTACGACAGCAAATAAAGCAGAAAAAACAACCAGAACTACTAAAAATAAAGAAAAGTTCACCACCACCACCTACACCAAAATTAGAAGAAACGCAATTTTTACCGCTTCATGAAATAAAACAGTCCTATAACGAAGAGGAAGATGAAAATTATGATGAGATTTCCAAAAATTACAATGAGATGTCCATTGAGGAGATTCAACGTGAAATTAATGAAACCGGTGATAGTACTGTGATAAACGAGTATATATCTCAGTATCTGGAGATCAGTCAACGGTACATTATAAGTTATTTTAATCAGTCTCCACATCTCGACGATGTCCGAGGTCCAAAGTATGATCCTGCTACATCGAAATGGTACCTCGGAAAGGCTACCTTGGATTTTGATAAGATTAGTGGGGATGTTATAGTGGGCAGGGAGCAGTTTCACGGTTCCGAGGGTCTCTACAGACTGATTTTTCACAAAGAACCGGACAATTATTCACTAAACGACCTTGAAAATTATAAACGAATTTTGGATGCCTCAAATTTATTCAGAAGGGGTTACAGCGAAATTGGTCGATTAGCAGCCAGTGGTAGTATGAAATATACACGTATTGTTAAACCTCTACTAAGTACAGATACACGAAAGTTGATTGATTTCTCCGAGTCAACCCCTGAACACAGTGGCAGCGGAAAGGTATACAATACTTATCCCATTGAATATGTGTACTGGGATGACGTGAATGAATTGGTAAACAGATTAAGGCTGTTGATATCCTCAAAAGAAGCTGGTAATACGTCCCATGACAATGAAATTTCCTCCATTATCGAAGAACTTCGAGAAGCTCAAGTTATATATTAACGACAATGTTTTACCACTTTAGTATGAAGCAAGTTGTAGTAAAATGAGTCTCGATAAATTTGGTCGTCATTCAAATAGGGTGGTGGTACCTCCTCCTCCTCCTCATCCTCCTCCAATAGTACCGCGAACAGCAGAGGGAAGTTTTGACTTTGAAAATGTAAAACTTTGTAACGTACAGAGACCAACGGACAAACAAGATGTCGCAACTAAGGAATATGTTGATGATCAAATAGTTTTCAAGTTAACCATTCAACATGAGCGACAGCGAGCGAAATTCAATCAACTACAAAATTTGTTAACCAAAGAGATCCCAAAGGTAACAAAGAACTATGTGGACCGGAAGAATAATATTAATGTCACTCTCATAACCGATTATGTCCGCAATTTTAACGAAAAGGTTTCAAAAGTTGAAACATCCATAACAGCATTACAATCTAGATTAGAGGAGCAATCGACTCGTATGCTTGCCAAGCAAGTAAGCAAACATCAGTGATGAAGCAACACACACCCAGGAAACAATTCAACTCGTTGACGCGCTAAGAAAAAACTTTCCCAGACTTTTAGTGTAAACTGATTGCAGTATCATGAGTGTCGATAAATTTGGACGCCATACAGAGAGGGTGGGAACCAGGCCATATATTTTTCCTCTACCACGAACTGCAGATGGAAATTTCGACTTTGAAAATGAAAAAATTTCTAACCTACACACACCCACAAATAAACAAGACGCCGCTAATAAGGAATATGTTGACGAGGAAATTAGGAAACATGTTAACAATCTAAAAATTTCTAACACACCCACAGATAGTTAAGATCCTGCTAATAAGGGATATGTTGACAGGGAAATTAGGAAACATAAAGAGGATATGGCTCGGAAAACTGAGATATTGAGAGAGATCTTTAACAAAATGAAAGATTTGGTGACCACAGAAGTCCATATGTCAACAAAGACATATGTTAATGATCTTCATTATGGGTTCATCAGCACCATCGACAGGCGGATTTCAGAATTAGAAACGTCCATAACCAGATTACAGTCATTACTGGCTAAGCAGTCCTCTCGTATAAGTACGCTTGCCAAGCAAGTAAGTAAACCTCAGTGATGAAGCAACACACCCAGGAAAAAATTCAACTCGTTGACGAGTTACACAGACCGCTAAGAAAAAACTTTCCCAGACGAAAAACTATAATTAAAGGATTGGATGATTTATGGCAAGCCGACTTGGGACAGATGGATCTCTACGCAAACTCCAATAAAAAATACAAATACTTTCATAAATTCATTTGGGCAAAACCGCTAAAATCGAAATCGGGAGATGTTGTAACACATGCCTTTGGGGAAATTATAAAAGAGGGTGGACGTTATCCGAAAAACTTGCAAACGGATCAAGGAAAAGAGTTTTACAATTCACATTTTCAACGACTTATGAAGAAGTATGGAATTAATCATTATAGTACATACAGTAAGACGAAAGCAGCAATCGCAGAACGGTCCATTCGAACGATAAAAGAGAAACTCTTTAAATATTTCAGTTTGAATGGCACCTACAAATGGCTGGATATTTTACCTACTATTGTAGAAACCTATAATGAACGAAAACATAGTGTAACTCATGTGAAACCTCGTGACGTAACGACAGACAATGAGAAGGAATTGTCGCATACGGTGTAGAGTCGCTTGAAAATAGCGACGGGCCGACGAAAGTATAAGGTTGGTGACGTAGTACGCATTAGCAAGTCTAAACATGTTTTTGAAAAAAGTTATACTCCAAATTGGACAACGGAATTATTTAAAATTTCTCGAGTAAAAATCTCCGACCCTATAACGTATCTGTTAGAAGATTTGCACGGTCGACCAATTAGTGGAGAATTTTATGAACAGGAATTGCAGAAAACGAAAAATCCCGACATTTACCTCGTCGAAAAAGTTTTAGGAAAGAAAGGGAAGAAGGTGTACGTTAAATGGTTGGGGTTTGATAATTCCCACAACAGTTGGATCGATGCCTCAAATCGACTATAATAACATTGATTCTTATGGAAAACACGAACAAATTTGATGACCCAGTGGGGCCTTTTCAGCAAGATATCATAAAAGATACCTCAAATCGACTAAAATAGCATTGTTTCTTATGGAAAACAAGCACAAATTTGATGACTCAGAGGGCCTTTTCATCGTGTAGTTGACAGTATTATATAAAGAAATATTACAACTTTCAAATTTAGTTTCAACGTAGAAATGAAGCGTCGCGCAACGAAATCGAAAAGTAGTGCTGCTGTTGATCAGTGTGTATTGGATGTGTTAAATAGTTATCAAGAAACTGTATCATCATCATCAGTACCAAACAAGAAAATGAGGGTTGAACCACCGTTACCAGACTCACCATTATCACCACCGCCGCCGCCGCCGCCGAGCCAAGTAAATATGGAATCCGAATTAGGTGACTTGGATGAATTTCTTCGATTCTACGACAATGAAGGGCAACATAGTCCACAGCAATTAGAAGACGAATCAACTCTACTCCTTCTTAATACGACTTTTCCGTGCGCTAAAAGTGGATTTATTTTAAATGTGGGTCTTCGTATATCTGAAAATTTTGAACCTACCATTAGAGTCTTCATGAACCAAGTGACACATATGTCTTTCGGAGTTCTCGAGTGGAAGGAACTTGTTAATAAGTTCGATTGGATCGTAGACGGATATTTCAGAAGTTCAGAGAGCTCACATCTTCGTTTAATCAGCTGTGGAAACATTGTCATCATGGATACATCCTTCTCTTTCTACTCTTCGAGTAATGAGACATTGGGTGTACCAACTCCTTCACCAAAGATGATTACGATAACTAAAGGATTAACTACAATATATTTAACGGAAAATAACGTACGTGAATTGTGCTCTATAACCAGTGATTGTGTTGATAAAAAAATTAACGATTTAATGAAAATAGATTTTTTAACATATTATAAGATCTTTTTAAATATAATGTCAGAGCTCTTGGACAGTACCAAGTCTTTGTTGAATGTAAAAGATATTGTAAACGCATTTTGTGATGTTACTTCCTCCACTCAAAGTTTATGTTTAAGAGAACTAATGTGGTATAATTTTAATAAAATACTTGCGGATTTCGAAAATATAAATAAAGCAAATTTTATTTGAAATTCGTTTTTTATTAAATACAATGTATACACACACACACACACACATTAATTATTTAAATATGTATTAAAACCATCCAACATATCTGACATATATCTGAATTCAAATCTGTGGGCTCTATACCAATCGTAATGAAGGGCAAAGACACAAAGTTTTTCAGTTCGTAAATCGAACAATAATTTCCGATAACAACTTTGACACCAGTAATTTCGATTCTGAAATACATTGCTAATTAATTGATCAGTTCTACATACATCATGATAGTGGTCCTTAATAGCTATCAAATTTTTGTTGATGAATTCATGCGCACATTTTAATATGAAAAAACAAATATCGCACACCACTAAATTATATTCATCGATCCTATAATAACTAACCCATAAACAGTATCTGGGGTCTTTGAAACAATTCCGCCAATCAGACGTGGCGAGTATAGCGTTTCGTGTAGATGATGTTTGTATAAAGCTATTAGTAACCTGATTCTCTAAGCATATTAAATGGCGTAATTCGTCATTATATGCTTCTTTAAGAATAACATTCCATTTTGCATCCTTAAACGATTGGATAATTTGTAATTTTAATATCCACGGATATGGAAATTCAATGAAGTCTGCCAAACACGTTATATTTTCACATATGACATTTACACAGAATTGCTGCAGTGATTTAACGGAATACATTTCACGTGAGTGTGTGTGTGTGTGTGTGTGTGAGAGAGAGAGAGAAAGAGACCACCTGAAAAAAAAACAACTATTAATTTGGTAATGACCATAAGGCAAAGTGTCATAGCTATTTGGTATCAAATAGCGTTTATCGTCAAAAGGGCTTAGCCCAATTTTGGTTTGTTCGATGCTGAATACGTTATGGGCGAAGGAACGAATGCCACGTTGGGTGATCATAACCTCTTTAAAATGTTTTAAACATCTCTCATAGTCCTTAAAGGTTAACGTATTTTTAACTACGTTATACCTTACCCCCTTAGATTTTTTGGTTACTTTCCCTCCCAACACTTTAAATGTATACATTTTTGATCTCAGTCCAACGAAATGTGTTATTATTTTGCCATTTGTCTCATCTTTCATAAGCCCTGGAACTTTTTTATTTACCAATGGTATGTCGTATGGGTTACCTTCTTCATAATCAGAAGTATCGAATTTTGACAAATTTGATTTAATAATTTCCTTGTACGCATCATCACACCACAACTCATAGATAAAGCTATCGGTGTCGGTGTAAAGAAGTTTACAGTTTTCTCCCAATTTCGGTAACATGTATTGGTAATGGAAATCGTACATATACAATTTTGACAAGTCTAAAATGGACATACCTACATACAAAGGCTTATTAAATATCAATTCTGCTTTTCTTAATTCAATAATTGTTAAATTGTCATCTAAAATCAGTCTGCTGTGAAATAGTGGGGAAGCAATGAAATTTTTAGCTCCGTGAAGCCCTCCCCAGGTTTTAGCAATTTTAAGTACACGATGTTTGCGTATATTCTCCATAGTTTTACCAAATACGGCATTATTAAAAAGTTTATAAAGATTTTTTAAGAAAGAGGTCGTTGCAGCAGCTCTAAGGTTACTATTCAGATCGATATATGGTTTTAACCAGGTGCTCTGCTGGAATTTTAAAATTTTGTATATTTTATTTAAGACTAAACCGTTCGCCAGAGCCTGTTTTAAATTTCGATAATGCAAAACGTACTCTTTCTTATCGTACAAAGGGGTCATTAATTTAGAGCATTTCGAACGGGGAGGTACGCGGTGTTCGGCAGCAAATGGAAAATCTTTATGAATGTCATGTAATCTCTTGGGGTATTCCAAGTCAACCTGAAGTATATATCCTTCCGGATTGTCGTCTGGAATGGACATTACGTCAAAATTATCAACATCATCGACCCATTCGAACCCACCATGTGGAAGAGGCTCCATCATACTTTTCCCATAGAGGTTATTAACGTCCAAATAAAGGATATATTTGGATGGATTACAAGGATTATATGAAGACATGTACTTGTTATTCGCTTCGGAATAGCGATTGGAACATACGGAAATGCCGCCACGGATAGCTTGCTCTATAAACATTATTTGATCAACATCGCGTAACAATTCTAATTTACATTTTGTATATTTAAGCATACAGTCCCATGTATAACCTGGCTTTGTGTAATACCATGCTGGATCTAACTTGTGAGTTGCAATGCAATTTTTTCTAAAATTTTCAAACACATCCGCCAAAAGTAGGACATCAGTTTTCAAGTATATGTCCGAATATTCTCCCAAATTTTGAATTTCAAACTTTTTCCAAACCTTTTGAGCGTGAGCATACTTCTCGAAACTAATACTTTCATCAGTTAATTTGTTGTAGAAATGTTCAATCGATGGTAATTCTGTTTCCTCTAACTTATCAATGTGCGAAATGTAATCGTAACAAAAGACACCTTTTCTGGTTAATAAATTAAATTTTTCATCATCATCAGCAGCACACCCAAATTCACTTTTCACAATTATGAGATTTTCCCTTTCCATGATCGACACCAATTCATCGAGAGATGCGCCCAAAAATCTAATTGAATCTATAAATCGGAACTTTATTTTCGTCTCGTCATCATATTGCGTAAATGATATGTATCTTTCTTTGTTGTTGGGAAGTATGGTCAAGCTCCCCGATTTAGCTAGATCTCTTATTAAAAAATGACTATCGTATCCTGTCAAATTATGAAAAACTATAGGCACCACAAAGAGCTTTTTAAACGAGAGATTGCACTGCGCATGCGCCCAACCCCTTACTTCCCCATTAAAGTGATTATGGTCCAAGACTACTTTATCCTCAGCTTTAAACGGTTTCTCACAAATATGGCAAATTTTCGCTTTGCTGGTAGGTTTGCTGGTGACAGGTATGATATTTTTCATTTTTGACTCAATTAATTTAACTAACTTTTTTAGTTCCATTCTAAACCATTCTATGCAATCTGTACCACGATAGCTATTATAATATGAAATGGACTAGTCATAAGCACATTTTAAATAGTAACCTGCAGAATAAGCTTTATGTTTTTGATATTTTCTTGTAGCAGCAGAAGTAGCAGAGGCGTCGTCGAAAGCCTCCAAAAGGCTTTCAAAATCTGCATAGATAATAAAAGGTGCCGTTTGCTTAAAAACGAAATTTCGAAATTCAACACTCATAATTGGGAAATGAAATTTTATAATCGTTTCTACTAGCACAAAGTTTTATATGCTCATTGAACTTCTCTTGTTTTTGAAAGTAATTCAAACATCTGTCACAAATGCATTTTTTGTGAACGTTCTTATTTAGCTGTGACGAAACTAATCTAGACAAATTTTGGATGTAGCAGTAATGATATTTAATTTCTTCATTATCTTCGACATGATCAAAATTAGCTTCTTTGGGATAATATTTATTTTGAATTAATAATAAATTAACGTGAGTATCTAATTTATTTTTCGTTAATCTAATCGGAACTACTGTATAGCAGTTTTTCTTTTGTAATTTTAAACCATATACATTAATAGATATGCTATTAGCAATTTCGAATTTTGAAATTTGTTGTAACGGCATAGGTGCTTCTAAATTTTCCGTTACCAAAACTGCCTTATAGTAAGGATATGAAGATATTAAATTGTTTTTATGACTCTTTGAAGGAAATATACCGCATACAACAGACCAATAGAAACATGCCTTATCATCACTATTCCGAACATAAATAACTGCACTCAGTTTCCTCTCTATTTCCACCGGTAGCTTTATAAATGACGACCCATTACCCATTTCATATTTATTAATATTAATTTCTAAAAAGATAATTCGATTTAGTGTCCATCCTGAATCACGTTCCTGAATTTCTGACATTTTGTTACTAATTTTATCTTCAATTTGCTCCATGAACCAACTTTGCAAATCCGTTCCTTCGTCAATCACTCCATTTTTAGTATTAAACTATTTATATTCCAAAATATCCTCACCTTTTGATTGTCTAATGAACTCTCCACAAAAATTAGCATTCACTTTAATCATCCTAAACTTTTTTTTAAATAATTTTGATTTTCTTTCGGAATAGTATTTCAGCATCTTCCAAAAATGAGACTAAACACTTATGCGATAGATTAATTATGACACTTGTCCTAATTCTACTCCGAAAACAAGAAATCACATCTTCCCACTTAATACGTTGATTTAATTTTGATCCTGCACCAATCGCATGAATTTTTCGCAAAAATAATTTTTGAAAAGACTAAGTGATGTATCAGCGTTTGTAACTTACGTATTTTCCCAATAGATAAATTATCTTTCTCATCACGTAATACAATGTTACATAACCTGATATGCCTTTGAATAGGTTTAATCCAAATATTAAAATGTCCATCCTTATATATTTTTAATTTTCCAATTAACTCAGTGCATTTCTTAGTAACTTTGTTCACTCTCATCTTCTCCCTCTTTACAAAATATACACATACACACACTCACCTCTAAATTTTTGCAATATTAAATAATATCATGGGGTTCCCTTTCCCGACCTCCTTCTGCCCTTTATAAATTACTCCGTACGTCGCCTTCTTAAATTCCTCAATATTTCCCTCTAATTCTCTGGTCGCTCTCTTTGGAAGAAACACTTGAGATTCCTCCAGCTCTAGTAACACGCTCTTTCCAAATTTAGTGTCCACCACTCTGGCCGATATAATCCTTTGCGGAACGTCAACGGAGAAATCGCACAGTTTTGCAGTGGGCTTCAAATCGCCTTCTACAATTTTATTGAATTTATTCAAATCCATCTGAGAATAAAAAACAAATTTTTTTAAAAAATGAAAGAATGGAAAACAAAATGCATACTCACTTTTAGATCAACTGTTGAAGCGTGCGAAAATTTGGAATATCACCGTCTTATCTGAATACTGTACTGAACACCCAGTGAAAACTGATCCTCAGAAACGTTGGATATCTGGATATGAAAAAAAAAATGGCCAAAGTACCCAACGTACACTTTGATGGTGTATGAAAGGTCTTCAAAATGAAAGATGAAAAATGAAAATGAAAAAAAAAGGCCAAAGTACCCAACGTACACTTTGATGGTGTATGAAAGGTCTTCAAAATGAAAGAAATACAAAATATTATTGAGAAACGTTGGATATCTGGATATGAAAGGGGAAAAAAAAATTTGACAAAGTACCCAACGTACACTTTGATGGTGTATGAAAGGTCTTCAAAATGAAAGAAATACAAAATATTGCGGAACATCAATGGGGAAATTTGAGAGTTTTGCAGTAGGCTTCAAATCGCCTTCTGCAATTTTATTGAATTTATTCAAATCCATGTGAGAATAAAACCAAATTTTACAAAAATGAAAGAATGGAAAACAAAATGCATACTCACTTTTAGATCAACTGATGAAGCGTGCGAAAATTTGGAATATCACCCTCTAATCTGAATACTGTAAACAATTAAAAGTACTTTATTTTTTGACTCTCCAAAATGACTGTATTATAGAATTACTACACTTTAATGTGGTAATATGAAAGGTCTTCAAAATAAATTAAAGAAATACAAAATATGTACTTACATGTGAATTAAAAAATTATTGAAAAATTCAAAAACAAGTACCCAACGTACACTTTAATGGTGTATGAAAAGTCTTCAAAATGAAAGAAATACAAAATATTGCGGAACATCAATGGGGAAATTTGAGAGTTTTGCAGTAGGCTTCAAATCGCCTTCGGCAATTTTATTGAATTTATTCAAATCCATGTGAGAATAAAACCAAATTTTACAAAAATGAAAGAATGGAAAACAAAATGCATACTCACTTTTAGATCAACTGTTGAAGCGTGCGAAAATTTGGAATATTACCCTCTTATCTGAATACTGTAAACAATTAAAAGTACTTTATTTTTTGACTCTCCAAAATGACTGTATTATAGAATTACTACACTTTAATGTGGTAATATGAAAGGTCTTCAAAATAAATTAAAGAAATACAAAATATGTACTTACATGTGAATTAAAAAATTATTGAAAAATTCAAAAACAAGTACCCAACGTACACTTTAATGGTGTATGAAAAGTCTTCAAAATGAAAGAAATACAAAATATTGCGGAACATCAATGGGGAAATTTGAGAGTTTTGCAGTAGGCTTCAAATCGCCTTCGGCAATTTTATTGAATTTATTCAAATCCATGTGAGAATAAAACCAAATTTTACAAAAATGAAAGAATGGAAAACAAAATGCATACTCACTTTTAGATCAACTGTTGAAGCGTGCGAAAATTTGGAATATTACCCTCTTATCTGAATACTGTAAACAATTAAAAGTACTTTATTTTTTGACTCTCCAAAATGACTGTATTATAGAATTACTACACTTTAATGTGGTAATATGAAAGGTCTTCAAAATAAATTAAAGAAATACAAAATATGTACTTACATGTGAATTAAAAAATTATTGAAAAATTCAAAAACAAGTACCCAACGTACACTTTAATGGTGTATGAAAAGTCTTCAAAATGAAAGAAATACAAAATATTGCGGAACATCAATGGGGAAATTTGAGAGTTTTGCAGTAGGCTTCAAATCGCCTTCGGCAATTTTATTGAATTTATTCAAATCCATGTGAGAATAAAACCAAATTTTACAAAAATGAAAGAATGGAAAACAAAATGCATACTCACTTTTAGATCAACTGTTGAAGCGTGCGAAAATTTGGAATATTACCCTCTTATCTGAATACTGTAAACAATTAAAAGTACTTTATTTTTTGACTCTCCAAAAATGAGTGTATTATAAAATTACTACACTTTAATGTGATAATATGAAAGGTCTTCAAAATAAATTAAAGAAATACAAAATATGTACTTACACGTGAATTAAAAAATTATTGAAAAATTCAAAAACAAGTACCCAACGTACACTTTAATGGTGTATGAAAGGTCTTCAAAATGAAAGAAATACAAAATATTGCGGAACATCAATGGGGAAATTTGAGAGTTTTGCAGTAGGCTTCAAATCGCCTTTTGCAATTTTATTGAATTTATTCAAATCCATGTGAGAATAAAACCAAATTTTACAAAAATGAAAGAATGGAAAACAAAATGCATACTCACTTTTAGATCAACTGTTGAAGCGTGCGAAAATTTGGAATATTACCCACTTATCTGAATACTGTAAACAATTAAAATTACTTTATTTTTTGACTCTCCAAAAATGACTGTATTATAGAATTACTACACTTTAATGTGATAATATGAAAGGTCGTCAAAATATTAAAGAAATACAAAATATGTACTTACACGTGAATTAATTACCTTGTAGCACACACACACCAAACTGATTGATTCCGCAAAAGTAGGCTGATTTATATACGAAATTTTAATCATTAAAACGGATTCCTAAGTGCATATTTTGCAATAATTAGCGTGTTTTACTAATTGTATAAAAGTGTCTCCTATCTCGTCCATTACCATTATCTTAACAGTCTTGGAAATTGTTTTCTAATCGTGTGTGTTGTAATAGTTTTCACCTAAACTTTCCCGTTTCCCGAGGAAAGAAACGTTCGTTACTTATTTCCAAAATGCAGGCGACGGAAGCAGAAGGTTCATTACTTCAAAATTGTTGTGTAAAAATTTTGTGTGTGTGTTTGTTTGTTTCAGAACGAGCCGTGATTGTTCATACATTATGTGCTGCAGTAATTATCAAAGATTTAAAAGCGAATCCGTGACCCTTATTATTTGCGAAACTCATTAATCAAGTAATTGTCGTCCTCGATATTTGGAATCAAAAGTGCCTCCTATCTCGTCCATTACCATTATCTTAAGTCTTGGTAATTGTCTTCGAATCGTGTGTTGTACTAGTTTTCACCTAAACTTTCCCGTTTCCCGAGGAAAGAAACGTTCGTTACTTTATTTCCAAAATGCAGGCGACGGAAGCAGAAGGTACATTACTTCAAAATTGTTGTGTAAAAATTTTTGTGTGTGTGTGTTTGTTTGTTTCAGAACGAGCCGTGATTGTTCACTTGAGGCGGGTGTTGCCCCCCCCCCCCCCAATTAAGAGTAAGTGTATTTTGTACATCCTCAATTTTTAATACAATCACTGGTAATATTACACAATTCACGTACATTATTTCAGTTAAATATACAGTAGTTATTCCTTTACTTATTTGATTTTCATTAAGTCAATTCGCTTTTATAACACAAACCTACGACCATATTTATGACACCTCCCATCCTGATTTTTGTATTTTGATTAAGTTAATTTGCATTTTATAGCATAAACCTACGACAATAGTGATATCCCCACCCTGATTTTGTATTTGATTTCAATTCACTTTTATAACACAAACCTACGACCGTATTTATGACACCTCCCATCCTGATTTTAATTAAGTCAATTCGCTTTTTATAGCATAAACCTACTGCAATAATGATGGGACCACCCCCGTTCATCGTGGCCGCCTCTACACCAGCGCCGCCGCCAGGGATGATTATTCTGCCACCCTTTTTAGGGAGGCGGGTAGTGTACAAATACGAAGAAGGTTTTCTAACGGTCTGGGTGGGGTGAATTGGTAAGCTAGGAAATGAATTTCGTTAGTTTTTTTTTTTAATTTTTCCTTTTAACCTTCAAGAGGTGGATCCCGCCTGCGAGTCAACACCTTTTTTTTGTAACGTAATAAAAAATAAAAACAAATTCGAAATCCGTTTTTTATTTTTGTATCTTGAAAGAAGACGCCGTCTATCGGTGTCACCACCAACTACAAAGTCACCAACGACAACAGCGTGACGTCACGACCAGCGTTTTGAGGTAATCTATCATGTCGAAATTACGATATTTTTTTGTGTAAAAGCTTAGTCTGATATAAAATTAATTAACAAGAAAAGAAATTACGATCGGCTTCCCGCTCCCCCACCCTAAAATCTCGCACCTCCCCCCCGTGATTAGGGAGGAGGGGGGAGCGCGACCATCTTTGCAACGTCTGTCAAATTTGTGTTCCATGCCTCCGTGACATGTCACGCCATCTTTGTGTTCCATGCCTCCGCGGGGGCAGGGGGCGGAGACCCCGGTGGAAGGGCCGGCGGGCTGCGGCGGGTGACCTTGAGGCCGGCTAGCGCGAAATTACCGGCAAAAGTGCGGGAATTTCAAATACCGGCAAAAGTGAGGTTATGTACGGAAAAAGGGGGCTGAACCGGCCTATTCTTACTAAGTATTAAATAAATAACTCATTAATTATGCAAGCTTCTAATATCGGGTAATGAACTCTTCAAGAACGGAAGTCATGATATTATACTTTGAGTAATATTACAATCGTTGCCAACCGAGTATATCCATTGCGAAACCACCTAATCGAATTATCGATGACGGATCATTATTCGTCGGCGTAATAACCTCACCGACGGAAACGAATGACGTTGATTTCGCATAATTGACACAACGTTAAGACTTGAGGTCAATATTCGATATAATAGAGAACAGGCGGTTAATTACTTTTTGGGAAGCCGAACTGTAGGGTAGTATCTACCTGTTTCTTCTACCAACTATTTAGACACTGGTGAGAACTGTTATATTCATGTCATCAGATAAATAGAGTATTCAAACACCATCAATTTCGTGTACTCATTTTGATCAC
Source organism: Cryptocephalus moraei (assembly GCA_946251905.1). Lineage (NCBI taxonomy): Eukaryota > Metazoa > Arthropoda > Insecta > Coleoptera > Chrysomelidae > Cryptocephalus > Cryptocephalus moraei. The sequence goes on from OX276459.1 coordinate 5,327,822, forward strand.
CCGACGTACCTGTCCACCGACATTACATGACGATCCTGCGAAGCGGACCATAGAAGTGGAAAATTGAAACAGCGTAAGTGTCGTATGGATGGGATGTCGGAATGCGAGCTGCTACAATAACAAGGACCACAAGGACGAGGACATGGGTAGCAGCCAATCCAAAGAGGAAGTCATTATCGCCCAAGCTGGGAAAAGCGGTGGACAAAGGAACGCCCCACAACTAGAAACAGGACTGTCCAGCAAGGAAATCGGGGAAATAGTGGTTGTTGTGGCGTTGGCCCTAGCAGCAGCATACTACTGTTACAGAAGAGGAAAGAAGCGACTAGAGAGGAAAATTCGCCGGGCAATTGCCGCCAGCCGGGACCTTGTGAATGTCGACATTGCTCGCATGAGAACAACACCCTTCGTCAACACGGACTAGGACAATGATGGATGCAACGCAGCAATACAGCAAGAGTGGAAAACAGTGCATATGTATTAAGGTGAGTCTCTCTCGTTTACCATCGTTTACATGCTGACTGTGCAAATCGGCTATAATTTTAGCATATCCGTAAAAAAATATATATATAAAGTAATTAACCAACTCACTAATCAATATTTACAATTAATTACTAAAAAAAAGACTTAAAACTATAATTAGATACATGATTACAACTGACTAATATACACAAGGGAATAATAAATTAATTAGATTAATTAGTTAAATGGTACACTGGGACCAAGTAAATTACGCGTTATTGAATCTCAAGGATCAAACGGTACAACAGGCAAAACGCGCTACAAAACGCGAAGTACCTAAAACAGAATCGATTAGAAACGATATCCATGATAATTTAATTACGCTATTCAATAAAACCGTACACTTGTCACTGAACATTGGCAAGACTTTACTGAAGAACACAAATCTGCCGCGAAAGATTCATTCTCGGTAATTAGAGACAAAGTTGTGCGCGCATTTCAAGCTTTAAATGTACCATATGTAGTAACTAGTAAATTACAAATAATTGATCCCAATAAAATCGACGAGTCATCAGCCGCAAAAATGCCTATGTCAGCGGTTGAGTCTCTAATGCTGGAGGATAAAATTGCAAATTGTCGTCAGAACCATAAAGACGCTTCGACTTTCGCCGCGAAAGTAGAGACACTCGCCAACGACCTTAAAAGAGCGTATATCTCAGATGGTGTGCCTAGCGCAACAGCTACTAAATTCGCGACTAATCGAACCATCAAGGCATTAGCGAAAAATTCAAATTCACCACAAGCCAGTTTATGCGTTCAAGCAAGTAATTTCAACACCAATCAGGAGGCTGTGGAAAAATTTGTAAGTGTAAGCAATTCTAACTCGACGGAGAGAGTATTGTTTACACGAAACAACGGATATGCGACCCAACGTAACAACTTTAACAACCGACGAGGTAACGGAAGAGGTAGACAAACGCGAGGCCGCAACATGAGATCCCGCGCATCAAATTATAACCGGGGTTATTACCATAGAAACAATTATCAAAATAATTATCAATACAATAACCAATCTAATAGTCACGCGTACGAGTCCTCCAACACGCAAAATCGCGGAAATTTCAATAAAGGCAATCATTCAAGCAGACCGGGAGCTGTAAGGCACCTCCGAGTGGAGGAAGACCAGGGAAACGACCAGCCTCCCCAAACGTGCCGATTGAGGGAGGCCGGCCAACAATTCCAATAAATATAGCCATTCTAGATTTATCCTACACAAATTTTATATCATGTCCAACGGAAATGACAGACTCAATCTGTACCTTCATGATTGATACGGGAGCTGATATCTCAATTTTTAAACGGGAAAAAATAGACCCAAATCAATGGTTATACCCGAGCTCCACGACTATCAAGAGGGTAACCGACGGAGTCGTGTCACCATTAGGAACTGCCTTCACAAATATTATGATAGGTAACCATAGGATAAATCATAGATTTTATGTAATATCATCAAATTTTCCCATCCCAAGTGATGCGATTCTCGGTAGAGATTTCTTATCAAAATATTCTTGTATAATTAACTACGCTAATTGGACCATGTCTATTCGTTTACTCCATGCGAAACTAACAGTACCAATTCAAAACGGACCACACGACGATCGAAATATCATACCGCCAAGGTGTGAGGTAATAAGGCCTACTAACAGACTCATGCAATTAACAGAGGAATCAGTTACGATTAACAAGGAACTCCAACCGGGGCTTTTTGTCGCGCGGACGATAATTTCCCCAGGGAACCCCTACGTCAAAATTATTAACACTACCTGTAAACCTGTAACGTTAGAAAACTTAGAAATCGAAACTGATAGCCTCAGCAAATTTCACATCTTCAAGATTGAACCCGAACAAACGGACAGACACACTACATTGCTGAGTCAACTAAACAGCTGACATTCCACCTTACGCTAAAGATAAGGTAATACAACTGTGTACTCGTTTTTCTGATGTTTTTGGGTTAAAATCTGACAAAATTACAGTCAACAACTTCTACAGACAAACGTTGAAAGTATTGGACCCTACACCTGTATACATTAAAAATTACCGCACACCAAGGGTTCACAAGGACGAAATACGCAAACAAGTGACGAAACTAATCAACAATGACATAATAGAACCCTCGACGTCGGACTATAACAACCCCATACTGTTAGTTCCCAAAAAAATAAAACAATGGAGAAAAAGCATGGCGATTAGTGGTAGATTTTCGTCAATTAAACAAGAAATTAGTTGCGGACAAATTCCCACTTCCAAGAATTGACGACATATTAGACCAGTTAGGCAGAGTGAAATGTTTTTCAGTGTTAGATTTGGTATCAGGTTTTCATCAAATAGAATTAGACGAGGCATCACGCAATATGACATCCTTCAGCGTGGATGCTGGATCTTTTCGATTCAAAAGATTACCTTTTGGACTAGCTGTCAGTTCCAATAGTTTTCAACGAATGATGTCTATAGCTTTTGCAGGAATCACCCCTGAGAGAGCATTTTTGTATATGTATGATCTGATAGTAATTGGTTGTTCCGAGCAGCATCATTTAACAAATTTAAAGAAAGTTTTCGAGACATGTAGGAAGTACAATTTGAAACTCAATCCGAAAAAATGCAATTTTTTCCGTAATGCAGTGACGTATTTAGGACACAAAATTACAGATAAGGGAATATTGCCGGATGAATCTAAATTCGAAACAATCCAAAATTACCCTACATCCAAAAACACAGAGGAAGTTAAACGATTCGTAGCTTTCACCAACTACTATAGAAGGTTTATTCCGGATTTCGCGAAGATTGCTTCACCTTTGAATCAGTTGACGCGGAAGAACACGTTCATCTGGTCAAAAGACTGTCAAAATTCCTTCGACAGCCTACGAAACGCATTAATTTATCCACGGATCCTGCAGTATCCCGATTTTTCCAAACCTTTCATCATCACAACTGATGCATCGGACCCTGCTTGCGGTGCAATATTATCTCAAGAATTCAATGACATTGAGTTACCTATAGCATACGCTTCCCGCTCTTTCACCAAGGGCGAATCACATAAACCAACCATACTTAAAGAACTGACAGCAGCACACTGGGCAATTAAGTACTTTCATTGTTACCTTTATGGCACAAAATTCTTAGTAAAAACGGATCATCGACCGTTAGTTTATTTATTTTCTATGAAAGATCCAACATCGAAGCTCACACGTATGCGATTGGACCTCGAAGAATACGACTTCGAAATCCAATACGTAAAAGGTAAGGAAAACGTGTGCGCGGATGCATTATCGAGGATAACAATACAAGATCTAACAAAAATAAACAACAACGTGAACCAAATCTTAGCAATAACAAGGTCTAAAACCAAAATACTCCAAACCCCTAATAATAAGCTTGACCAACCTCAGCAGCTCGTACAACCTGCAGTGTACGAAGCTCTTAATAATACTGAGTGTATGAAATAGCCCTTAATAAGATTTCTAGTTACACCAACGTGCATCAAGGTGTCGTTGGGGAAAAAGGCAACCTGCATGGTCAGCAGAGTTACCCTATCGTCAGCGGTAAAAATTCCCTCGAGATTATTTTACCCCAGCTTGATAAAATTGCTCGCGATAGTAAAATAAAAATTGCAAGGATCGATCCCAAAGATAATATATTTACATTAGTTACAATTAATGAATTTAAGGAAATGGGGAAGAAAAAACTAAAAAATCTAAGAATAGTTATCAGTCACGCTAGGCACTTAATTACAAATAAAAAAGCAAAAGCGGAGTTAATTAAGCAATATCATGAAACTCCAACATTAGGTGGCCATTGTGGTCAGAAACGCTTATTAAAAAAAGCTAAAGTCGCTATATTTTTGGAGGAATATGTCTCGCGAAGTAGCTCAGTTCATTAAAAAATTTCATAAGTGCCAATTGAACAAATACAAGATAAGAAATCCAGAACCATTACTCATTACTCCTACCCCGCAAAAACCTTTGGACATCGTATGTATAGATACCATAGGAAAATTTCCCACCTCACCGGAAGGTTACCAATATGCCATAACATTGAACAATACATTGAACACTATTGAACATTATTATTAACTGTGTTGATTAATTAGTTCAGAAATTTTGTGAGAATGAAGAAGAACGGAAAAGATCAAAAGGATGGTGAAATGAAGAAAGAGAAAGATCATAAGGATGATGGAAAGAACGGCAAAGGTCATAAGGATGGTGGATCGCCTAAGGTAACTTTTAAGTCTACACGAAAACGTTTTACATTTATGTTTCTGGGCAGCCATGTTTCTGACCCTCGAGAATTAGAATCGGTAAAAATTTTTGACCCCAATCCACAGCAAACATCATTTATGGTTTTTTATGCCAAATCGAAATAATTTGTTACTGAAATTTAAATTTAATTAGAAATATGGCTTTTAAAAGATACGACATTTTTGCCTAATATTCGATGTAAAAATATAGATGCGAAAAAAAGACGTAAGTGTACAAAATAGTAAAACTTTTTATTTTTTCATGTTTTAGGCATATTATTAGTACCTAGTGCTGTCGGGAGCAACGCTTCGCATGGCTGACGGTAGATGCCGCCAGCCGACGTGCGAGGACGGAACGGAGGAGAAGGCGACGGCCATCTTCGATCGGCATCATCGAGCGACAACACCGACGAACCGCATCGTCCTCTCATGTGCTAACTAAACGCCTAATATATTGTTCCTATATGCGCTATCAATAGTTCTTATCAAAGAGTTTGGGAAGGTGCTAAACTGAAGGCCACATTTAAAAATTTACTTCTGGCGCAAGGCATACTAGGTAATATATCTGTTTACGAAATAATTATTGGTAAAAAAAATGTATATTATGTGAGTGGGAATTGTGAAATAAGCGAAGCAAGTACAGCAACAATTCCCGAAGACATATATTATAATCATTTTTTAACCGACATTATTTTTATGCATCTTTTAAGGATTTAACTAAAAAACGCATTTATACCTTTAAAATAATACAGTATGTATAATCACATTGAAATTACATTTGTAGCGACGATAAAAATATAAAGTATGCAGTATTATAGCACAAAAATAACTAACAATTAGAAGACCAACAGAAAGAGAGGTCCGATACGGTCCTTATGACCCTGAACGCACTTGCTTTGGTATTTGCCGATTTGTGCCGTACGCACAGGTTCCTCCAAGTTGCTCCAAAGTCCAACCGACAACCTACCTGATTATCGGACCTCTCTTTCTGTTGGTCTTCTGAATGTTAGTTCTTCTTGTGATTATAGTGTTAAACTCTACAAGTATAAAATACTTGTGAACTACATGTTATGATATACAATTAAACCCTTTTTAAGCAGTTGTTGTTTTGACTAAAATTGTGAAATGTAATTTCTTAGATTTTTCGTTAAGAAGACATCTTGTCAGTATAAATATTTAAAACAACAAATGGCTTTTGATTAACACTGCAGACAGTTTTCTTAATTTTTGTAGCTGTATGGTTCAAGAAGCCTTTTTGAGTAAAGGTTTGATGGATTCGTTGTTTGTTGTGAAGTGGGTGTTTAATATTTATTAATCAAATTAAAATCTTAAAAAATATAAATGTTAATAATGAATATTTACTTTTAGATTCAATGAAACTACAATTTCCCCAATCCTCAGAAGTTGACATAATTGATGTAATTAAAATATGGTTGGTTAAAGCCAAAGACCGAATAAGTACCAAGTCATCAGAAAGAAATAATAAATCACTTGTTTGAAGAGGAACTTTGAAAAGGAACATTAAGAATAAAATGTAACTTTTTATTTGTTTTTAGATTTACAGGACGAGTCTGCCAAATTGAATAAATCCATATATATGAGCCCTTTCGGCGCTCATTCAACGCGGACGAAGTCGCCGGTAACGGCTAGTTTGTTATAAATTCAAAGGTATTCTGGTAAAAACGCTGCAGGTTTAACGAATTTATTCCATTTGGCATACTGGTTCATCTGTATAATGTTTTTGTTGTTTTAGAATGGAGGATTCCTTTTATTTTATTTATTTTTCAAGAGATACGTTTTTTATTTATAATAAATAATATATATTGTCAAGAAATGATCAATCAGCTTATCTATCAATCAATTTATTAATCAAAATTCCGCTGATAATTTAACTTTTTATTCTTACATCATGTCAACTCGCGTGTTTTCTTTTTTTCTTTTCTTTATTCTGCAAAGCGAGCAATCTAGCTACTTTTCAGTAACGTATAGATTCAGCAATTCCCGGATAATACTCTTCACTAATTCGACCCGCGATTTCCGCGAGCTATCGCGCGCGGAGGCAACGTCTCATATTCGGTATCGAACATCCGCCAAAGCGTCCGGGAATCGACGGACTTTCCACGTTAGGTTAATAACGACAAAAAGCTGATTGGTCATCAGGAAAAATTATAAATTGGCTGGAGACCGACAAAACGAGGTTCATTTCGTTCATTTCGTGCACTTTGGTTCATTGGTTCATTTGATTCAGTTCGGTTCAGTTCATTAGTTTTGCAAATCGCGCCCTTGGTCGGTCTCCGGGGCGCGTCCCCCGAGCCACGGCCAAGATGAACATCTTAGGGTAAAGTCGCTATGTTTGTATACTGTTTTTATTTAGGTTCCCCTTTTTTATTATTATTAGTCCCTTTTCAACATTAGCTTTTTGTGTTTTTTTAAGTTTTGCTACGTTGCCCCATGTTTACTTTTTTACTTACTTTTTGATTCTTTTTTTTGTTTTTTGTGTGTCATTTCCAACTGGTGTCGTGTTGGCCGCTGGTCGCGCCTTTAATGTATTAAATTTAGTTCAATATACCCTTTTTATTTAGGCTTATTTTTTCGTGTTGCTCTACCCGTAGCTACCCCTCAGTGTTCGACCTTGCGCTTAACGCGGGTCGCGACAATATGTCAAACTAGACAAAATCAATGGACGTTTTATTAAACATTACAAACAATATTAAAAACCGTTTTTTTATTACCCATGTTGAGCTTCACACGTTTATTGATTTACTAATCAATAAAACTGATAAATCATTTGACATCATGTATTTTTTCTTAGTTATTCCGAGAGCATTTATACGACTAAGTACTTAATTGTATTGGTTTATAAATTGCTAATTACTGCCTATGGTAGATATTAAAGGCCTGCTAGGATTCATTACCGCATAATATAGTTTGTCTCTAAGAGTTTTCAAATTATTTTTTTTTCAATGAACTACAAGGACTATAAACGATATGGTTTTCGACAAGCATAGTTGGGGGGCGGGTTGCCCAAGGAATGTGACGATTAATCGCCTCCCACTAGTAACATTAGTGACACACTGAGGATCCCCTCAGTCAAATACTGGCCTGAGGCGATTGAGCCTAGTCACATTCTTTAACCAAACCTCTCTTTCACCGTTCTTGCCAAAAATAACATTGCTATAGACCTTTGGGTTCGTTGGAAAAATCTAATCTGAAAACTGTTTAGAACAGACCATATTACTTCATATGTTCGAAAAACGTCAGAAGAACGCACTTTTACCATGTTAACTCACATACTTAACACGTAATGGGATAATGTATAAGACATTATATATTAGGTAAAAGAACATGAACAGAATGTCATTTAGCACTTTGTAAGCATGTTCTATGGATTTATATCCTAAGTACATGAAACTAATATTATATTCACGTGACATATCACATTCTTAGAGCTTGTTAAAGGACCTCCTAGTAACGGTCTGTAATCTATTCTTAGAACATTCTCAAAATGTGCTGTATGGTATTTTCGCATGTTCTTATCATCACTATAGTATATAGGTGTATGTTCTTATCACATGATATGTACCTTATTTTGTTTAGTGGGAAGTGAGTCTTGAAAAATGTCGATTTTATTTTTATTTATCGGGGATTTCTTGGTTTCCAGAAAACAGGAAAAGAAGAATGGCCGAACCTGTGCTATTGGTGTGGGGAGGCAATCAATACTCCATACAAGACATTCCGATATAGGTTTAAGCTTTTTTGCTCAAAGAAGTGTAAACACGCGTACATGGCTGCCTTGGTAAAGAGTGAAGCCAAACAATTAGACTAATTGTTTATTTTTTAGTATGTAGGTAGTGTCAAGAATAGGTTAGTAGTGCACCTTACAGCATAAATGTAAAAGTATCTATTAAATGTAAACAGTTCATCTCAAGTACTATTGTCGACTGCAGTAGTTATAGTTAGTATAAATGGTAAATGCGGTAAGACCATACGAGCACGCGTTATATTAGACAACGGGTCGCAGTCTCATTTTATGACGGAGAAATTTGCAGAAGCACTATGGGATTATCATTAAGAAAAATTAATTTACCGGTAGAAGGGTTCAATTGAATGGAAACGAATATCAAGCACTCAGTAACGGCAACAGTCAATGCCGTACATTCAGGTTATTGTACAAAAGTAGAAATTTTAGTAAATCCCTTAATTTGTTATCATCTACCAACTAGTTTAATAGAAAAAACATATTTGCGAATTCCGGCAGGAAATAAACTTGCGGATCCAGATTTTCCTAAACCCGGAGAGATCGATGCTCTCCTGGGAATCGAAATATTTTACTATCTGTTATGTGTCTGTATTAAAGCATCCTAAGATCTTCCAATAAAATACATAGACAAACAACTTTAAATTCACACTGGAACAGAGATTTATAAAATTTCCAAATACAAGCATTTTTCGGGCAAAAACTCCAAAACGCGCAATTCCAGACTAAACTTGTACAAAGGACTCGAAAACACAATATAATATGTATCTGTTATGAAAACTTTCAAAATCATATATTTTTGCTTAAACATTATAATTTTAAGGGATTAAAGTTCATTTAGCGGAAATCGGGGTATATTGTTTCTACTCGCCCTCTTTGACTTGTGTTTAAATCTGGCAAGTTTTCTTGTAAATCTGTTAATAATCGTGTAGAAATTCGCCAAAGTCAAAGCATATATCCCATTTCGAGTACCGTTGCCTAACGTGCATAATGGTCAAGGCACCATATTTGTAAATGTACTTTACACTTATATTCGGTACTTTGGGTAATGATTAAACATCGGATTAAGTTAATTTCCGATTAAAACAGCGAACCAACTAAAGTACGACTACTTTCTTCTGTTATTTATAACTGCGATTCTGTTGACTGGCTGTTTTAATCGGGGATTAACTTAATCAGATGTTTAATCAGGACCCAAAGTACCGGCCCTTAGTGTTTTAAATTGCTGAGCACCAATTGCACGACGGTAAAGGCCTTAGGCGACTATACCTTATCCTAACAAAACCATTAATTTTCTTTTGTAGGATAGTGCAAAGGGCACCGCAAGAAACTCAAAGGAGAAGCAGGAGAACAAAGTGAGTCTTGAAAAATGTCGATTTTATTTTTATTTATCGGGGATTTCTTTGTTTCCAGAAAACAGGAAAAGAAGAATGGCCGAACCTGTGCCATTGGTGTGGGGAGGCAATCGATACTCCATACAAGACATTCCGATATAGGTTTAAGCTTTTTTGCTCTAAGTGTAAACACGCGTACATGGCCGCCTTGGTAAAGAGTGAAGCCAAACAATTAGACTAATTGTTTATTTTTTAGTATGTAGGTAGTGTCAAGAATAGGTTAGTAGTACACCTTACAGCATAAATGTAAAAGTATCTATTAAATGTAAACAGTTCATGTCAAGTACTATTGTCGACTGCAGTAGTTATAGTTAGTATAAATGGTAAATGCGGTAAGACCATACGAGCACGCGTTATATTAGACAACGGGTCGCAGTCTCATTTTATGATAAAGAAATTTGCAGAAGCACTTTGGGATTATCACTAAGAAAAATTAATTTACCGGTAGAAGGGTTCAATTGAATGGAAACGAATATCAAGCACTCAGTAACGGCAACAGTCAATGCCGTACATTCAGGTTATTGTACAAAAGTAGAAATTTTAGTAAATCCCTTAATTTGTGATCATTTACCAACTAGTTTAATAGAAAAAACATATTTGCGAATTCCGGCAGGAAATAAACTTGCGGATCCAGATTTTTCTAAACCCGGAGAGATCGATGCTCTCCTGGGAATCGAAATATTTTACTATCTGTTATGTGTCTGTATTAAAGCATCCTAAGATCTTCCAATAAAATACACAGACAAACAACTTTAAATTCACACTGGAACAGAGATTTATAAAATTTCCAAATACAAGCATTTTTCGGGCAAAAACTCCAAAACGCGCAATTCCAGACTAAACTTGTACAAAGGACTCGAAAACACAATATAATATGTATCTGTTATGAAAACTTTCAAAATCATATATTTTTGCTTAAACATTATAATTTTAAGGGATTAAAGTTCATTTAGCGGAAATCGGGGTATATTGTTTCTACTCTCCCTCTTTGACTTGTGTTTAAATCTGGCAAGTTTTCTTGTAAATCTGTTAATAATCGTGTAGAAATTCGCCAAAGTCAAAGCATATATCCCATTTCGAGTACCGTTGCCTAACGTGCATAATGGTCAAGGCACCATATTTGTAAATGTACTTTACACTTATATTCGGTACTTTGGGTAATGATTAAACATCGGATTAAGTTAATTTTCGATTAAAACAGCGAACCAACTAAAGTACGACTACTTTCTTCTGTTATTTATAACTGCGATTCTGTTGACTGGCTGTTTTAATCGGGGATTAACTTAATCAGATGTTTAATCAGGACCCAAAGTACCGGCCCTTAGTGTTTTAAATTGCTGAGCACCAATTGCACGACGGTAAAGGCCTTAGGCGACTATACCTTATTCTAACAAAACCATTAATTTTCTTTTGTAGGATAGTGCAAAGGGCACCGCAAGAAACTCAAAGGAGAAGCAGGAGAACAAAGTGAGTCTTGAAAAATGTCGATTTTATTTTTATTTATCGGGGATTTCTTTGTTTCCAGAAAACAGAAAAAGAAGAATGGCCGAACCTGTGCCATTGGTGTGGGGAGGCAATCGATACTCCATACAAGACATTCCGATATAGGTTTAAGCTTTTTTGCTCTAAGAAGTGTAAACACGCGTACATGGCCGCCTTGGTAAAGAGTGAAGCCAAACAATTAGACTAATTGTTTGTTTTTTTAGTATGTAAGTAGTGTCAAGAACAGGTTAGTAGTGCACCTTACAGCATAAATGTAAAAGTATCTATTAAATGTAAACAGTTCATGTCAAGTACTATTGTCGACTGCAGTAGTTATAGTTAGTATAAATGGTAAATGCGGTAAGACCATGCGAGCACGCGTTATATTAGACAACGGGTCGCAGTCTCATTTTATGACGGAGAAATTTGCAGAAGCACTATGGGATTATCATTAAGAAATTAAGAAAAATTAATTTACCGGTAGAAGGGTTCAATTGTATGGAAACGAATATCAAGCACTCAGTAACAGCAACAGTCAATGCCGTACATTCAGGTTATTGTACAAAAGTAGAATTTTTAGTATTGCAACGTTTATTTTTTATTTATTTATTTTATTTTATTTATTTACACTAATACTAATTGTACACTAGACACTACTTAATTTTACACTATTACTGAACTAACTAATTTATATAACACTTAACTATTTCCTAACATTAATTCATATCACTTAATTATTAATTTATTTATATGCTCTCGCTTTCGCTATTTCGCTTGTTTAATCTCGCGGCTTCCGTCTAATAACAATCTCCTCCGTTCGCAGCGTTACTTTTATAGCCCCCCCCCACCCATAATGTATTCCCGAATTTGCCAGTATTTGCTCGATAATTCGACAAAGCACTCGATCTATCTCGATAATAATGTTTACGTAGAAAATGTCCAGAAGGTCATAAATCACCTTTCCTTAAATAATATTCCGGGAGGTTTCTTCTTTAATAAGATGTTTTTATAGAATTTAATTAAGCGTCGCGGCAATTCTTTTGAGGTAAGCCGCCCAGGTCCGATACGAGTAAACACGTCTCGCGCTGTTGTTTACTTTTCGCATTACAGTATGTAGGTGGTGTCAAGAATAGGTTAGTAGTGCATCTTACAGCACAAATGTAAAAGTATCTATTAAATGTAAACAGTTCATTTCAAGTACTATTGTCAACTGCAGTAGTTATAGTTAGTATAAATGGTAAATGCGGTAAGACCATGCGAGCACGCGTTATATTAGACAACGGGTCGCAGTCTCATTTTATGACAAAGAAATTGGCAGAAGCACTCTGGGATTATCATTAAGAAACATTAATTTACCGGTAGAAGGGTTCAATTGAATGCAAACGAATATCAAGCACTCAATAACAGCAACAGTCAATGCCGTACATTCAGGTTATTGTACAAAAGTAGAATTTTTAGTAAACCCCTTACTTTGTGATCATTTACCAACTAGTTTAAAAGAAAAAACATCTTTGCGAATTCCGGCAGGAATTAAACTTGCGGATCCAGATTTTCATAAACCCGGAGAGATGGATGCTCTCCTGGGAATCGAAATATTTTACTATTTGCTATGTGTCTATATTAAAGCATCCTAAGATCTTTCAATAAAATGCACAGACAAACAATTTTAAATTCACACTGGAACAGAGATTTATAAAATTTCCTTATACAAGCATTTTTCGGGCAAAAACTCCAAAACGCGCAATTCCAAACTAAACTTGTACAAAGGACTCAACAACACAATATAATATGTATCTGTTATGAAAACTTTCAAAATAATATATTTTTGCTTAAACATTATAATTTTAAGGTATTAACGTTCATTTAGCGGAAATCGGGGTATATTGTTTCTACTTGCCCTCTTTGACTTGTGTTTAGATCTGACAAATTTTCTTGTAAATCTGTTAATAATCGTGTAGAAATTCGCCAAAGTCGAAGCATATATCCCATTTCGAGTACCGTTGCCTAACGTGCATAATGGTCAAGGCACCATATTTGTAAATGTACTTTTAAATTGCTGAGCACCAATTGCACGACGGTAAAGCTTTAGGCGAATATACCTTATCCTAACAAAACCATTAATTTTCTTTTGTAGGATAGTGCAAAGGGCATTTGTGATCATTTACCAATTAGTTTAATAGAAAAAACATCTTTGCGAATTCCGGCAGGAATTAAACTTGCGGATCCAGACTTTCATAAACCCGGAGAGATCGATGCTCTCCTGGGAATCGAAATATTTTATTATTTGTTATGTGTCGGTCAGATTAATTTAGTCTATAGTAAAATCACTGAGAAGGAAACATCCACGAAACGAGAAAAGGTGGTAAAGTTAGACAACCCCTAATACATGTCGTTTGCTATTGGTGGAAAAGTCATAAACCTTTTGGCGGGAATTGTTGATGTACAGAGTCGGTTCAGTAAAATTAAAAAGTTTAGTTGTCTGATCTATGGTTGTATGTTTACTAGCGTTCAGGAAAGTCGTTGACGGTGATAGTGGACTTTTAGTTGATGATTTATTTTAACGTATCGCTATTGTTATTCAAGTTTTTGATATAAATTTGTATAAACATATTTCTGTGATCTATTGCAATTATGGAAAGACACCTTCCCTGCTCGCCTCCCAAAAAGAGACCTGGAACATACTTAAGCTGCGGGGAGAAAACCATTATTTTAAATGTATACAGAAAAGAAAGAAATGAACATCGTTAGTAAAAGATAAATTGTAGTAAGGCGATCATTCTTAATGCGACCCTGTACTTATTCGCTAGATGGTCGCGCGCTTTGAATTTCGACGTTTGTTTTTCATGGAAGTTTTCTTCTCGGTGGATTTACTATAGGTCACAACCATAACTCGAAATTAACTAAAACTAAACTGGGTTGGATGGAATATATTCTCGAAATTAATTCAGTAAAGGTGTAGGTATATGAAACAAATGTAAAAATAACATCTGTTTCATTTATAAATCAGAACACGTAAGAGACCACATTACTAACGTGAGAGGAGGTACGGTGTGTTGCGTACAACCAATACGTCCTCCGTATTATCCTCTCAAAAACGTTTAACCCTTTAAGTGGCAAAAGACTGGGGTCTATTCAAAAACATATATGATTCATTAATTCGAATCAGTAATCAACAACTTTCAACCCACTAGGAGTTTTGTGGATCTTTTGTCATTTTTTATATTTTTTCTGAGGTGGGAAATTATTTTCCCTAAAAACATTCAGTGGAGAACATATATGATGGAAATCTCTGGGAAATATAGAACCCACCCTCAAAGTTTTGATTACTTTATCCTCACACAAAATAAACACATCTTTTTTATATGAAGTCAAATATATTTCTCATTTATCAACAAACTCAAGATTGATGAAAAGGCGTAAAACACATTTTGCACAGTGCTACATTACATTTCATACAGATAACATTACTTCTCTTTTCTTTTGCTTTCGTGCTACAGTTAGCGCAACGCCGGTATGTCTTACTCAATGTGGGCAGATGATCACCAACATTACTCAGTCGAACGGAATTCTGAATAGTTTTTTGGCCATCTGGATGGTTCCTTTTTCTAGCATTGCCTCGTCCGGGTGCATAACCGGGTCTCTTTTTGCTACAAAAATTAGCAATCAGTTCATTTGCTAAACATGACCTGAACTTCAAATGGCTCATGGGTTTTCTTTTTTGTGTTTTCATGCTTATTTTATACAGTATGTAAGAATTAACAACACATGCTTCCAGCAAATAGAAAAATATTTTCATCCACCATCTTCGAGATTTTCGATTGATATTATAGAAAGACATGTACTGATCGAATAAATCAACTCCACCCATGTATTTATTGTAGCAAGATATCATTTGTGGACAGTTCACTGGTATTTTTTCACCTTTTTTGTTCTTTCTAGAAATCGTTGTGGTGGTGCTAGGATTATGAATGGTTGACGCTGTCGAGACACATTTCTTTCCTCTATCTTTCCATTTTGTTACCCCAATATCATTGGATTGGGCGAAGTCATATTCGGATATTTTCATTTCTTTATCTTGCTTCATAATTGCATTCGGATAATGTTTCCTGTTTACACGTATTGTGCCACATGCAAATAGTTTTTTCTTCAGGAGATTATCAAGAAGAGTAATGCTCGTGAAATAATTGTCAAAATACAAACAGTAGTTCTTGTTAGCATATGGTTCTGACAGCCGCATAACAACTTTTTCTCCAAGAGATGTATTAGGAGTTCCATCATCATTTTTGCCCGTGTATATACTGAAATTTAGTAAATAACCAGTTTCAGCACAACATAAAGCCCATACTTTGAAACCTCTTTTTGTGGGTTTCATTGGCATATATTGTTTCATTGAGGATCTTCCTTTATACCCTATCATTGACTCGTCTATTGAAATATTACGTGACGGAGTATAAAGTTTAGGAAAAGTTTCTTTCAAATGATTTAGAAGTGGCCGAAGTTTATAGAGTTTATCAAATTTTTCTGAACCTCTTTCAGGCATTTTTGAATTATCATTGAGATGCAAATGTCTCAAAATATACAGGAATCGTTTCAAAGGCATTATTCTGGCAATTCTCTCGATGTGAAAATTTTCATCATCGGACCAATATAGCTTTATAGTGGGTAGTGGGTGGAAACCCATGAATAACAGAATTCCAAAAAAAGCTTTCAACTCGGGTAAAGTTATATCCGGCAGTTCTTGGTATTGATGTACTTGTTGAGCATACAGATTACTTTGATCAATTATTTTTCTGAGGAAATCATCCGGTAAAAATTGCAAGAAGATTGACAATGGACTACTCGTATTCAATGGGGTTGTTGGTCCTGAATTTTCAGTAAAGTTATTTTGCTTGAATATTACTGGGTGTCTAGTGGTCTTGGTCCATAAGTAACTTCCTTCTGTTTCTTCAATTTCTTCAGATTCGGAGTCGGAGTCAGGTTCAGAGGGAAAATCTTGATTTGAAGATTGAACTTCATTCATACGTAAAAACTTAGTTCGACCATTCCGATGTTCGTCCGGGGAAAAGTCTGGATCAGCAATCGAGTCATCTGATTCTTCAAAATATTCTATATCGGCATCTTTTGAGCAAGAGGGAAGATTTATTGGTGATGTTATTGGAAGATTTTTATCTTGATTTCTGAGAGAAACTGTTGCTGAACTTCGGATTTCCCCAAGTGGTAAAGAATCTTCAGCGTCTGAATCACCTCCACATTCTGAATCCACAGCCATTTCTTCCCCAATTTCATCCTCATACAACAATTTTTCCAACTCATCATCACTCAAACCCCTTCTTTTCATGGAATACATTTTCCTGGAGAGAAAAAAAGTATGTCAACGTCATACAATATCCCTATTATGAATTAGCAGGTATAAAAGTTAGGGCATTCATTCATATTTTATTGTTTCACAGGTTAGCCAAATAATTTTAGGTATGTATTCGTTCTTTCCCCTTGAATATATACCCTAAGTAATTGAAATAACATAAAAACTGTGTTGTGAATATCACATTTGGAATAAAATTAGCGAAATTGAATCACCAACAATATAACCTCAAAGTGGGAAAGTTCGAATAATTCATTATTTCACTGGCAAAAAGTCGAATTATAACATATATCAGTATCATTACCCATTGAAAATTATGTATACATAATTTACTTACCACTTTTTCTGATAAAACAAGCGAGAAATTCCAGAAGAACTCGATAATTGTAAACAAAACACTTATTTCACAACAGTATAAAAAATATATAGTATTTAGTGGACCTCTGGGATAACTATTTCCCACCAACATACATATGACAGAGATCGGTGATTCATAAATGATCAAAAAGATGGCAGCACACGAAACATGCAATATAAATAATAGTTGGTAAGTATAGATCCCACTAAAACATCATTACATAATTTCAGATGTGGTGGGAAAATAATATCCCTGTATCACCTAAAGGGTTAAAGCGGCGTACACAATAGGGAAACCAAGGCCAACGAACGACAACCAACCGCTTCATTGGTTGAGTTTTAGTTTGTGTGTACGGGAAGCCAACCTGTGCCAACGAAGCGGTTGGCGTTGGTTGAGGTTCGGTATACGAAAATACGACTCCGACAATTCAAATTGAAAACTGTACCTAATTCAATTGATAAGAACTTCATTGGATTCAATTTCGTCGGAAAGTTGGCGAAATGCTGTAAAACATGTAATCAAACCCGAAAATGAATATTCAATAATAAATAACACTGGCGATTTTATAATTCATTTACAAGATAGCGATGTTAGTGATATTGAAATAGAAGAATTTTAGTATTTAGTTTATATATCTTTACTCATAAAAATTAAATTTAGAACAGAAACAAAACGTTATAGAAGTAATTACATATTATGAAAAATGTATTCATGTATCTTAATGAATGGTTTTCTTTTAAAATCGCATATAATTTGTTATCGGTCATCAATTTATAGTTATATTTTAATAAACACTTTGTTAATAGTTATTTTTATTCACAGAAATAATGTCTCAAAGGGATATTTTTGTTTTGTGTAATTAATTTTTAACCCGTGTCAAATTGGAATTCATATTAATGCATTAATTTTACCAAAATCCACCCCTGCACCTGTTTAGTTTTACCTGACCCGCGGCTCATCCTTCCGATATGAAACCCCGCCGCGTTATAAGTGAGAAGGGTTCTTTAATGATTATTGCACTTAAGAAGTCAACGGTATTGGTTGAAACAGACCGTATAGCTACTTATAGACTGATGGACGACCGTTCCTTTGAGCATCAACTCCGAGACCGAACCACACCAACGTAAGTGACATCCTCTTGTCGATTTTAATTGCATATTTTTGGTTGTACAAAGTATCACCCATTTTTCCCAAATCCTTCCATTTTTCCCCCTCTTCAAGAATTCACTCCAGCAAATAAGTGAACAAAATTAAATCAAATTCGTGATAACAATTACATCAATCTATTTCATAATGACACCAACTCACAAATAACCATTTCTATGCTCATTAACTTCGAGATCATTTGATGGCAAACGATCCGAGTATGACGAATACGTAAAAAAACTGTCAAAACTCTTTTAAATTCGCGGACGATAGTCAAACAGAACCAATTCTTGCTTACATAATAGCGAAATTGACAGGCAACTCATTTACAAAGAAAGACTTATGAAAATTGGACCAAACTTAAAACATTGTTAGATAACTTACATTTAGATCCTAAACATTATATAGTACAATTAATTGGAAGAGTTGAACACTTTTCGACAAAACCCCTCAGAATCAGTATCCTCTTTTCACGATCGCATTGATAACATTGTAACATTATACACCACTCTAAACCAGAGATCTACCGGTTCCTGCGCAGACAAACTCTAACAACCCTTTCCAAAACTTTTCTGAATGCCGTTGAAGAAGAACGTGCTTTGAATATCTCACGTGGCGAATTCCGGCCAAAACCGCCTCTAAAGCACTGTAGCTTTTGCAAACGAAGCGGTCACACTTTCAAAGATTGTTTCAAAAAACGTGATGCACAATCGATTAATTTTAATCAGAGGAATACATCCGAACGTAACAAAAGCTCAAATCCGAACAATCCGGGTCCGAGTCATTCTAACAGTAGCGCGGAAACAATATGTAATTACTACAAAAACCGCGGACATCTCATTCAAGAATGTAAGAAAAGAGAATACAACAACAGGTTAAAAGTACAAGGCAAATTTCAACCTCGAACTAATTTTAACTCCAACCCTCAACAAGTTCCTTTAAACTCGATGACTGCCCAAGTGGACGCCTCACTTGCGGCGATAGATATTCAAAGGGCGTAAATAAAATTTCAAATTAACGTTCACAAATCCAAATTACAAATTCAAATCCTATATCGATTAATCAAAGTACCAATTTAAATACTATAAAATCCTATATCTACTAACCAAATTACCAATTCTAATCTTACGTCGATTAATCAAACGCAGACGCGTTATCAAGAAACCCGTATGATTAACCACTCCTAATTCCGTCAAAACATATGAAGACATTATAAAGTTCCACTACACCACCACTGACATTCCTGAAATCGAGACAATAAAAAAAGATATATTCACAAAATTTCCTAACGCACTATTTTACTCGAAACACTTCGACGGAAAAACCCTTGTTACGAAAGTTTAAGGTCAACACACGACATTGACACGATAAGCATGGACGAAGTAGATCTTCACGATAACGTAATATTAAAAACCAAGAAAAACCAAATTACATTTTTATCCTTTGCTAAACTAAACCACTTCGACAATTTCTACGAATACAAAAACTTGTTCTATTCCTTGCAAAATATAAAATTTGTAACGGTTACATTTTCCAGTACGGCTCTGGATGCCGAGAATCGGCCGTTTGTAGACAGTAAATGATGCGGAGCTAATTACTCGCCCCCGCGATAACGGATCAACCCAGAATTTCACCATGAGTTAGCCCCGGAATAGCCCTTTTTAGAGACACTATAATCAAAGTTGGGGATGGGAAATTATTAGAGATATTCCTGAGTAAAGATAATGTTAATTGCTTCCCCCCTCGCGGTAAAGGGCGAAGATCTTAAGTAAACATTACATTCCAAAGATATGCGACCACGAGCGGAGAGCGTGCTATGGTGTGATAGGTGGGGAACCAATGAGAGCGTGATATGTAGCGTAGGTAACGGTAGAGGTGGTAAATTTTGATAGAGAAACGAGGCAGTGGGGTATGACCGTTCGACGCCTAAAGACGTTCATTGTTAGCAGGAATTTGAGGTTAACTTGATAGTTTGTAGGCTGGTACTGTGTGAAGGTCAACTTATTTGAGGTTAATGTTTTGAGGTTAGATAAACAAGAAGTCTGCGAACTTCTGTTGAAGAGTCGTCTTGTACATTTGTAAAGTGAAGTGTGGGCGAGTGAATAGTGACGCACGAACGTACTCGCACGGCGTTCATTGAATCTTCAACAACCGACTTCCGACTTCAGCGTCAACGCCTTCAGGACCCGGCGTGGGGCTGCCACCTGCAACGAACGTGGCCAGTCAACAGGATTAGCCTGCCCAGGGTACCATCGAGAAAGTACTCCTCCGGTGACCTCTACGCACGAGGGCTATAGAGCCTGCGTGAGTGTGCCCCTCTTCGACAAGCCGATAAACCCTGATCAGGTATCGTTTTTTTTACTATTGGTCGACCAATGTATAGTGACACTAATGTGTGAGGTATTTGTACATTTGATTTGTTTTTCCTCTGAAGGATTGTTAGTATAACTAGTTTTGCTTGTTTACGTTGCCAGCAGTTAACCGTAAAACCGTTGTTCGGTAGGTGTTCCCCGTAGTGAATAGATATTGCTATTGTTGTAGAACTTTAATGGGAACTTAACTCGAGGTAACGTAACGTTAGGGTTATGTTAGCGAGGCGAACATAACAAATTCGATGTAAATTTAGTTAAGGTCTTAAACCTCACTTACGTCGCTTAGAATAGTGTATTGTTGGTTGCCTACTTATAGGCGTAAGTGAATTCATTAATGCGGCTCTCTTCTTTTAATGTTGTGATTGATTATATATGTGTACGATATTTAGTAAAATTAAATCTCAGTGTAACCATCATCATTCGTTTGAACATTTATTGAATTCTCCCCACGACCCAGGAATTAAAAATCAACAAAAGGGAACTCATTGCAGGCAGAGCTAGCCGTGGCAACTGTTCGTTCTCTTGTAAGTAATTCAGTCAAATAAATTTAAAATTACTAAGAGAGCGTTACAAATTCAATTGAAAAAACCTAAGATCTAAACCATTTATATTAAAAATCCCATTGAATATAGCCCAAATTTGAAACTAGATTTGTTCCATAAACTTCTTTCATTCCTGCTATCCAAATTCGGCATTACTCTTGTTGATAAACCCAAAATCGAGCCAGAAGATCATGAAGACATCAGACGAATACTAATAGAAAATCACGACTCATCAATAGCCGGACATTCAGGTTACATCCGCACTTATAAGCGTATAAAGGAGAACTATAAATGGAAAACTATGAAAAAAAGACATTAAAAACCACATCAAATCCTGCTAGTCGTGTTAAAGAATAAAAAAGATAATAAAAAATAGAAAAATCAAAAAAATTACCCAAAAAGGAAAAAGTCAAAAATTAATTATTTTTTCAAAGAAAGAAAACTACCCCTCTTTAATCTTGTCAACCCCACACCTGACACCAGAATGTAATATCGGCCCCCGTATTATGAGAGGGTTTCAAATAGAAGGTCTACTTACTGGTCAACGTATAGGAACCGAATATTACGTTTGGGTGGGATTGATTGAGGAAGTTAATTATCTTCAGAAATCAACTTGTCCCTTAGTGGAGCATGGGCGCGGGGCTTCGCAAATGCCCGCTTTACTCGTGTTTAAAAAGAAATTAAACGACTGAGAAAAATAGAAAATTATATTAACGAAATACTAAGTCAAAATAACACAAGGAATTCGTTCATCCCACAAAGTCAATCAAATTAGAAAAGTTAACAAACCCCAAGTTTAAAATTCAACAAAACGAAATGAAATCTAATTTAATTGGTTAACAGACAAAACCCAAAAAAAAATTATTAAACACAAATAGCCAGGTAAAATCTCCCTAAAACCTGTAATGTCCCTGTATATGGAATTCTTGTCCCTACGTGATATGAGGACAGTGACTTTTCCAAAATTTACAGTAACTAAATTATCGAGATTGCACAACTGTCGATATGTCGAATCAACCCCAAAATTTAGGCTACACAACCCTTGCAACGTAGTAAAGACTCACTCAATATGTTGGCTACTTTGATCTCGGCCCGGTACGTACTCAGCCCTCTTTCGCTCGGCGTACAAACTCTAACTCTCTCAAAGTGTTAAGGCCTTAGCGTAAGACTATAACTCAACAATCACGCCTCTCGCGTACAACTCTAACACTGTCAGGATTGATGCCCTCGATCGACAACTCTAAACTGCATCAGAGAGATTACGACCCTCGCGTAAACTGGAAAGTCCAAAATCTCCTCTCTCGCTCAACAACTCTCACTCTTGAGCGAGTACGACTCGTTTAGCAACTCTAGAACTCTCGATACTTACGACTCTTTCGTAATAACTCTTTGCTCCTCGCTTCACCCTCGCGAATGAAACTCTGACCTTCTTCACGGCCCCATAGCTTAAGATGCGTATTCATTAGAGCATTTTAGTCCGAACGAACCGAACGAACCGAGCGCGCACAAATAAACCAAACAACAAATTTTCCACGAAAAAGCTCGCCGTAACGAGCCTCCGTACCCACTGAATCAAAGGAAACAATTAAATCTCTTTGAGCAATTCATAGTTACCGACAACTCTCCGAACACGTTCGGCGTGCTCGGTTCGCCAAGATTATGTTCGAAGACACGTATTCACTTGATCAATTCGGGGGTGCGCGCTCGGTTCGTTCGGTTCGTTCGGGCTAAAATGCTCAGATGAGTACGCGGCTTTAGAAACAACTCCTAACTCGTGATTTCGCCCTAGCGAATCCAACTCTAATAATCCTCACCGTCCCCGACCTAAAAAACTCTTACTCTCGACTTCGCCCTTGCGAGTCCAACTCCAATAATCGTCCAGGTCCCCGACCTGAAAATAGCTCCTTACTCTGGCCTTCGCCCTTACGAGTCAAACTCCAATAATCGTCAAGGTCCCCGACCTGAAAATAGCTCCTTACTCTGGACTTCGCCCATGCGAGTCAAACTCCAATAATCGTCAAGGTCCCCGACCAGAAAATAGCTCCTTCTCTTGACTTCGCCCTTGCGAGTCATACTCCAATATTCCTCAAAGGTCCCTGACCTGAAATAGCTCCTTCTCTTGACTTAGCCCTTGCGAGTCAAACTCCAATATTCCTCAAAGGTCCCCGACCTGAAATAGCTCCTCTTGACTTAGCCCTTGCGAGTCAAACTCCAATATTCCTCAAAGGTCCCCGACCTGAAACAGCTCCTTCACTATAAACCACGATCGGACGGGGTAGGGTCCCCCGACTGTCCTTGGTTCGGCCTCTGACCGATTCTTGGCTCGGCCTTTCACCGACTCCCTAACTCTTAACTTTTCTCTTTCCAAGAGCCCTCGACTCCCCTACTCCGAGTACCAAAATTCGATCAAAATTTACCTCCAAAATTGTAATTGATCGAAATTCCTCTACTGAACCCATGAAAAACCGCGTTACGTCATAAAGTTCGCCTTCTTAATTACTTAAGTATTTTATCCGCCTTTGCTTATTTGACAGAAGTACGAAGCAGAGTCCGATTTTCGACCTAGGATATTGTTACCAATTCAACGCCTCCAAGTAAGCTGTTTCGGCGTCATTTTACGAAATAATAATATTAGTATGTTCTAATTACCGACTTATTGTGTTACGAAATGAGGATAAATCACGTAGCGCTTTTAGTCAATTCATATACAGGGTCCTTCTTTCCTAACGTTACAAAATCTAATAAACAAAAGAAAAATCTCTTAAACACCCGCAGGGTGTTATATTATGCTAATCCTATCCCGAATTATGAAGCACGTTTCGTAGCAGATAGTCTTCTTGAGTTCATCACAATGTTCGGTATTCCAACAAGTATAGTAACAGATCAAGGTTCCGACTTCTGTTCAGTTGTTCCTAAAGAATTAAACAAACCCTTTAAAATAGAACATGTATTTTCTAGCCCTAACCACCCGCAAACTCACGGTGCTCTCGAACGTAGCCACAATACGTTGAAGGAATATCTAAAACACTACACTGATGAGAATCAAACGAATTGGGACGAATATGTCCAGCTAGCCATGTTTACGTACAACACACATATACATAAATCTACGAATTTAACACCTTTCGAACTAGTTTTTGGTCATAAAATCAACGTACCCAGACCCCTTTCTGAATCTCCAGAGATCAGATATTTACATGAGGACTATTACTCGAGCTTAAAACTAAAATTAAATCGTGCACAGAAAATCACCAGCGAAAACGATCCTTTCCAAAGAAAAATCTAAATTGTACTACGACCGTAACGATAGGGAACACCAATACAACATCGACGACTTAGTTTATCTCCTTAACATTAAACCAGGACTAAGTAAGAAACTAACGCCTAATTACAAAAGGCCGTACCGAATTACGAACATTAATGACAACAAAGCCGCCGAACTAGAAATGAAACCAAACAAAAGGGTTACTTATCATTTTAACTTACTGAAGCCTTTTGTTCCAGGTCAAAATGACGACCAACCGCCAGCATGATCCTATATTAACCAAACCCTTTCTCATATTACTCATCATCTCCATATTTCACCCTACCAAATCATTACCCTATTCCAAAAACGCTTTAAAACAATACTGCCAGACTCTTCTACCATAACTTAGGTTACGCAAAAATTTCTACCAATCAATTTTTCTTGTTGTCATACACCAACTCATTTACACCACACATTTTTGCATAAGAAAATAAACTTTATTCGGTCACGATACAATTCGTGTATGCGCTAAATCCTTGGAACTTGTTTCTTGTCACGAATCACTTAAGTTGGTGAACAATCAAATTCCACAACTATCCTCTAAACTTGAAACTATCACCAATCGTATTGGTCATAAAGGATCACAATCATCGCGAAAACGTCGCGGAATATTTAACGGCGTATCCTACGCTCTTGGGTACTCCTGATGTCGATGGCGCAAAGTATTACTCTGAATCGATAAAAAACCTAGTAGAACAAAATCACGACACCCAATGTCTAATGAGACAACAGATACACATTATTTCCGACGCAATTCACAATTATAATTCTTCCGTTAGTCAATTAAAAAATCACGAGAAGAGACTAAATGACAGTATTTTAAAGTTCAACAATTTTAGCACTTCAACTTCAAAGAACATTCAAATCCTCGACAAAAATCGAGTACTTAATAATCAAAGGGCGGATAAAATGCAAAATGCATTTTTTGCATTATTTGCATTTTCTTCGTTTTTTTCTTCAAATTTGCATTTTTTTTTCAACCGTGCATATTTTGCATTTTTCTTTACAATCTGCTGGATATTTAGAAAAACAATGTACTGATGAGTGACAAATCAACTTATTGACAATATAAGTTATAACTGGAACTGTAATCAAGTACCTTTACTATCTGGCAGTGGTTCATTTTCATAAGGGTTGTTTTTACCTGGGTAGTCTAATAGGAGGAGGATGTGCTTAATGACATATTATACTTACTCAAAATTCGTAGAAAGGCTTATTTTGATCGCGGGGCAGGGTTAGCTGTTAGTGTTAGTGTGTTTCTTAATCCTCTCCGGCCATTGTACCGGTTTTAGGACCAGCTTGATGTTCTTCCAATTTGTCACTACCTTTAGAGAAGTTAAATTCAACGGTTGTTCTGTAAAGTTAAAAATGCCCAAGACAACTTTAATTGAAGTGTGGATTAAACCTTATAGTGAGCTGAAGTGGGATGGTGACAAATTATTTTGCACAGCATGTTCGAAAATAGTAAGTACATAGAAAGCAATAACTACCTAGATTAATTTAACTGAATTAATACTCAATAACTTAGTATCTTTATAACTTAATTTAATTAACTGAATTAGTATTTCATTTACTTGCTTACAATATTCCAATTATGGCAATTATTTTGAGTGGATATCTACGTAGATATCAATTAATGTGGCCATTCATAAATTACCTGACGCATTTTTACACTTTTTACTTTATCAAAGAATTGTGAATGGCCCCTATATAAGTCAAAACTGCTGAATTTATTTTACTTTCAATTTTAAGTCCTATTCTTCTTTTAAAATTAAGAAACAAAACATATTTTAACAGTACTTTCTTCATATTTAGATCCATGCTGCAAAAAAATTCATCGTGGAGCAACATGTGAAGAGTGGAAAGCATATCGCAAGTTTGAATAAATCGAAACAAGGCGCTAAACAACATCAAACTCTACCGTCCTGTTTACAGAAAAAGTTAAAAAATGATCCACAGAAGCAGTTCAATGAAAAACTTTGCAAGGCTATGGTGGCGGCCAATATTCCATTGAAAAAATTAAATAATTTTCATTTAAAATCATTTCTGAAAGAATTTTGTTCATTTAATATTCCGGATGAATCTACTTTAAGGAAATCGAGTGTTGATGCAATCTACACCGACACGATAGCGACTATAAAAAATATTATATGCGAGAATTACTTCTATGTTATTGTTGATGAAACGATTGATTCGACTGGAAGATATATTGCACATTTATTAATAGGAGTTTTAGAAGAAAACACTCCATCCAGATCATTTTTAATTTCTTCAAAACAACTTGACAAAACAAATAACTTAACAATCACCAGATTTGTTCAAGATTCTTTGAGTAATTTTTTTTTACCAAATACTGTTCCATTTGAGCAACTCATTTTGTTTTTATCTGATGCTGCCCCATATATGACTAAGGCTGGTAAGAATTTAAAATTTTTTTACCCAAATCTAATTCACGTTACTTGTTTAGCTCATGCCATTAACAGAGTCGCAGAATTAATAAGAAACCAATTTTCTATTGTTAACGACTTGATAGGTTATATGAAGAAGGTATTTATTAAGTGTCCATCGCGAATTCAGTTTTATAGAGAAAGACTTCCGGGAGTTCAACTGCCGCCAAGACCTGTCATAACTAGATGGGGAACATGGCTTGATGCAGCAATGTTTTATGCCGAACACTACGATGAAATAAAGGAAGTTATTACCGATTTGCATGATTCCTCTTCTGCGGCTCTTTTAAAATGTCAAGAAATATTTAAAAATTCGACTCTCCACAATAAACTCTTATTTATAAAAACTAATTATTCTTTTGTTTCTAAAACTATGGTTCAATTGCAAAATACATGTATGACTCTGGTTCAAGCAGTTCAATTATTAAATGTTTTTGAAGCGGAATGTAAAAAGGTAGATGGAAACATTGGAAAGTTAGTTTTGTCCAAATTTTCCAGTACTATACAAGCTAACGAAGGATTTTCTGTGTTAAAAACTGTTGCACTAATGTTTACGGGCGACTTTAATTGTATAATTGATGTAAAACCAAATATTGTACATACATTAAAATACGCTCCTCTTACGTCAGTAGATGTAGAACGAACTTTCTCTATTTTCAAACATATGTTTACTGATAGAAGACAATCTTTTCTTATTGAAAACTTTGAAAAACATATAATTATAAATGCATTTTGTGCCAGCATTAATGAATGAAAAATGAATTATTATTTTGTAGTCTGTTTTTTTCCTATTTCTTTTATATATCTATGTACCTATACATAATATAATATATGTAGTATTGAAACTAAATTTTGGTTTGTAATAAAATCAGATACATTTTAAACAACAGTATTCTTTTTCCTTAATCCAGGACGATCTAAACGAAAAAAAAACGTTTTTTAAGCATTTGCATTTTTTACCAAATTTTATGCATTCCTTGCATTATTTTGAAATTTTCGTGCATTTTTTTGAAATTTTCGTGCATTTTAATGCGCATTTTTTTAAACTATTCACGTGCATTTTTTCCGCCCTTTGTTAATAATCATTTAGATCTATTGACTCAAGTTATCACCGAATTTAATGAGCAGTGCGACATACTAATCGCCACAATGCTTTTTGTGAAACAAAACATTATTCACCCTTCGATAATCACACCAAGAAACTTGCAAACCGAACTATTCAAAATTAAATTGAAGACAACTCTGGAGCTCCTCAACCCTATGGATAATCTCGATAACGTTTATAAATATTTCACAATTTGCGATTTAGCAGCAGTTTATGATAACAAAATTATATACATAATAAAAATACCGCTTGTCCAAGAATAATTATATCATTTAATCTAATTCCTCTACCAGTCCCCCGATACAAATCCAAATATTTATTCCTATATCGACCCCCTTTATCCCCTCCTGCTACTGAGTACGACCAGAACGCACTACAGTCGCATGAGAGATATGTCACGATGCAAGCGAATCTCGGAAGAAGACCACCTCTGTTCCGGTACATCAGTGTACTTGTCTTCCGACCGACCAGTATGCGAGGTTATACTCCGTACCCATCCGTCGAGCAAGCTGCCCGAGGACTGCCCTACTCGCACTATCAAAGCTTACATGGAGGTTTGGCACCCGCTATCACCAAATACTTGGGTCTACGTCGTATCGAAGAAAACCGCCGCATTTATCGCAACTTATTAGTTGCGATAAATATAATCACATCGTGGATACTGAACTCCAAGGTGTTGGTATATTCCAATTGGAATCAAGCTGTATATGCCACATTTTCTCTACAGTGTTATACGCAACCTCCAACGAAACCACGAACTATACGAACTACATTCGATCTATCGACATTGCTAATGATCACTGCTGCGTACGACATAGAGTTCTTGAAAAATTACGATACAAGGATGGAACCCTTAAGTTTAGCCAGCTTGAACTTAAACGATTTTCATTATTCCCAAAACATATTGGACCAATTCGATAAGATTTTAGAGGAAAATATGAATCGACCCAACTACCGACATATCTCCTGGTTCTCCATAACGACGGCAACAATAGTACTCGCATTACTACTTCTACTGCTCCTGTGCTGCTGTTGCACATGTTCCTGGTTACCCGTGATTGGCAAATTCTTCCCGCAACGTCCCAAGTGCTGCGGCCTTCCCAGTATTTGCATCACTACTCATAACGACAGATTCGAGATGAGCGACCAACAACTAATGCAGATGAGCCGCCTAAGCCACTTGGAAGAAGAAGACGAAGCCAATGAACGTTTCCTCGGCCACGACCGCGAACGGTCACTGCCACCGTCCTATGCCGGATCAACCCCAACTGCACCTCGAGTAGAAGTTCATCCTAGGAAGCCACTTCATGATGGACGTCTCCGTGTGTAAAAGATTTCATATTTTCATATTTTTATCGATTAAGTCGCTACTTACCACTTTTAGCGTAATTTTATGATAGTTAAAAAATGACTTACATACGGGTTCCCCTTACATACTGCATGTGATTTTGTGTTATTTAAACTTTCATTTTCGTTTCAAATGTGGAAGTCAGTTCAAAGTAACGTCTAGTTCGGTACTTATTTGCACCTTATTCGGTCTTGCCCAAACACCAAATTAAGTACTATTACGTATTACTTATGCAAATAAAAATATGGACCTCTCAAATAGTGAAAATGATCCTTTTTCTGACAGTGGTCCCGAGTATGCCCCGGAAAACGAGCAACATTCATCTGATTCCAGTAAGTGAAATATATAATAACCCTAAAAAATAGTTTTAAATTTCATGCAAATACGGAAAACAGTAAATTTAGGATAGGTATTCTTATTTTGTGATACTGAATGAGTTGCTCTTAAATATAATATTGTTAAAGAATGTTTTCATACTGTTTAAGGAAAACGTCGTTTACCTTATTTATGACTTGCATTAATTGGCTTCTGATGTTTTTTTTTTAATTCTTAGATTCATCTGAGTCGTCTGTTGTACCCAATAATGTGATCTAGCTTGAAAATCATGACAATGAAGGCCACAATGATGTAGATCAAGCACAAGGAAGAAAACGTAAACGAAATGAAGGAGCATGGAAAAGAACAGTCAATTCTGCTAAACGGTATTCAGGAAAAGCTTATGTAAACAGAAGTGGGACGAAAATATTGGAGAAGACTTTTAGGGATGTCAACTGTGGATGTTAGAGAAAGTGTTCCGAGTCTGTAAATTCTGAGGGACGGCGAATGATTTTTGATTCTTTTTATAAGTTGGGAGATAATACCAAACAAAATATTTATCTTCGAGGACTAATACACAACGCAACAGTGACGTAACGTCGTGCTAGAAACTCATCAAGGGAACCAAAAACAAAATCGATAAAATATTACTTAACCACTGAAACTGTGACTACTCGTGTTTGCAAAAAATTTTTCATTGACACATTTTAAATTAGCGATGGTCGTATCTACAAGGTATCCGCCAACCAATGGAGCTAAAAAAGAATACATTTTCACACTAAAAATAAGACGGTCAAAACTTATACTACCGTTTAAAAAACAGTTCATAGATAAAAACCTACATTTTTTAATACGATTAATGTGTTATAATTCATAATTAATTATCGAATCATTTGCGCTTGTTACGACATTCATCATATTTTAGTTAAGGTTTTTTTTATTCTATTACTAGATAACTACTTACCTCTTATTCTTAAGTTTAAACCATATCTACGTTCAATGTTAATTGATCTACGTTAATTATGTACTTACCTATTCTCAAAAATTTTGTAATAGTTAATGTTCCTAACGAAAGTTCTATGTATCAGTATCTAATTCATACTTGCATTACCTAAGTGTAAGAGGGAGGACTCTGCACCAGCGAAGTGCGCAAACTGCGGAGGAGAACATCCGGCCAGTTACCAGCATTCGCGGAGGAGAATAGGAGGACCTTCAGTTCAGTTTAGTACAGTTCAGCCTACACCAAAGAGACCCCCAGTAGGAGCCCGTAGGACCGCTGCCCGCCATGTGACGCCTCGACTGAGCTTCGCCCAGGCGGCAGCAGCGCCACGTAGGACAGAATCGAAGCGGTCACGGTGGCTGTGAATACTGCCAAGCACGGGCTGTTCTACGTCACCTCAGCTTATTCAGCACAAGGTGGGAACCTCGACGAAGGAGACCTGGACATTCTGCTTAACGACGGCAGGAGGCCGGCACTGGTGATCGGCGACCTGAACGCCAAATCTCCAACATGGCACAGCGGGACTACCAATAGACGAGGACGTATGCTTGATCGCTATGCCGAAAACCACTACGACACCTTCACCATTGGACCCCAGACCCCAACACACTATCCAGACAAACATCGCGATTCTAAGACGAGTCACCATGCCTGCCGAAATACAAACTCTACAAGAACGCTCATCCGACCACAACCCGATCCTATTGACGCTGGGCAACGAGCCGGAAGAGACTGTTCCTACTAAGCTTATAGTGGACTGGGGGTTATAGTTCAGGCACACGATGCGGAGCGCCATAGGACCGATTCCAGTCATTCGGACTAGGGCGGACCTGGACCAAGCAATCACCGACCTGACCAGAAGCGTAAAAATCGACCTGACAGAAAACACGAGGGAAGTCCCCTACAGAGCATGGAGCAGGTACGGCCAAATCCCGGAGTTCCTGCAGGACTTGATACGCGAGAAGAACAGGGCTAGGAGGGCACCAACGGACCCCCACCGTAGAGGCCAGATCCGAAGTCAATAGATGGAGCCGCGAGGTGAATCACGCCTACAAGAACACCTGCAGCAGCAATGGGACCAGCGACTCGAGGAACTAGACCCTGGGTTCTGTATTCTGCAGAGAGCGCTGCGGAACACACGTGGACCGATGCCTGTGATCCACGGGGAGCGTGGAATCGTCTAAACTCCTCGCGAGAAGGCGGAGGCGTTCACCCGGTGCCTCGTGCGAGAGTGCAGAGAGGGCCAGCACCCGGACGAAGACGAGGATCACGAGGACATGGTACGAGGGAGACAGCGAGGATCCGGAGGAACCCACCTGATGGGACGCAAGAACCAGCCACGACCGACGAAGTCTACCAGATCGTTCGCAGGCTCAAGCAGAAGCGTCTTAAGTGTGAAACAAGGGGAACTAATTCTAACAAGGAGACCTAGCCAGAGGGAAACGAAATTTACTTCCTATTCAGATTATGGACTTTGCCCTGATGTTTAGGTTTTTTTTAACCTCTGGCATCACTTAAAATATAAATGTACAGCTTCTAAATATGAAAAAGAGTTAATCTCTGATGAAGAACAAATTTTTGGCAAAGGGCCAATTGCGGGAAGTAGTGCGCTATTGAACGGTATTTTAGCTACCAATGCATATCAGAGTTCAGAAAAATAGTTAACAACCAACTATGAATGAAGGCATATAAAATATGTTTATTTCAGATGCCTAAAACGCATTATACCAAAAAGTTTCGAGAAGCTTGGTTGAAGGACCCAGTTTTTAAAGAATGATCGTTGGCTATTGACAGCACTTCAGGAAAAGAAGCTAAATGCAAATTTTGAGGCAAAATAGTTACGAGTCGTTACACCGACTTGAAAAGCCATGGAGCTTCAAAAAAGCATAAAGAAAACGCCAGCGTTTTCTTGGGGAGTTCGTACCAATGATAGTGCAACAAAAAATTTCATTTCCTGCTGTAGCTGATCAAGAAGATACAAAGTCTGCTGAAGCAAGGTTAGCCCTGTTTATTGCCCAACATGCCTCCATAAATATTTCTGATCACTTGATAGATTCATGTAAAAAAGCTTTCATTAACTGCTCTGTCTCTACGCATTTGCAAATGCGGTACACGAGAGTTGGGCCAAACGGTCAATCGTCCCTTAATCCTACAGTTGAATTGGGCCACCCACCGGTACGTGTCGAAGGGATTAAGAGATTAAGGTAATAGAGAAATGGTTACTCTGTAATATCGTTGTAAGTGGAGTATAAGTTTTTGAAGTAACCTAGATTTCATCTATCTCAAGCATGGTACCGCAAAATTCAAACTTTAGGTTTCAGCTCAGACTATAATAATGCAACTGATATCGGTAAAGTATTGAAAAAATTTTTTGGTTTGATATTTCTAAATTCTGACGAAGTAGGTGATGCATTTGCGTTCGATTTAATGAGTGATATACCTTCGAATATTAATTTGTACAATTTTGTGATTACTTAGTCGAGAATTATATTCGTGAAGATGCGTTATTTCCTCCTCACATTTGGGCGTGCCAGACATCCCCTCTAGGTAGAACAACCAATACATGTGAATCATTCCATGCAAAATTTAACAACAACTGTTATGCACCCCATCCCAATATTTTTCTATTTGTGGAAGCTTCAATAAATTTTCAGAGTAAAATTTTGTGAACATTAATTCGGCCAATAAATTCAGTAAAGTGGTAAGACGCGATGTTGCCCTACAACAAAATTATATAAATGATAAGGTAAATAAGTATAATGAAAATATTATAGATACATTGACCTTTATAAATTGTGTAGCGTTTAAGTATGCTTCTGTAAAACGTACAAATCGGTTATAAAATTATGTATGATAATTTGTCGTATTTTT
Source organism: Cryptocephalus moraei (assembly GCA_946251905.1). Lineage (NCBI taxonomy): Eukaryota > Metazoa > Arthropoda > Insecta > Coleoptera > Chrysomelidae > Cryptocephalus > Cryptocephalus moraei. Next base: position 5,361,384 of record OX276459.1, read on the forward strand.
TATATTTCTGTTCTTTTTTTTTAATGGTGTAGCATTGAATAACTAAGATTTTACATGCGGCTAAGATAGGTTATCAATGAAATTATCAACATCAACCTCCCACTGTGCCTCGGTGGCCCAACTCTGCGGTAGGATTAGGAAATCCTTCGGGACCCTCGAATGACAAGCAGGTAAACTGGCCCAACTCCTCTACGTCCTGCAAATGCGTAGAACCAAATGCAGTAATATAATAAAAAATGTTTGATCACCACACTTTGTTAATGAATTATGCGAGGATATTGGTGACTCGCATTTTAGTATTTTGATAGATGAGTCAACGGACATTACCATTGATAAATATTTAGGGTGTACAATTATCTATTACAGTTATAAGATGAAAAAAATAGTGAACTCATTTTTAGACTTAGTAGGATTAGACGATTGTGATGCTAATGCGATTATTAATGCTATTTTAGACATTTTACAGAGATTTAATCTAAAAATGGGAAATTTAAAAGGCATTTGTACTGACAATGCGTGTCATGGTGGGCATCAACAATAGCGTGTACGCAAAACTTAAGGAACGTGTTCCAAATTTAATTTTAATTCGTTGTGTGTGCCTGTGTTAGCAACCGCTAAAGAATGTCTACCAAGAAATCTAGAATTCCTAATTCGAGAAACTTACAATTGGTTTCAGCATTCTTCATCTAGGCAAATAATGTACAGGCAAATATATAATACAATAAATGATAGTAATAACTAATAACCCTTTAAAAATAACCGGTATTTCAGCGACGCGTTGGCTTGTTATTGAGTCCGCCGTAACGTGGATTTATAATCAGTGGTTTGAATTGAAAACCCATACATTCGTCGAGCAGGATGGCCTTCTTCGAGTCATCCTACCACGTTACAAACTACACTTGGTAAGTGTAAGGCTTAATTAGAAAATCCGTCTTATTTTTGTTGCAGTGTTAACTTGGTCTGGTTCCGAGGCAGGCTTGCGGTACTGTGAGCCGTATTGAATTTTTACCACAGGTAGGGAGCTAGCCTGACCTGTGAACCCTCCTCCTTTATCCGGGCTTGGGACCGGCAATAGCACTTGTTAAGCTACTCAATTCACCTAACAACTACCACAGGCGGAGTGATCGCTGACAATTGACAAGATAGAAAACATCTTAAAGTCGCTTAAGAACAGAAAAAGCCCTGGACCAGACGAAATCACCAACGAGATGCTTAAATATGGAGGGAGAAAACTACAGCATGAAATATTAACACTATTTAAGAATATAATAGAAGAACAAAAAATACCGAATGAATGGAAGAGTAGTATAACAATACCCATTTTTAAAAAAGGAGAGAAAACGCATCCAGAGAACTATCGTGGAATAACACTACTCAATAGCGTTCTCAAAGCATTCACTAAAACCATACTTGGCGAGATCACCAAAACCATAAGTATACGAGAAGAGCAACAAGGCTTCCGAAAGAACAGATCCACTATCGACGCAATATTCATTGTCAAACAAGTAACGGAAAAATTCTTAGAATGCAATAAACCTGCATATATATGCTTTGTTGATATGACCAAGGCATTTGACAGAGTGCGTTTAAAGGATGTCTTAGAAATAATGAGAACACAAGGACTAAACCATAAACTAATTAATTTAATATATGATATCAACACCCAATGTACAACAAAAATCAGAGTAGGACATATGACATCAGAAGACATAAATGTAAATACAGGTATTAGACAGGGCGACTCACTCAGCCCGTTGATACTCAATTTGATAATGGATAAAATAATAGAAAACCTCCCTAGAACAGCTGGATACAAAATGGGAAACACATACGTACATGCGGTCGTTATGCTGACGATGTTATCCTTATTGCATACTCCGAAGATAATCTTCAAAGGCTACTACACTCTTTTAACAATACAGCAAAGGAACTAAACATGCTCATCAACATCGAGAAGACCAAATGCTTAGTTACATCCAAAGAACCGATAAGATGCAAACTGGAAATTGATCTCAAAATTATCGAACAGGTAAACCACTTTAAATATCTGGGTGTAGAAATAACGAGCCAAGGAAATCTTTTTAACGAAGTAAGGGAGCAAACAATGAAACGGCTCGAATTTCGGGATGCCTGAAAGATATTGTCTGGAAGAACAAATATCTCGACACCGAAAGCAAAATCAAAATATATAAAACGGCCGTAAGATCATAAAATACGCGGCAGAAACAAGACCAGACACAAGCAGAACTCTACAAATGATGAGAACAGTCGAAATGAAATCATTAAGGAACATACAAGGCAAAACACTATATGGTAGAATACGGAATGAAGATATTAGACAACAATGCGGAATACAGGACATAGGAAGGTGGGTGAGACAAAGACGGAGGTTTTGGAACAAACATATAAAGAGAATGGAAGACAGCAGACTCGTTAAACATGTAAAAATGAATAACCCAGTAGGGAAAAGATCGCAGGGAAGACCACCAAAACGATGGAGAGAATGCTGGACCTCATCTTCCGGGGAAGACACGCTGGCAACGAACAGGCAGTAGCCTACTAATATGGCAATCCATATTAGAAAGAAGAAGAAGAAGTTAACTTGATCCTATTTTTGAATGCCACTGATTATTTTAAGCGTAAGTTGATGTTTTGCGCAGGTGCCACTGTCGCTTTAAGCGATCGTGCTCATCCGATCGATAATAGTTAGGTGTGTAGTAGGCACTGAGATTGCAGCTGTGTTCATTGAGTGGTACTCGTCTAAAGCATTTTAGCGTCAAATACAGTGGCTGGTCCCGAGTTTTCTCAATTCCTGTTGTTTTGGGAGAATGCAAAGTAACGATGGCAAGGCAGGTCGCTCTAAGTCTAAAAGGGGTCGTTTTTATAAGTATTCGGATGCAGAATTAGCACAGATCTTAGAAAATAGTGACGCTGACGGCGACTTTGACTTCCGAGAAGACCCTGAAGATGCCGGATGGACAGAGGCGGACTCAACTTCAGGATCCGATTAGGAAAGTGATAATGATAACACTAATCTTTCTAATTCCATCTAAAATAATTCAAAAGAAACAATTATTGAGCATCAAGAAAATGCTCAAAATTACTCGGACGTTGAATGGGAGGACGAACCAGGTGATTTGCAAGATTTTCCCTTTTTGGCTAAGGGGGAATTGAAGGCAGCACCATCGGAAAATACGCCATTTCATTTTTTCCGCATAATATTGACAGACGAAATTTTGCACTTGGTTGTGGAAGAAATGAATACCAATGCGGAAAGTATATTTTTGTACCAGAAAAAAAAACGAAAATTCAAGAATCTGCTTGGAATATTTTTACATATGGGTGTAGTCAGGCAGCCACGACTGCGAGATTATTGGAAATGGGATCCGTTATCCAATGCAAGGGGGATTTCTTCAAGCACGGCAGAAATCGCTTTCTTCTAATACTTCGTGGTCTACACTTTTCCAGAAACCCTGTACACAGTGAGTCAAAACCCACTGATAGACTGTATAAAATTCGACCAATTATCGACGTCTTCAACAGTAAAATGATTGAGGTGTTCTCTCCTGGACGTGAACTGTCTCATCTTGTCGACTCTATGGTTTTGTTCCGCGGACGACTTTTATTCCGACAGTATATAAAAAAACAAAAAGCACAAGTATAGGATCAAGCTGCATATAGTTACTACTCCAAGGGGTATTGTGCAAAAGTATGCGGTGTGCACTGGCGCCCTGGACGACATGGGAGGAAAAGGACACACTGAGAAGATCGTTCTGCACTTATTAGGAAACCAGTTGAACCTTGGCCATCATGTTTTTATGAACAATTATTACAATAGTTTTGATTTGTCAAGGAAACTATTACATTTGAAAACGCATTGTAGTGGAACACTCAAGTCATCTGGAGGAAAAGTTATGATCTCGGCCAAGTTGAAAAAAGGAGGGACTGTTATAAATATTCTAAAGGAATAATGAGAGACAAATGGAAGGACAAGCGTGATGTTTTCTACAAAATCCAACAAATACGAAAATACTCTGGTTGAGATACAAAATAAAAGGAAAGAGAAGAAATCAAAACCAAAAGCAGTACTAGAGTACAACAAATACATGTCTGGAATCGACCACCATGATGAAATTCTATCCTATGACCTGCACGAGCGTAAAACTATAAGGTGGCACAAAAGACCTTTTTTTTTCATACACTTAATTGAAATGATGCTCACCAACTATTTTCATATTTTCAATAAGTCCTCCTGTCAGAAAATGCAGTTTCTTGACTTAAGGTTGGCAATTATCAAAGAACTTTTGCCGCCAATCACTGATATTGCTCCAGAAAATTTTGGTAATTCCAAACATATACTCAGAAAGCGCCATCTAGAAAACAAGTCCAATGAAAAAGACGTAAGCTATGTCTAGAGCAGAACAGACGTACAGATACTACGTACGAGTGCACAACGTGTCCCGGAAATCCTGGAATATGTCTCGGTTGCAGTGTTAATTTGCATAAGTAAATGAGAACCTCGGGCAATACATATATATTATATGATGTTAGTTTCTGTTACAAAAATAGATGCCAAAGTTGTTACATTCCTTTATAATCAGGAGACCAAGAGAGTTGCGTTTTTCTGTTTTATTTTATCTAGATGGGAAATAGTGTAGGTTTGTTATTATTTTTATTTGTATCTATACCAGAGTAGGTACTTTTTTAGGTGAATTTTTTTGATGTTTTGATGTTGTTTGAAATTGTTTAACAGAAACCCTAAATTTTGGGTTGCGAATTACACGATAAACAAATAGAGATATCTTTCGCTGTAGGCTTGATTGTTTTTTCCAACTGCCTGTATCGGAAAGCTATCGTTAAACAATTTTCGATACTCGCAATGGTATTTGTTGAGATCAAGAATTGATTTAATAATTCACGCTAACTTTTTTTTAAATCCCGAAAAATTAACAGGAATCCAGATGTCAAAACGAAATTGAAATATATTTATCCCTCATAATACAAACAAAATGAACCCTGATGAAGATCTTTACTATGACAGCAACAACCGGGTTTTTTAGTTTGAAGAAAAAACAACTTTTTAATATATAAATGCAATGTTACAAAGTAGTTAATATTTTTGAACCAATTTGTGAGGGAAAATTAAGGATAGCAAAAGCAACTTTTTATGCATGTTTCGAGATTATTTGTTTTTTTTTTATTATTTAGGAATTGCAAATTTCAATTTCGACGGTCTTTTGCAAACATTTAAATAAAATAGGTGTAATTTTTTGGCAGGTCTAAAATGAAGCCTTTATAACCCTTAACTGGTGACCCTGGGTCTGTGAGACCCATTGTAATAATCAAATCCACATCCCCTCCCCTTAAACTATAGCAAGTGTCAGCCAGCCCAGCCAGGTACCCTCTTACTTTTCAGTTGTGAGTGAGACGCCGTGAAGCACGTGTTAGTATTTGTAACTATGCAACTCTGGCGAATTTTTGAAAACTCAACAGGGTCTGTGAGACCCATTATCACCATATACGTATCATTTGTGCAATGGCTTCTGGGAGTAAAACATTGCGGCCCTCAGCTCCAAATTTCGAAACAGTTGTACTACAGTGGTATAATGAATACGAGAGTAACTTTAGCGACCGCGATGATGGAATTGAAGACCCAGACTACTGCAGCGATCACGATTCGGCTTCAGAAAGAGAAAATAATGATGTATCCGAAAATGATGATGTGTCTGAATCTGGTGTTGAATGAAGAACCAGAAATAGAGGCTATTATGGGAAAGATCGATTTAAACGGGCAATGACAGGTGTGTCCAACATTTCTTCTTCAATTATCAGTATTATACATTCAACTACTGCGTATTTTCTATGAGACGCACCTCATAATATTCACATCTTCCTGGCATTCGAGGGCCTTTGAAAGAAATTGGTAATAACGCTACACCTTTTGAAATAGGGAATCATATTTTTTTCGAAAATGTTACAGGAAATTCTTACACACACTAATGCTAAACTAAATAGCGTAAGACAAAATTATTTTTGAAAAAAATGAACCAGAACTAGCAGAATTAGGACTCGACGAATTAAAGGCGTTCAGAGGCATTCTCTATTTCACCTTAATTTTCAAGTCGAACCATGAAGACGTCGAGTCTTTCTTTTCTACAGATGGAACTGGTCGAGACATATTTAGGTACAACATGTCACTGAAAAGGGGTTTGATCGTATTAGCATGTCTGCGATTTGATGATGCTGATTCTACTCAGCAAAGAAAAGAAATTGATCCTGCGGCTGCAATTTCATCGATTTTTGACTAGCTAGTGCAAAATTCACAAATGTGCTACTCAATTGACGAGCTAGCTTGGTTGGTAGGCTTCCGAGGCCGTTGCAAGTTTCGCACGTACATAGGAAGCAAGCCAGAAAAAGATGGAGTGAAGGTTCAAAATTTCAGTGATGCACGAACTAGCTATTTTATAATGGCTATATACAGGAAAAGGTCCGTACTTTATCGCAAGAAGAGAAAAAACCTCTATTTCAACTCAGTCTGTATTACGTCTTTTCCAGCCTATTGTGAATAATAACCACAACATTACGGCAGACAATTGGTTTATTTCGATTGAACTTGTTCAGGAAATAAAATGAAGAGGCCTCACATGTGTAGGCACTTTACTGAAAAATAAAAGTCAAATTTCTCCACAATTTTTGCCGCCAAATAACAGAGTAGTAGGATCATCTTTGTATGGGCTTACCAGAGACATGTCCCTTTTGTCATATGTTTCAAAAAGGAACAAAACTGTAATGTTGGTTTCTTGGCTCCATCATCAAATGTGTACTGATGATGACACTGGGGAAGCCCGAAATCATTGCTTTTTATAATAACACTAAAGGGGGCGTTGACTCTTTGGATCAAAGTGTGCCACATACTGCACCAATCGAAGAACAAGGCGGTGGCCTACGGCTGCTTTCTTTACTATTTTAAATATAGCTTCAGTGAACTCATTTAGAATATTTCAGTCATATCCAAAGAACAAAAATGTTACAAGATTTATATTTGTCAAACAGCTTGCAAATCAGATGGTGAAACCACATCTAAATGCAAGACTAGCTAACAATAGACTTCCAAGAGAACTTCGAACAGGTTTTCAGCAAATAATTCAGAAATGAAATATTGAGATATTCAAAATATACACTTACCACCTGGTGTTATCAATTTTGCAGAACACTTTTTTTATACACACCGCCAACGTGTTGTACCGTTCTTAAATTTGTGTGAAGCACAAAATTTAAATTAGTTGACTATAAGCAAAGTTTTGCCTTTCTCGCTGAAATTTGTTAGTACCTCCATTTAATTTTTTTTTAAACAAGTAATATTTTAGAAACATAAGATTCACAGAATTTACAACATTATGCAAAAATTGTATCTGCTGCCCACCTGCCACCTGCTTAATCCCTTAATCCCTCCGAGTAGTACTTCTCGCCCGACTACAAGGTGGGATTATGGTGCAGTGCCACACTTAATCACGCACAATTCGTAGAGATTCCACTTAGCACCGGAATCTTATGCACTTTGTATTCGTTGACACTAGTTTAACAAAGTGGGCCCCTCAGAGTTTGAGGCTCACTAGTCAAAAGTTCGTCATAATCGCCAAATTGAACAGATTCTAAGTTGCTTATACTAAATTCACAACTAATATAAAAAAACAATAATCCAACAAAACTGGATGGTTGAGCCCCCAACCCTTACGAGGCTCGGAGCTTAATCCCTCCTTCACGCTCACGTTCACTCCAACTGACCCCTTCCTACGCGACCGGATATGACATAGGACCAATAAATTTCAAATTTCCTACTCTCGAAATTCTGACCTATCACGGCCGTCTAAAATTCCCACTACTTAATTACGTCGGCACGTACGATTTCTTCTTCTGCTTGTCCGGACCGGATGTATTATAATCAACACAAATCCCATCGGTGGCAAGCGCACCGGCGCACGCTGTCATTCGTCTAATTGTTTCTCCACGTCAGTTTGTGTACACAAACAATCGCTCCGCTTCGAGCACGGTTTTGGAATCCTTTTCACAGCCAATTTAAATGCTATAGAGGGTACAGTGTCGTTCGATGTTATTCCGAAATAGTTAAAGTAATATGTGATAATTAATTTCGTCGCTAATTTGGGATTTTCGAAAAGCGCGACGAAACATGGTTTATCTGGATGACATTTTGATACCATCTAGTACAGTTGAGGAAGGACTCGCTAACTTACGGTTAGTCCTCACCGCGTTGCGTAAAGCAGGGTTTTCTGTAAACATCCATAAGTGTCGTTTTTTAATGAACGCAGTAAGCTATCTAGGGCTCGAGATATCCGCTGACGGCGTTCGCCCTGACGAAAATAAGGTAAGAGCTGTTAAGGAAAGTTTAGCACCTACGAATATTAAACAGGCACGACAGTTTCTTGGTCTTACCAGTTATTTCCGCAAATTCATACCTGTCCCTTCTCCTAAAGTGGCTTGATAACGCACTTGAGAAAAAGCAACGTACCTTTCTTTTGAAGCCCGGAGTGCGAAGGGGCAAGAAAATACATTATTGATGTATTGACACAAAAACAGCTTTCATCAATTTTCGATCCTACATTAGATACCCAACTTTATACTGATGTTAGTAGTTTAGGTTTTGGTGCGATACTACTGCAAAAGCATGGCGATTCATTTAGGCCTGTTGAATATTTTAGTAGGAAGACTTCGTACAACGAAAGTAAATATTCGTCCGAACATAAATTCTAGCTGTGGTAAAAGCCCTTAAGAAGTTTAGAGTATATTTGCTTGGAATCAAATATACGCTTGTGACTGAATGTAATAGGTCATCAGAATGGCCGAACAAATTGTGGAAATTTCAACTAGTTATAAAAAGCTGACGAAGGTGAGTAATCCAATTCTCACATTGATGATTGCCGTGTTAGATGTGTTTAGATAATCCTTTTTGAAAGACGTTAGATTTTCCAGGGGTAGCCTATGAGTTGAGCGATGCTAGTCCCGCTGTATTTGAGATATAGCCTTTGAGCTGAACAGTGCTCGACACGATATCGCCGTAGATTTTCAGGGGTAGCCTCTGAGCTGAGAAATGCTAGACACGCTATATTTGAGATATAGCCATATAGATAACAAATGGGAGAATGGACGAAGAAATGGGCAGAGGGAATATACATAGAACCGAAGACGAGACGACCGACGACCAACATCATAATAGGACCAAAAGGAACTGAAATGGAAGGAAGAAGTACGATATCTAAGAATCCACATAGACCGAGGACTTTCATGGAGAAGGCACATAGAGGAGACGGAGAAGAAGACGAAAGACCGATTGAACAGACTGGAACCACTAATAGGACGACGGAGCAAGCTGAGACTGGAAAGAGAAAGATCTACCTGGCAGGAATAAGACCAATAAAGACATACGGAACTGGACGCACCTGGAGAAACTGGAGAAGATACAGAACCAAGCGATGAGAAGGATGACAGGCGCACCATGGTATATGAGGAATGAACAACTTCGACGGCCTACGCATCGAAGAACTGAAGAAGACCATCATGACGAGGACGAGGAAGACGATAATGAAGGCAATGGAGCACACGAACCCACTAATAAGGACAGCGACGGACTACGACGAGGACGTAAGATACACAGGACATACCAGGAAGATGAAAATACATTAAGAGGTACACCAGGACGACCAGGACAACCCAGAAAATATCGACACACGGAGGAAGAAAAAACCAAGAGGAAGAAGTAAGGAGCCAGGTGCTCAACTTCGGATAAATATCAGGATCAACCGCTGACCTCGACAGACAGTCTAGACAGAGTAATGTCAAACGGAGAAATTTATGACCGTAAATGATTGATATATTCAAAGTCTACACAGAAGATTTATTGTTTTTGCTGTTATATATTTAATCGCTACAAGTATTGTAAACTCAGTAATGCGAGGTTTGACAATTGGTCACATGTATCCCCAGTACTGAAGACCCATGAAAATTCAGCCGATCACCAGTCAGCTTTATCAATGTGGCTCGAAACTTCAAAAAGATTAGGGACGTGTTCTGGAATTGACAAAGCTCTTCAAAAGCAACTGGAGAATGAAAAATCTAGATGGTCTTCTGTACTGGAAAGACTAATAGCCATCACGCTTTTTTGCATTTTTTTGGCAAAACACAACCTATCTTTTCGTGGTAGCAGTGACAAATTAAATACACCAAAGAATGGCAACTTCCTCGGCTTAGTCCAGTTATTGGGAAAATTTGACCCAGTCATGACAGAGTATTTGAGACGTGTATTGCACAAGGAAACCAATCACTACTATTTTAGTAAGAATGTACAAAATGAACTAATACATTTATTAGGAAACGAAGTCAGAGGGCATGTCATATCGAAAATCAAAAAAGCCTAATATTTCTCGATAATTTTAGACTGTACACCTGATATCAGAGACACCGAACAAATGAGTGTCGCATTTAGGTTTTTCGATGTTGATGAATTTTGTGTGCGTGAATGCTTTTTGACTTATAAACCTGTGACAGACTCCAGTGGAAAAGGGCTAACAGGCATATTTTTGGACGAAATTATCGATAAATACGACATCGATATAAATGATTGTAGAGGACAAGGATATGACAATGGATCTAATATGGTTGGACGACAAAAAGGAGTTTAAGAGTCGCATAACTAAGAATTTTCCGCGAGTGTTTTTCTATCCTTGTGCCTGTCATAGTCTTAACCTTATGGTGGCTGATGCAGCTAAATCTTCAGTAAAATCAGTTTCATTATTTGGCATCCTCCAGCGAGTGTTTGTGTTTTTTGCAAATTCTACAAAAGATGGGAGGTTATTTCGAAACATGTGAAGGACTTGACTTTAAAAAAAGTGTGGTGAAACCAGATGGGAGAGTAAAGTCAACAGTTTGAAGGCGGTACGGTACCAATACGCCGAAGTAAAAAGTGCCTTGGAAGAAGAGTATCAGCAGTCAACTGATCCCGTGGCGAGTTCAGAAGCTAAATCACTTGTAACCAGTTTGGAGAAGTTCGAGTTTTTGCTGTCGTTAGTCATTTGGTATGAAGTTTTATTCCACGTTAACCTTGTCAGCAAATCCATGCAATCAGAGCGTGTAGACCTATCAGAAGCTACAAAAATGATGCACAAATGTTTAACATTTTTGAGAGAATATAAAGATGAAGGAATAACAAGGGCCTATCATTGCAGCTAAAGATATAGCTGAAAAGCTGAAACAAGCCTTGAGATTGAAACAATCCGCTGACGAAAAAAAAAAGAAAATGTTTTCATATGAAAATGAAGATGACACGCAGACAGATTCAGAAATATTTTTCAGAACCAATATTTTCTATCCTATGATAGACACCGCCATAAATTCAATAGAGACGCGCTTCACACAACTTTCTGCCATTAATGAGACTTGGCTTTTCCTCTACGATCTGAATAAAACTGATGATGGAAATCTGAATGAAGCATGTCAAAAGTTGGAGAAAAAACTGACACATAATCATTACTGCGATATTTCGGGACTGGAGCTTTCAACAGAAATCGTGTTTGAAAAAGTTTTTAGATATTGATAAAGGTCACCCAAAAGCAGTCCAGATCTTAGCATTAAATAGTTTGACTCTTGTAGATGACAAGCTTTCTGACCTAGCCTTGCTCTCCATCGAAAATGATATATCTCAGGCATTGTCTTATGAAGAGATAATAAGAAAGTTTGCAAAAGTTCGTCAGCAGCGATTTGTTTAAAATTTGTTCCCCGTGACGACTTGTTATCGGTTATTCCTTATTATTTGGAACCTGTATCAATTTTAAGATAAATAAACGTACCTTAATTTGTACATATATTGTTTATTGTTCTTTGTTCTAAATTTACTATTCCTCTAAGTGCTGTAAGGAGTTCAGCAGCAACCAGCACTGCTGAAATCTTTCAAAATGTATGCTTGCACGAAAAATTTGTATACGAGTATGTATTTTAAAAGCAAGAAGCAAGTGAGAAGGGGCGCCAAAATTGGATATCGCTCCATTTTAAAACTTGCCTCGGGCCGGCACTGGAGTCGGATTCTACCACCGCCGCTGAGGACGAGAAGGAGGACGAGACGCTTCCGGAAACTTCGAAGAAGGGGAACACCAGGAAGCGAAGGAGGAGAACCCGCAAGGGATCGAGCTGCAATGCGAGCTCTTCGGAGGTGGAGGCCTCCAAGGTACCACGCACCGATCAGCGTAGCAGGACCTCCATGGGCGACCCCGCCACCGAAGTCACGGAGAGGACGATCACCACGTCCACGGGAGCGACGCCCACCGCCTTCGCAAGCGACGAAGGCCCCACCACCAATCGTACTTCGCGATCAGGGCAAGTGGGCCAAAGTGTCCAAGAAACTCCGGGAACGCAGCCTGAAGGTGAAGGCGGCCAAGCTAATCGGAGACGGCGTGAAGATTCTTCCTGAGACCTTCATGAGGTTGGTATGAGTTTCATACCTACTGACTCCCGGAGGAGAGACAGCTGCGCGCCGTTCTACGGGGTATAGCAGAAGATGTACCCATAGCGACGTAGAAGAGGACCTCCGAGCCCAGGGATTCCAACCTTCCAACGTGAGCAGGATGACCAACCGACCCAGAGGGGGGGGGGGGGGGTTCTCGGTGACACCGATGCCAAAAGTTCGGACACGCGCAAGGGAAGTGCCAGGCGGCCCACCGCTGCGTCAAGTGCGGGAAGGGTCATCTGCCGCAGTTGTGTAAGAGGGATATCGCGATTCTAAGACAAGTCACCATGTCTGCCGAAATACAAACTGTACAAGAAGGCTCATCCGACCACAACCCGATGCTACCGACACTGGGCAACGTGCCGGAAGAGACTGTTCCCACTAAGCTTATGGTGGACTGGGGGTTATAGTTCAGGCACACGATGCGGAGCGCCATAGGACCGATTCCAGTCATTCGGACTAGGGCGGACCTGGACCAAGCAATCACCGACCTGACCAGAAGAGTAAAAATCGCCCTGGCAGAAAACACAAGGGAAGTCCCCTACAGAGCTTGGAGGTGGAGCAGGTACGGCCAAATCCCGGAGTTCCTGCAGGACTTGATACGCGAGAAGAACAGGGCTAGAAGGAGGGCACAACGGACCCCCACCGCAGAGGTCAGATCCGATGACAACAGATGGGGCCGCGAGGTAAAATCAAGCCTACAAGAACACCTGCAGGAACAATGGGACCAGCGACTGGAGGAACTAGACCCTTGACAACCCGGGTTCTGGAATCTGCAGAGATGCCTGCGATCCACGGGGAGCGTGGAATCGTCTACACTTCTCGCGAGAAGGCGGAGGCGTTCGCCGAGCGATAGTGCAGAGAGAACAAGCACCCGGACGAAGACAAGGACCACGAGGACATGGTACGACGGGACGCAGCGAGGATCCGGAGGACCCCACCTGATGGGACGCTAGAACCAGCCACGACCGACGAAGTCTACCAGATCGTCTGCAAGCTCAAGCAGAAGAAGGCGCCCGGGTTCGACGAGTTGAGCAACCGCGCCCTTAAGTCTCTCGGGCGAAAGGGAGTGGTTGCTCTCACCAATATCATAAATGCCATGATGCGTCTCCACTACTTCCCAGGCCAGTGGAAGCACGCCATCATGGTCATGATACCCAAACCTAACAAAGATCTTCTGTTTCCATAGAACTAGCGGCCGATCAGTCTCCTTCCTGTCATCAGCAAGGTCGCGGAGAAGGTGATCTGCAGGAGGCTCCTAGAGGTCACCGAGGAGCTGCAGGTACTACCGAACGAGCAGTTCGGCTTCAGAGGGTAATTGAGGTTCAACTTGTTCAGGTTTTGTTACTTGAGCAGGTATGGTATGCAATCGTCCGTTATCGAGGACTGAGAGGACTCAGATAAATTCAAGTGCTGCAACAGTGTTCAGTTATCTCCGACGGTTTGAACGAGGAGGTTGTTACATGTTATTACTGTCGGAGATGCATAACGACTCCAAGTGTTTCATTCTAGCTATGCACTTCAGTAGGTAGTCATTGGGATTATCATCACAGGAACTCCCCATGTTCCTCATGCATTCCTGGAACCGTAGAGTCTGCGTGATGACATAAAATGGAAATGACGGATAACGGCCATATGACCTTGATGTCGTAGGTACTTAATTTCGATGCGAGGACCACCATCGGCAGACTACAGGCGACCACGTTCGCATTCTCCAGGCGTTGTGGTGGTGAAGAGTCTGGATTCATTTTCCCGTATTGTTCCATGTCCAAGTAGGTTTTGTAGATGAGTTTTTTGAAGTGAAACTTCTAATGTGACTTCCAACAAGGTTGCGTTAAACGTTTAACGCTACCATGGAAGGGGTATGAAAGCACTGTTGCGTTAAAGTTCAACGCTCCTGGGGAGGGGGAATAGAAAGAGACAGAGCGAGAGTCAATGCGTGGCACGAGAACGCATGCGCGTAGTATACCTGTTACAGGCCAGCGCGAGCGTTAGCAACGAGTAGCGTCCAATATTCCAACGCAAGAGGGAGAGAGAAAGAAAAATACACAAAGTTAAAAAGTAGGAGAGAGAAAGAGAGAGAGTCGGTAGATCAGCACATGCGCCTGGTATTCTTGCTATGCAGCGAAGTAAACAGTGTGTAATGTAAATTAGCTGAAATACGTACTTGTTCTATTTTAATTTATAATATTCATTATTTCATTTACTTGTTTTTTTAGTTTGATTCGATACACATTTAATTTAATAGGGTAGTATTTTATTTTCAAGTTTAGTGGATAAGAATTGTAAAAAATGAATGAAAAAAATCCCACGGACAATGCGACGGATTTAAGGTTGTCAAGGTACGTATCTTGTTTATTGCATAATCTATATTGCCACTATCCACTGCAGGTTTACAAGCTCTGGCAGACGTTACTTGTCAAGAAATTGATAATTGTGAGCGGCCTGTGATCCTTGCTGGAGATTTTAATGTGAATTTCTCGTTATCTGAAGCTTAAACATTATTAACCTTCCTTAACCTTCCGGTACTCGCGCCAAGTCTCACAGACCCCGCACTTTAATTTTTCAATCGCATCTTGTAGTGCAGTAAGAGTGGGGGTTGTGTCATCGTATAGTTTCCTACTTTTAGACATAGTTTCACACCGCGAAGCGTCGAGTAAGGTGATCTTCGAATTGTGCGTATACTTGTGATAGTCTGCTGGTCCCGGCGCGAGTGATGACGCTACTATTGTTGAACTTTAAATGTTGTGGTTTGTTTTGTGATTCAAGGTAATATCCAGCATTTCTTACACACACTTAGTTATGAAAACTGTAAATAATATTTTAGATGGATTATGAAAGAGAGCAGGAACGTTTACTTCGTATGTTTGAAGAAGTAGATGTAGAAGAGTACATAGATGTTGAATCCGACTTGGAGGACGACGCCACCGAAGAACGGCTTGAAAACACCGATATGGAGCAGTCTAATGATGATGACGACGGTGAAGTTGAAACTCTGACCAGACAACCTCGAGTGCCCTCTTTTATCGGCAAAGATGGAAAAACTGCGTGGAAGAAACATGTTCCTAACGAGCAAATTAGAACACGACGCTCGAACATTGTTGTTTACCTTCCTAGTGTGACACCTTCAGGGAAAAATGCAAAAGGTGCATTCGAATGTTGGACTTTATTTTTTTCTGCTGAAGTTTTGGAATATATTGTCGAAAATACTAACAAGATGATCAATTCAATATCCAAAAGATTATCAAGAGTCAGGGATGTATAACCCACTTATCTCATTGAAATAAAGGGTTTCTTGGGTTTGTTATATTTGGCTGGTTGTTTACGGAGTAGTCGTCTCAATGTTAAAGAACTATGGGACAGGAAAGGTATTGGCGTTGAGAGGTTCTGGCTGACCATGTCCAAAGAACGATTTTTGTTTTTGTTACGATACTTGCGTTTTGACGATAAAGATACAAGAGAAGAGCGAAAAGTGGTTGACAAGTTGGCACCTATACGAGTCTTATACGATATGGTTGTGGAAAATTTTAAAAGAAACTACACTCAGCGAATACACAACAATTGATGAAAAGTTGGAAGCGTTTAGGGGACGGTGCGGATTTAAACAATACATCCCTAATAAGCCAAACGAATATGGGATAAAAATATTCGCGCTGGTTGATGCAAAAACATTGTATTCTAAAAATTTAGAAGTTTATGTAGTATTGTTGAGAGACTAGTTGCTCCTATTTCAGGAACTGGTCGCAACGTAACATGTGATAAATTGGTTCACGTCATTCCCCCTTATTGAAAGATTAAGAAAAAAATCTCAATTTGACGGTTGTTGGAACGGTCAGGAAAATAAGAAGGAATTACCCATTGAATTTGTGAATACAAAAGATCGACCAAGTGCATCAAGCACTTTGGCTATCAAGAGGAGACTACAATTGTTTCATATGTACCTAAAAAGGGTAGATATGTTATTTTAGCTTCCAGCATGCACCATGACACCATAGATTTTACAACTGGGGATAAAAACAAACCTGGAATAATTACCTTTTACAACTCTACCAAGGGCGGAGTTGATCAATTTTGTGCCACTTATACTGTAGCCCGAAATACACGTCGTTGGCCTTTGGTAAATTTTTTTGCCCTAATGAATGTATCTGGAATAAATGCCCAAATAATTTATGCTACAAACAATAAACAGGAGGTGTGCATCAGAAGATTATTTCTGAATGAGTTGGCATTAACATTGACTGGTGACCATCTAAAGCGTCGAGCTCAATTATCAAATTTACCCCGAGAGGTACGTAAAAGAAGAGAAGAAGTGACAGGTACAAGTTCCTTAAACATCGCAGAAGGTTCGGAAACACGGACGGAAACGACAAATAATTTATTCTGATCACATCACCCTGTTGTAAACTAACCACACGTTAAGTTTAGCTAAGAGGTGAGGTTAAAAAAATCATACTTAAAAAAACTGATACGAAAATTACGGGCCTCGTAGACCCAGCGCCAGTTCTGGTGTTCTGGAAAGGAGCGCGAGTACTGGAAGGTTAAAGACAAATTTGGATTGGAAATGAAGAATGGTACGTATGATCCAACAACCAGAGGGGGAACTACCATTGATACAGTTTTTGCAAGAAATATTGAAAAAATAGAACTCGAACATTTCGTATCTTACTTTAGTTATCATAATTCCATTGCAAATGTTATAGATTTGGATATTTCTCCACTCGGAAATGATAATTAAAAGATGCGATCAATTGTCAATTGTAAGCAATGTTAATAAAGGTTGTCTTAAAGAAACAATATGAGTTCACTAAACATCAATTTCTACCCTTTCTATTTTCATTTCCACATTACGAAGTTTCACTTCTTCCGCGCGGAGGGACTCCACGCACTATTTTCTATATCTCGGACTCCGAGATATTTTCTACCTTGTCATTCCAACCTGCGACACTGAGATTGGCATTGTCACGTTGGGGACCAGGTCCTGAAACGTAAACACACCCTTTCTAACGTCGTTCGCGGCTTCGCCGCCAAACTCGCCCCTGGATTTTCCGGCCCTTATACCGTTATTAGAGTCCTTCCCCGTGTCGTCTACAATTTGAAACCTGAGAGTGGGGCAAGGATAAAAGGAGTGCATATTAAAGACCTAAAACCCTTTACTGCAGATGCCGAAACAAAAGAGCCTACCCCGTGTGAACCGGAACCCAGGAGGACCTACGGGCGAAAGAGCGGGAAGAGGACGTCCACCAGACAAAGGCTAAGGCGGTGGCCCCTTCAATTAAAAATGCCCCCGTTAATTCGACTACCCCCTACCCCCATCGCCATCAGCACATGCACGTCCGCAAGGATTTTGCAGCGTAGTCGTTAAATCGACACGCACTTACATTGCTTCCAGTGTTACCGCCATACCCTTATGCTTACCGCCTCTCGATAAGGGGGGCGACGTCCTGATGGCCAGAGAAACAAGACAAGACTGGAATGACCCTGAGCTGCGCACCCAACTCGCAGCCTTGCGTCGGCCGGGGAAAATGAAGAGGTTGAAGCTGCTCCTGCCGACGAGCTGGGTGAACGGAGTTCGCGTTGCTATTCCCCCACACCGGCCACCCCCTCGGACAGGATAGTTTTGTTTTCTCTCCGTTTTTTTGTTTGTTATCCGTTTCTAGTGAAAAAAAATTAAAATCGAGCTAACTGCTTTTTTTGCTCTACATTGCCGTACTTAGCCGTCCGTCCTGCTTTGCTTGATCCCCACAAAAACCTGGGTATGTTACAGATGGAGCAAGCCGCGTAAGTGAGTGAAGACATAGTGATAGACCGCTAATAACTAAACCGCTAGGTAGTCCGGCAGATCCATACATTGTTGCCCAACCGTTTCATAAAACCGAGGTCTCCGAAAATCTCTGATGTTATCGGTTGTAACATAGTTGCTGATGCTGTTTAATTCCGTAATATAGGGAGTTTGTATATACCTGCCAGAACCCCGTAGAATCTATCAGTTTAATGATTATGTACAGAGTTGCCACAGACAGACAGAGTCGTGCCGCTGACGACGACCAAAGGACGTTACAACCTTTAATGTCATCTAAACAATTGAAGTTGTATAAAATAAACTACCTAAGTGTGACAATAAATCAGTATACCTAGTATGCTTACTAAAGGAAGGTGTATAGTTTAGTCTTGATCCAAGTCCCCTTTGATCTTAAACCGATGTGTGAGATTACACATCGGGAGGCATATACTTCACCTTAACTACAAGCTCTCACGATACGCCCCGAGAGATTACTGCGGAGATTACTAAGAAATAATTAAATCGTGAGTATAAGAAAAGGTTAGAAAAAATAATTGTACAAGTTATGATAATGCTGAAAAAAATCCAAGAAACATTTAAATCTCGCATAGTAAGCTATAAAGTGTTATAAAATCACATCGATCAATTAACATTCTGCACAGAAGCGAAATCTAAAGTATTGGATATTATTTTGAATTATTTGAAACAGCATATTAAGTTTCAGCATTAATTACAGTTTTAAAAATTAACATTCACACTAACTCTTCGCTGTTTATATATTACCCGAAAAGTAGGTGTCTGATGTATAATCATTCAACGCTAGAAACAAGGCCATAACTGTTTCGGAGGATTTACATCAGGTTTTTAATGACTGCTCAGGAATTCGACTCGAAAGCCTCTGAATTTCAAGAAAAAGAAAAAAAAATTAAGGAAGGTGGTACCTATATCAATTTGGGATTGCTCAGTCCGGATTCAAGACCATGACGATAGAATCCAACTGTCACCAAGTCAAGACATCGAGGACGCCACCAAAGATATTGTTGGCGACGTAACCATTAAGATTGTACCGTCTGGGTGAATCTGGTACCTCTTTCAACTCGATCGAGTTATGTGTGTAGAATTATCAGTCCATAGCCAGACTGATTTTAGTTTATTACTAGTATACAGTGTACTAGTCGAGAAGGCAATCGAAGATAGGTCTTGGTTGTGTCTTTATTGACCACAGCTGAATATTTTGCTGTCAATATAACACTCGATAGCGCAGCAAACGCAGCAAATTGTTGCCGGTTTCCTTTTATCCGCATTTCGCAAAACACAATATTGTGGCACGTATGAGATGTACCTACGTACAAGAAACATTTCGAGGAAATGCCTGGCACTTCACATCCCCATGGAAAGAACCGATTTTAATGAACACAATTCACATAAACCACCCTAAGTTTATTCGTAGTATCTGCAAGGACATCTATCTCTTGGTGGCTGCAGACATGTATACGAAATTTGTCGTTAGCAAAGGGGAACTAACTATAAAACCAACAGAGGTTTTAAGGTTTAAGTGGGATTATAGAAACATTTGGGGTACCCCACCGTGAAATGTGCGATATAGGAACTACTTCCTATGAATGTTGTGCTAGATCAGGAATAAAGCGGTTACTTACTGTTACTACGATTCCATGTGAAAACGGGCACGTTGAAGGATCCAATAAAATCCTTATATATTATTTCTTAAAGGAGTTTTTTTGTAGGTTTTTCATTAACACTAATGATTGAGCTACCATTCTGAAGATCACTTTCAGCGCTAAATCATAAAAATAAACAATCGCTTAAAATGCCGATGTACGAGCGAATTCAAGAAATGGTAACTTTATACCAAACACATTTATAAATTATCCGGCCCTGGTATACTTGGTATGAGAGGTTTCCAGTCGCCAACTCATGCATAAGAGATAAGAATTGCACAGCAGTATCGAGTAACAGAGTGTCATCACCAAAGGGCGGATAAAATGCAAAATGCATTTTTTGCATTATTTGCATTTTCTTCGTTTTTTTCTTCAAATTTGCATTTTTTTTTTCAATCGTGCATATTTTGCATTTTTCTTTACAATCTGCTGGATATTTAGAAAAACAATGTACTGATGAGTGACAAATCAACTTATTGACAATATAAGTTATAACTGGAACTGTAATCAAGTACCTTTACTATCTGGCAGTGGTTCCTGTCATAAGGGTTGTTTTTACCTGGGTAGTCTAATAGGAGGAGGATGTACTTAATGACATATTATACTTAAAATTCGTAGAAAGGCTTATTTTGATCGCGGGGCAGGGTTAGCTGTTAGTGTTAGTGTGTTTCTTAATCCTCTCCGGCCATTGTACCGGTTTTAGGACCAGGTTGATGTTCTTCCAATTTGTCACTACCTTTAGAGAAGTTAAATTCAACGGTTGTTCTGTAAAGTTAAAAATGCCCAAGACAAATTTAATTGAAGTGTGGATTAAACCTTATAGTGAGCTGAAGTGGGATGGTGACAAATTATTTTGCACAGCATGTTCGAAAATAGTATGTACATAGAAAGCAATAACTACCTAGATTAATTTAACTGAATTAATACTGAATAACTTAGTATCTTTATAACTTAATTTAATTAACTGAATTAGTAATTCATTTACTTGCTTACAATATTCCAATTATGGCAATTATTTTGAGTGGATATCTACGTAGATATCAATTAATGTGGCCATTCATAAATTACCTGACGCATTTTTGCACTTTTTACTTTATCAAAGAATTGTGAATGGCCCCTATATATGTCAAAGCTGCTGAATTTATTTTACTTTCAATTTTAAGTCCTATTCTTCTTTTAAAATTAAGAAACAAAACATATTTTAACAGTACCTTCTTCATATTTAGATCCATGCTGCAAAAAAATTCATAGTGGAGCAACATGTGAAGAGTGGAAAGCATATCGCAAGTTTGAATAAATCGAAACAAGGCGCTAAACAACATCAAACTCTAACGTCCTGTTTACAGAAAAAGTTAAAAAATTATCCACAGAAGCAGTTCAATGAAAAACTTTGCAAGGCTATGGTGGCGGCCAATATTCCATTGAAAAAATTATATAATTTTCATTTAAAATCATTTCTGAAAGAATTTTGTTCATTTAATATTCCGGATGAATCTGCTTTAAGGAAATCGAGTGTTGATGTAATCTACACCGACACGATAGCGACTATAAAAAATATTATATGCGAGAATTACTTTTATGTTATTGTTGATGAAACGATTGATTCGACTGGAAGATATATTGCACATTTATTAATAGGAGTTTTAGAAGAAAACACTCCATCCAAATCATTTTTAATTTCTTCAAAACAACTTGACAAATACTTAACAATCACCAGATTTGTTCAAGATTCTTTGAGTAATTTGTTTTTACCAAATACTGTTCCATTTGAGAAACTCATTTTGTTTTTATCTGATGCTGCCCCATATATGACTAAGGCTGGTAAAAATTTAAATTTTTTTTACCCAAATCTAATTCACGTTACTTGTTTAGCCCATGCCATTAACAGAGTCGCAGAATTAATAAGAAACCAATTTTCTATTGTTAACGACTTGATAGGTTATATGAAGAAAGTATTTATTAAGTGTCCATCGCGAATTCAGTTTTATAGAGAAAGACTTCCGGGAGTTCAACTGCCGCCAAGACCTGTCATAACTAGATGGGGAACATGGCTTGATGCAGCAATGTTTTATGCCGAACACTACGATGAAATAAAGGAAGTTATTACCGATTTGCATGATTCCTCTTCTGCGGCTCTTTTAAAATGTCAAGAAATATTTAAAAATTCGACTCTCCACAATAAACTCTTATTTATAAAAACTAATTATTCTTTTGTTTCTAAAACTATGGTTCAATTGCAAAATACATGTATGACTCTGGTTCAAGCAGTTCAATTATTAAATGTTTTTGAAGCGGAATGTAAAAAGGTACATGGAAACATTGGAAAGTTAGTTTTGTCCAAATTTTCCAGTACTATACAAGCTAACGTAGGATTTTCTGTGTTAAAAACTGTTGCAATAATGTTTACGGGCGACTTTAATTGTATAATTGATGTAGAACCAAATATTTTACATACATTAAAATACGCTCCTCTTACGTCAGTAGATGTAGAACGAACTTTTTCTATTTTCAAACATATGTTTACTGATAGAAGACAATCTTTTCTTATTGAAAACTTTGAAAAACATATAATTATAAATGCATTTTGTGCCAGCATTAATGAATGAAAAATGAATTATTATTTTACAGTCTGTTTTTTTTCCTATTTCTTTTGTATATCTATGTACCTATACATAATATAATATAATATAATATGTAGTATTGAAACTAAATTGTGGTTTGTAATAAAATCAGATACATTTTAAACAAGAGTATTCTTTTTCCTTAATCCAGGACGATCCAAACGAAAAAAAAAAACGTTTTTTAAGCATTTGCATTTTTTACCAAATTTTATGCATTCCTTGCATTATTTTGAAATTTTCGTGCATTTTTTTGAAATTTTCGTGCATTTTAATGCGCATTTTTTTAAACTATTCACGTGCATTTTTTCCGCCCTTTGGTCATCACAATCGTACGACTTTAATGAGCGTTTTTACATTATACAGATGTAGTTGGACCGGGATTGCATCTCTTATGCAGGCTCACGTGGCTATTAACGGTTTTTCCAGAAGTCCCAAGGAGGGATGGAAAGAGTAATTTCCAAACGGCGAAAGACGTATTCAACGCCGCAAAGTGCAACGGAATTAAATAAACATTTCTCATAATAAATAAGTAGTGTACGCCTTTATTACTTCATATTTTATTATTCATTTTACGTTATTCCTTTTACCTAACTTTGCCACGCACACAATTCCCAATGAACAAACGAGGAAATTAACAACTTTTTTACATGTTGCGCGTTAACATTGGTTTGCATCACCTCAGCAATGGTAACTTTTCCAGTTTGGTACCATCACACCTGAACAGATTACTTTACACAGTTGCCTGACACTTCCTTTTGTGTTTCAGATTCCCACAATGCCTGCACAGACTGACCTCCAACCAGAGGGCGTTTCACAGACAGCACAAGAAGTTCCAGCCAAACTGAGGAAAAAATACAACTTTCGACTCCAGCAAAGTAGACAAGCCCCGCGCAATCGCAGACAAGCCAGACTCGATACCCACCGTCACCATAGTGTAAAGTAACAACTAGCAATAGTGTCTCAATGCAATAAGACACTTATATAAACTTCTCAAAATATCGTTATGCACGTGTTTTCCATAAAGACCATGAAATGCAAACACATCATATTATTAACGATATGGACAAGTAGGTATACCACTTTTTTTTTCTGCAAAGTTGCCTAGTGATAATACAGCTTTCATTTGTTGCCACCAGTGAAACGTTAACTTAAAGCCCCTTGAAGTGTGTAAAGAGCTTCGAAACCTTATAAAGCAGACTGATAGCAATCCTAGAATCCATCTCGAACCCATTACAAAATTTAATAATTCCCTTGCGATTGTTTCAGTTCGACTAATAAAGCTCTTGACGTTTGTAAAAGTGGTTTTAGAATTGTAGTAACAGCTGACAAAAAAAATGTTTTAAACACATGAAAACCACAATTATGTAATAAACGACCATGTTACGTGTTGAAAAAATACAAAATGAGTGACTGCGTAGACCTCCTTCCAATATCGAAGAACAAGCCGCAGGAGTTATTTCTGGGCTGGTACTGTTCATGTTAACATTATCAACATAAACATTAATGGCAACTGATCAGGGAGTGAATGGGGTGGTTTCTAAATCGCTACCAGAAGAATCTTGTCGTCTTTAGTATGTAGAAATACGTCCGATCCTACATTTTCAGCACCTAATTTTGCGCCATTTTGGATTTGTGACCAATTTTGTGTTTTTTTTTTATTTTTTTGCGGACCATGACAAATTTTTGTCTTTAGACTGCCGATGCAAGAATTTGAGTTTAAAAAAAATCCTAAAACAGTAAATCGATGTAAAATCTCCCCAGGAATCCATTCCCGGCCTCAGAATTAGGATTTGGTGCTCCCCCCGAGCGATAAATTCGAAAAAAACCTTTTTTTTTCAAAGTGCGATATCTAAAAAGCATATTTTTTTAATAATATTTAGAAACTGCCAAAATCTTCCTTTTTTCATATACTTTAAGGTCAAAACAAATTATCGGTGTGTATTTTGGCTTCAAGTAATGAAACACGCAAAAAAATTATTTTGTTTGCGAAAAACTATTTTTTTTGCGGAAAATGTAATATTTCTGTCAAACCCTGTGAAAACTTATGCAAACATTCAGCAGATTTTCATCAAACTGATTTTGATACAACTAGTTGTATTTTGTCACTGGTCCAACACGCCGTCAATTTTGGGGGGTTTCTATTTTTAATAATGGCCCTCCAAGAAATCTCATATTGGCGATATACAGTGGTCCAATCTATGTAATGCATACAACTCTTCTCCACCTAAAATAGCCATGATTATGTCCGTAATATCGAACGAAACGTCGGCAGTAAATCTGTAGCAACGATTGTTGTTTCATTTTTTTTGGGTTTATCCAAGAACGTTCCTGCTGTTTCCCACGCATCTCCCCGAGAACATCAACCCATTCTATGCAAACATTGAATTTGACATTTTTTGACGTTCCACTAGTATACTCTAATGATAAAAGAACAATTTAATGCCATACCCAGACGTTTAAACGAGATTTCGTTTGTTGATATGTGCAATGTTAGCGCTAAAACTAGTGGACTCTACTTCCAAATGCATAGTTTCACAATATTTTCTATAGAAATTTCTTTGTCCGAGTACAATTAACCTAATCATTCACAGTCATTTAAGTTTCGGCAACTTCAACATAAAATTTGGCGCAAAAAATTTTACACAATCGCCTTGTAGTCAAAACAAACAGTTTTGACAAAACAAAACCTCAAAAAGAGGTCAACTCCTGGTGCATTATTGAAGGTTAGAATGAGCTCTCCTGTATAGTTGCATTATGGAGAATAGCCAGGAATTTGAGCTGAATACCTTGGGTCCACTTAATAAACAGCTCGTCTTTAACTTCTGGACCAAGTCGTCTTGAACAAGGTAAGATGCTTTTTTGCTCGAAAATCCCGTGATTTTTGCCAACTGTTTTTTTTTTGCCTTCGCAAGTCCCATAACGAACGAACTACGTGGCTAAGAGAATTCCAAATGAGCTTGAAATGGTCATTTGGCCCCCATTTATGACCCAGAACGTAAAAAACCGGGAATTTCAATATTTCGCATATGGGTCGTTCCGGCGAAAATTGCAAATCGCTGTCTCCCACACGTCAGCTGTAGAATATTATGAAGATATCCTGGAAAATAGTCCTGCTTCATAGGTGACCACCCCAGAATTTGACGAAACTACACAGAGAAATTGAAATTTGCAATTTCCAGGAATCGCGAAAATTCGCGAAATGTCCAATCCATCGCATGTCGCAAATGCATTCGGGTCATTTTTGGCCTTTCAATTGATTTGCAGGGATTTGTATGGTACCTAGCCCGATCAGATATTTTTTTCAAATTATTTAACAATAACTTTCCCTTATAGTGTGCCCAGAACAGACAAAATATTAATAAATAAAATACCGCAGACAATGTAGTTTATGTGTCGGCAGAGTTGTGATATCCGAGTTATGCCACTGTCGACAGGTTTTCTGTGAACATTGCAGATTGTATTTGAATTGGAAAAAAATTTACATTCCCTTTGAACAAAGCACGATGGGCACGTTTGCCGGAACACCGCCAAACGCCCTCTTCTTCACTTGCACAAAACGCATCAAAGCTTTTTTCGAAGCAATATTTGGAAATTACAAGAGAGTATTTTTCTGTACTGGCCAAAGGGGTCTTCAAGGGTGAAAAATAAGGGGTTTGGGGTGGGAAATTCAGGACACATTTTTCCCCATTTTGGGGTTGAAAACGCGCACTGGGGAGTTTTCGAGGGCGCTGACTTGTATTCTGAGGTCAGTGATGGGAGAATGTTTTCCAGGAGTGGAAAATAGGGGGTCGGGGGGAATTCTTCAAATCTTTGTTTCACATTCCTGGATTGAAATGGTATACCGGGGTGTTTTTCAGGGCGCTGAATTCAATTCTGAGGCCAGTAATGGAAGCAACATAGAAAATGAGGGTTAGGGGGAAGTTGTGAAATTCGTTTTACCACATTTCGCCTATAAATATCGTAATGGCTAGGACTAGTGCCCTCAATCATGACTTGGATTAGCTATAGACTTACATACTATATTCAACCCTATTTTCAACTTTGACATTTCTTTCAGCAGACAATTTGAACAAAATGCTATTGTCTTCAAAACCTCCACGTCAGCAAAATAGAGAGCGACTGAATGACGAAAGATTGGACAGGGCTTTCAGTATGCTACAAGCTTCTGCATCGGCGGCATCATCGCTTTCGCGAAATGAAGAACGCGAACAAGATATTTTTGGCAAGTTAGTAGCAAGCAAGTTAATATGCTACAATTCTTACGTAAGCAGTATTGTACAAAAATAGGTTATGAAGATATTGTTTAAAGCTGATAGAGGCTGGTACAACATTAATAGCCAACAACTGCCTCATGTTCCCTCACAAACCTCTTGATCAAATCCACAGCAGTACCACCAGTCCCAACGATATCATTATATGTACAATTCCAATTCAAATGTTTTGCATCCAACACCCCCAAATCCCGATACGCTTTCATCTACACTTTCTGGCCAGCCTTCACCTTCCATTAGTACACCAACTTCTCCAATAGACCAGTACTACTCGAGTTCTTTCCCGAATACTTCAGATGTCTCAAATTCGATTGATAATGTATTTCAAAAACTGTTTCAAAACTGTTCTCGATGATCCTCAGCTCCCCGAGAACATTCTCCCATGTTTCAAAACTGTTTTTCAAAATCATGATATAGCAGGACAGTTTGCATATATTAAAGCAAATTATAGTTTTTAGGTAAAACTATTACAAAATTAGAAACAAGCCAATTGCCATTATCTGAAGCTGTTGTTATCGTCCAATAATGTGAATTGCTATTGAAAGATGTTCCGGGAGTAAGAGGAACAAATATATTTAATAAATTTAATAATGTAATTTCTAAAAATAATGGTTATAAAACGTTAGTTGCTGTTTCTAAAACGTTGTGAAACAGTGAAACTGAAACAAATTTTGACTTAAACCTTGAACAAATAGCTGCATTAAAATATACACCTATTACTTCGGCTGATGTGGAAAGAAGCTTTTCCTCCTAAAAAGATGTATTAACAAACCAACGTCAATCATTTAAAATATAGATTTTGGAAAACACTGTAGGGTCAAGTGGGGCAAATGTAAACAGGGGTAATTGTAAACGCTTTCACCATTCATTTAAAAACGCGTATATTTTTAAAATTCGCTCTGGAATTGGTGTTGGTACTACTTCTTTTCCACTGGACAAAAATTTACTTGGTTGCAAGTTCCTACCTTAGTGTTTCATTGGCGATCAAAGCAAGCGGTTTAAAACTTAACGAATTCCCAGTAGCACTATATATATAAGTTTTCTCTACTTTGTGATCTGATTTTTAATGTAAGTGTAATTCTTAATATACTATCGTAAATTGAAACTGTTTTATTCAATATAGTATGATACAATGTTTACAACTAAAAATACCATGAATATATTTAAAAAAAAAAACGTTTACGATTACCCCAAAGAATATGCTGCTGGGGAAATTGTAAACAATAAAATGGGGGAATTGTAAACTGTTTTTATTTACCCCTATAGAATGGGTAATGGTAAACAAGTGTATCTAAACCGAGAACTTATCTTTGGGGTAATAGCGAACAAAATGAAAACGGATGATAAATGCCTAATTATTACATTGCAGATGCTCCGAACCAACGTGAGAAAAATAACGATCTAACCGACAAACTTTAACCTTTAGATAAATGTGTATTTGGTCCAGTAAAAACACGCTGGAAAAAAACTTATTGCCCATGGAAAGAAGAAAATGGGAGAAGGAAGTGGTAGACTAACAAAACAAGAGTTTGTCGAGTTACTGGGGGTTGTTTGGGCCGAAGCGATGAGAAAGGAAATTATCATATCTGGATTTAAAAGTTCCGGAACATATCAAGTCGATAGCACTAAATTTCCACAAAGTGAATTCACTAAAGCTGATTTGGAAGCATACAATTTGGCACAATGATCGACAGCAAACAATGATGACGTAATTTCTTTAAAGTCAGCGGCAGAAACGGACAATACGACATCGGCTGTGGCACCACATTTACCATCAGAATTAGAACAAGAAAATTTGATTGCTCAGCCAGGACCGTCTGGTTTACAACCAATACCAAAATATGAAGACATTATCTCCAATCCAGTACAACACAATTGTCAGGTGAAAAATATGGGTGACTTAAATAATGAAAAGATATTTTTTAAAGTGTGAAGATAAGAAAACTTCAGTAGAAAGAGACCAAGGAAAAAAAGGCGATTGCGAGACTCAAACAGCGTATGTACGGAGAAGTCTTAACTACTGCTGAGGTGCTAAATAGACTGAAGGAAGCAGAAGAAGCAAAAGCGTTATAGGGAAGAGAAAAAGCTAAAAACAAGAATGGTGGAGCTGAGAACAAAGGAAAACAGTCATTGAAAAGAAAGAACGTAGGAGATCAAGAGAAGTATTTGTGCACAGATTATAAACGGAAATCTATGAAGAAAAAAATGCCTAGTCTTTCGCAAGAAGTGGAAACTTCAAGCGAGGAAGATGGAGTAGAATTTGATAGCAGTGGCCTCAGCTCTTTCGAAGAAAGTGACGAAAATGTGATTGAGATCACCTCTGTAAACAACGGGAATTTCGTCTTGGCCGAATTTAAAGGAGGCAAGCGAAACACCACTTCTTACAGATACGTTTGCGTGGTTGAAAATGCTGAGGTATCTGAGTCTGAGATTGAAGTGACTGGATTCAAGAGGGCTGGTGACACTTGTGTGAATTTCGCTGTCGTCCAGAAAGACGTTAGCTCCATTACAAATGAGCAAATTATTGGACTGCTTCCTTTCCCAACACTGAAGATGAAAGCGAGCGAATCTATACTACCATTTTGCGAAGAGGGTACCAGTGGCAGAGAAATAGTTTTAGTTGGCCATTTAGGCATCATGTTTCATTATTACTTGTTCTTTATGTGTCGCCTAAGAATATAGATTCCTTTTTTATTTGTTTGACCAAAGAATAAATGTGTATTTCATATCCCGTGAATATGATTTCAAAAATAAATAATTTAGTACATCGCTGGGGTAAACGTAAACATGGCTTTGAATACCTTGAATTAGTACCACTTGTAATGTATCTATCCGGATGTTCACATTTGCCCCGTTAGTTTCCCGTTTAAGCGTACCATTCTTGAGATATGTGTTTATAATTACCGTTAACCCTTAGAGGTAAATATAAACAGAGGCACTACTATCTAAATGCAAATGAACATAAAAATTAAATCAATTTTGATTTCTGCTATTGCATTTACTTGGGAATAGATCCCAGATATACAAAATTGAAACCAGCGTAACTAAAAGTACATATATAACTTCATTTTGACAATTGAATAAAAACATGCCAAAAGCATATACAATTACCCCACTTGACCCTATTATTAAATGGTATTCAACGGTAATGAATGATGATTATTAAATTTTGCTTTATTGACGATTCAGATATAATTTAAGTATATGTAACTTGCAATATTTTACTAGATCTGGCGAAGAAGAATCTTATAGTGAGAGAGACGTTTTGCTGCAAGAAATTTGTGATATGCGTAATGAACTTGACTGACAACTAAAACAACAGCGCCTTACAAGATAAAGTAATTGCCGAATTAAGAAAACAAGCCCGTTTTCAAATACAACATATACTATAAATGAAGAGAGTAGTTTAGATAAAAAGAAGCAACCACAATCCGAAAGTAAAGGAGTACCTAACCTTAAATAAAATTATTGCAGGTGAGATATGAATGTTGTAGAATGCTTGCTGGATGTGTGGTTCACATTATAATTAAAATTCCAAGTGAGAATGCTCAATGCCATTTGTTACAAAGATTTATTTCATTTATGTATTCACATAGGTATTTTGTTTCATTCAGTTACACGTCCCTTTGTGTTGTGAGTTTTAGTAAACTTATGTTTTCAAGGGCAAAGCAAAAGGAAAAGTAATAAAAGTCATCCACTAAGGAAGGATGCACTACCACATTCATGCGAAAAAAAAAATGAAAAGGAGTACAGTATTCGAGAAAGAGAGCTGCAGTTGGAAGAAAGGAAGTTAGCCATCGAAGAAAGACAACTAACATTACAAGAAAAAATGGCAATGGAAAAAACAGAAAAGCTATAGAAGATGGAATATGAAAAAGAGCACCTACCAGTAGGACATCTAGAGAGAAGTTTAACCCTTAAGTTACTGTCGTCTCAAGAACAAATTATCGATTAATTGTCTAAAAGCCGATTGTACAAAAATAATTAGGGTCAATCGTCCAGTAAATGAACAGTGCCCAGTGAATGAACACTGCTCAACACTTTAACGAAAAATAAGAATATATTTGTTGCAAGAGTCTTGTCATGTGTTTCTAACGTTTCATGAGCATGTCCCCTAAACAGTTAATTTACTGGCTTGTTCAAGTCGTTTCCTTTATCTAAAGCAACAAGTAAAAGATAGCAGTGCCGACGGGTGACACAAAGGACGCCATTCCGATCTAGCGCTTTGTTATAGAGCACGGCAGTTAATAGTAGTTTGTTTTAAAAAGTGTAGGCACAAGTTATGTAAATTGGATGTTTTATACACATTAAGGTATGTACCTAAACGTTTTCATTACTTTTCACCTCAAAACTCCAAATTTTTGCCTAAAATCGAAGGTGTTCATTTACTGGCTAAGGTTTTCTTCGCAATCCAATGAATGAACAGGGAGTTCATTCATGGATTTTCGTCCATATTTAAAATCATGCAAAAATCAAGCTTAAAAGCATCTTAGAGTAGTACAAATTAGTTACATTTTCGAAATTTTAACGTGTTTACCCACCAGCCAGTAAATGAACACCGTTCATTCACTGGAGTTCATTCCCTGAAAGGTAATTTATTTCTAGATGAGTTCGAAGTACGTAAGGTTTAAATACACCGAAAACGATTTGTCCACGGGACAGCACAGAATAGAGGTAATAGGAATGAAGAATTGGGAAACATATTATAAAAAGCTTTTAACAGAAAATAGAGATGAATTCAGAGATAAAACAGCAGAAGACGAAAAAAAAAAGAGATAGGAAATATAATAAACGAGAATATCACAGTAGAAGAGATAAAGCTGATACTCAAAACGATGAAAAACAATAAATCTCCAGGTCCAGGAGGAATTCCTATTGAACTAATCAAGTATGCCCCTGATCAAACTATCGAAATTTTATGTAAAATTTTTAACAAAATAATGAAGGGAGATGAATTACCAGATGAGTGGAATAAATCTTTTATAAGCTCAATATACAAGAAAGGAAATAAAAAAGAATGTGATAACTACAGAGGCATAGCTGTGACATCTTCAATAGGGAGACTGTATGGGCGCATTATTAAGAAAAGACTGGAGAAAGAAATAGTAGAAATCGAGGAGCAAAGTGGATTCAGGCCAGGAAGGTCATGTATTGACAACCTGTTCACTCTGAGGCAGATCTCAGAAAAGTGTATAGCCAGAGGAAAAGAATTACATGTGATATTTATTGACCTAAGGAAAGCCTATGATTCAGTGCCTCAAATTAAACTATGGAGAGCTATGGAGGAGACAAACATTAGCAAACAGAACATAGAAGCAATTAAAAAAATATACAAAAAGGCAACGAGCCAAGTGAAAATAGGAGCTCGGTTATCGACACCATTCAAAACGAACAAAGGGCTAAGACAAGGGTGCCCAATATCCCCAACTCTATTCAAAGTGTACCTAGAACATGCTTTACACAAGTGGATGAAGAAGTGTAAGGGTATGGGTATAAAATTAAACGATGAACATATTCACACATTGCTGTTCGCTGATGATCAATTAATATTAGCAGAGGATGAAGACGACGCCAGCTATATGGTCAGAAAGTTAATAGACGAATATAAAGAGTGGGGTTTAGAGCTCAACTTAGAAAAGACTGAATATATGGTCATTGGGGGGAGCAGCAAGGGATTTGAATATAGAAGGAAATACAATAAAACATACAAACCACTACAAATATTTAGGGGTAACGATTACGCAAGACGGCAGGGATGAAATGGACATAAGAAGAAAAATAGGACAGGGAAAGACCATAACAAGACAACTAAACCCATATCTATGGAACAAAAATATAAAAGAAAAAACAAAAAAGCAAATTTATCCGACGATATTCGAGAGCTGTGTAACCTATGGTGCGGAAATTTGGGTTATCAACTATTTTTTAGATTTTGCGTTTGAAGTTCTGGATCTTTACAAAGGTAAGAAGTATCCAGGAGTAATAAAAGATATCAACAGAGAGAACGAAGAATACGAAATTAGTTTCATGGAGAAAAACAAAACAAGACCAATAATCAGATTTGGTATAAGAAGAAACAGGTTATAAAGAAAATACCTCAGCTAATATGATAAAAATTTGAAGGTTTTTGAACTGATTGAGTAGGAGGTACCTAGGTACCAGTAGCAGCTGTTATTTGATTTATTGAGAAAATACTACACTGTTCATTAATTGGCATTTGTCTGTTCTTTTATTGGTATTACTTGTTAATTCACTAGGTTTTAGATCACTTTTTTTGATTAATCGTGTAAATAGGAAAAATAGTTTTCAGTTTGATGGTTTTCAGAGTTCTTTTATTTGTAAAATGTCCAAGTAAGGATTTGCTGAAGTTTTTAAACCTTGTGTGATTATTGTTCCAGTACCTATAATAAAAGTTTGTACCTAAGACTTCCTTATTTGTTCATTCTCTGGACGATTGACCCTAGCAATGTTTTTATAATGTTTATAATTGTACATAACTTTTTATAGTGTTTAGAGTTGGCTGAAAATATTTTCCGTTTTTTTTTTTATAGTCAAATAGTTATGTTTTCTTCATATATATTTTAGTTCAATTCCATTTAACGTTTTTCAGAAATAAAGCTTACAACACCACTTCTTTTGTTACATTCAACGAAATAAATTAAAAAACAAAACTCTTATGAAACATTAAAGTTACTATCGTTATATGCCTCTAGTCAGGTTTAAAACACACCTTATTACACTAATATCCTGAAAATAATGTTATGGATATAACTAATGCAACACAAAACACTAAACTGTCATGTACACTCATGACATTTAATTATAAACAACCGTGTTTAATAACATGTAACTCACAGAGTAAAACAAGAAATAAAGTTAAGCGATCAAAAATAAATGTCGGTAACAAAAGATGCATGCATAAGCTACATTATTATAAGTTATCGATACACCATAGATACAATGAATTGAGACAGAGTATTAAACCTGAAGGTGAGCAAATGAATCGTGATCAAAGTGTTGTGAACGGCGAATAATAAAAATATATCGTGCAGCATGAGAACTGAACTTTTGTACCTATTGCCCAATATTTATTTCAATGATCTGCCCATCAGTCTGGTGAAACCAGTCCACTATGCTGAAGATGCAACTTACTTAACATCGGGAAAACTAATTGATAGCCACTGGTTAAACTAGAACAGTCTCAGGTTGTGTCAAAAAAATAGTTTCGCATCAACTGTCTGACTTAATAGAAGGCGAATTCAAAACGTTAAGCTTTTCTACAGTTATACATTTCACTCTAGAATTGTGAGATCCAAAATTCTAACATGATATGATCAGAATGCATCGATAAAAGAGAACATTTAAAATTTATAATTGAGTTGGTAATTCATTGTAAATAATATCAGATGCAAAATGACAGTCAAAAGAATTTGGGGGCTATAAAATGATTCGTGATTACAAATTCGTTTTTTGCCACATCATGAATTTAATCACACACTTATTTTTCATAATTAATTGTAATTATATCCTTAATTTGTCCATACCTTTAATTAACAAAACAACTTACATATTTCTCAATTCTGGATAATTGCAATGGTTTTATAAAGTTTTGTTCTGACGACTCATTGAAAGTTAATCAAAACAACTTAATTCCTCTGAATATTCCACACTCTCACATCAACATAACATAATTAATTTTATATAAAATTTATCAAAATAATGTAACATATTACTTGCTTCAGAGCGCCACAGTGCAACTTGCCACTGGACCAAACCAACCAAAAATATTATCACATTGTGAACTTTGAATGGTTTCTCCCATGCATGATGATTGAATCAATGATTCTTCAAACTACTACACTGTGCAAAATTCCTGCGGCAGTGTGAACATTTATTTAAAACAGTTTGTCACCTGTGTGAATCTCCAAATTACCCAACTGCGTGAAGGCCCACCGCATAGCGAATATTTAAATGGTCCATCACCAGTGTGAATATGTGAGCGGCTCTTTAAATGACCAGACTGAATGAAAGCCTCATTTCAATATAAACGTTTAAAGGGTCTCTCACTCAAGTGAACATGCATGTGTTCACTCACTAGATGTCAAATTTATATACACTAAACCATACAAGTCTCAACGCAATGCAAACATCTAAACTGGATGCTCAGACGTTCACTAGTTTTGCTCCAAAAATTAGTTTTATGTTAAATCACCCAAACTGACCTGGCTTGTTTGCATTCAGTTATAGTGTGGACACCTTATTTTATTAAAGAATGTTACTTAATATCGATCGATGGTTCTTTTTCGACTTTCCCGGACGTAACGACCTCCTGCACCGCAGACTCGTTGCTCACACATCGATCGATGACGTGGAAAATCCCACATAGGGTGACGAACTCTGCTGACAAATGTTCCTCAGGGAATCGACGGATGCTGAAAGAAAAATTCACAAAGTTAAACATTATAGTGAAAACCTACCAAAACCGCTAATGTGTTTGATCAATGCTTTTTAGAACTGCATTATTGAAAACCCTTAAAAATTATCCTTCGGAGTTTTATGAACTGGTAAATTGTGAATTACAATAACTTCGTGTACAGCTCTTTCCGCGGTATGAACAGGGGGAACTCACTTCATTGCTGATTACTCCCAGAAGCACCATAACCTCTCCTCGATAGTTTGCACTCGTGCCTCCGCAAACACCAATCGCACACCACGTTCGTATCGCTCATGTTTTGCGAGTAAGACAAGACAACAGCCAGCAGAACTGGATCTATCAATTTAAAGTACATAAATTACTATGGGTTTACTAAACCCTCAGCTCACGCTTGTAAACGACGCCACGACGCCAAGGCCAAGCCAACGCCAAGCGCCAAGCACAGACGCCAAGGCCAAGCCATGGGATGATGGGATCATGATTCATGAATCACGAGCGCAGCACAGATCACGAAACCTCTATGCACAGAACATACGAATTAATATAGGTTTGTTCCATCAGCGGCAGAAACTGGTTTCAAACTGTCAGAGGCACGCGCAGTAGAAATTATTCGTACGAATTTAGACCTAATAGATGTTTTGTGCCTAATAGGACGAATATTTTCCACTGCTCATGCCACTGACAGTTTGAAACCAGTTTTTGTCGCTGATGGAACAAACCCTTTGTACTTCTTCTTCTTCTCTCTATAGGTTTGTTTCGGTTCGTCGTCAGAACGGGTTCTAGAACTACAGCGCCTGCGCAGTTGGAAAAGAGCTGTTTCGGTTTTTTTTTAACTGTCTGGAACTGTAATATTTACGTTTCCGTTTGGCAGTTCGGAAAAGTTCAGAACGAGTATGAACCGTCCTAGCTGGTTCTACACCACAGTAGGAACAGATTCGGAATTTTCAGTTCAGCGTTTGCGCAGTAACGCGTATGCATTTTAATATCTGTACATATAGGTTACACGTTGTTTATGTTTATAAAAAATGGACTACTATACTGTTACAAATTTCTTTGTCATACTGACTTGTGGCGCTTTTAGCAACTTTGTTTCTTTGTTTTTATAGGGGGGCGAGATACTGACTGTTTATGTATAAGATCTTTTAGATTTAGAGAATAAATTTTATTAATATACTTGTTCTCTTTGATTTATGTCTATATCGTTGTCTTTCGGATTATGCCTGTTTTTTAAGGGGGAACAAACGGTGAGGAACAATGTAAAATTCCGCTAGGTGGCGGTAAAATCAGGTCCGCCTTAAAGGTTACTGCAGAAAATCATAGGTCCGCCTTAAATCCCCCCCACATCTTAATTTATTGTTCGTCTTGCAGCAACAATGTTGCCGAAATATAAGAAGTGAGAACGCGAGAACGAAATACGCATCAAATACTCTCAAGGAAATCGTGTGAAATGCAAATGTTCAGTAGAAGGGGCCGTGCGAAGTGCAATAAAAATCTACCTCTGGGACCCTTAGACGGGTTTCAAAAGTTTGTCAGTAGCATCAGAAGATTAGAAACTGCATTTTAGATTATCGGAAAATTACTTATAAGTAGGTAACATTAGAAATTGCACATATGCGATGCGACAAATTGGACTAGAACAGTTTTTATATTATTTGAACATCGATTTCACAACTGTAACATCAAAATACTTGTATGATAATGAAACATAATATATTTTACTTACCTTGAAAAATATTCACTGAAGGTAAAATTTATAAATATACCTAATTGAGTGAGTTACCTCATAGTTTATTGGTATAGTACTTGGAATATTAGCTATACTTATATGTAATGCTTTTATTAATAAAATGCAAATAATGGGCTTAAACATTTTATTTTAGTGAAAAAGTAAACACAAAAAGTTGATTGCTAATTTGACAAATGAGAAATAAAACAAAATAAATAAGGAAACGTTTACATTCCTTTACATTACAATATGTAATATATAAATTGGTAAAATGTATCCTTGGTGATCACCATGTTTTTATAACATGGAAAATTTTGGCGTAACCCAAAGTAACTGTTGTTTGTTAATACGGTCCAAATACAACGTGTTTCAAAATGATTGTCACCTAGTCGGCTGTGGAATTCCCATGTAAAATAAAAAAAAACGCCTTGCGAAAATAGGTTTCTACTAGCTATACATAACCTCAAAATAACTTACTTAACCTCTTTTAACTTCTGGTTTTTCTCTGTCAAAAGAAAACGAATTCTGAGTATTTGTCCATTCGTAGTATTTGTTTTGGCCTTGAAAAGGGCCGTTAATTACCAGGAGTACTGATTGCCAGTTTCACAATAAATGTTCGAAGTGACATTTGTCAGAATTAGATAGGCTCAAATCAATAGAGCGCGGCACATCAAAAATTACATGCACAGAAATTCCAACGCCAACTAGATTACAATCATTTTGAAACACGTTGTATAAATATTTCGAAAAAGTGTTTTTCGACTCATTCCAATACCTTCCCACACTATGAGTCGGGTCGATAAAAATCAACTGTGCGCACTATAAATACTAAAATTTCCAAAAACTTCAGAAAATTTAAATTTGTTTTAATTTCGAGAACCACAGGTTTCAAAGAATTAAAAATTTCCTAAAAACTTGTAACATTTAAAAATTTTACAAATTGAAACTTTCAACAACGAAGGAAAATTTACAAAAGTAAGAAACACGCGTTACATCAGCTTCCTAGCCATGAAGTGCTGATGTTGCAGACATATTCTCTATCTCATATAAATAGACCCAACTAGTGGGGATAACTTCAGTATTAATGTAGCCATTGTAGAGTACACATCTATTTGTAATTTTAATTAATAAACCTTTTTAAAAACGGAGTTTCGGGTATCGAATCAATAAGTGGCGCAGTCAGTAGGATTGTTCGGATTGTTCGAATCGATCGATCAAGTTCGTATTAACGATTAACCGGACAATCGAAGGTGATTTTGTGAACGATCGTGCTGTGAAGGAGAGGAGTACCGATCGACGGAGACCCCCAATCAACCGCGGACCGACGCAGCCCATCGCCAACAAGACACCGGAGTTGGAACCACAGCGTCCAATTCGCGAGGAGTCAACGACCTGTTTGGACCCACATCGCCAAGCTCGACGAGGACACTCATAGAAGTTAAGAGATGCTCCGAATCTTCGTCATCCTAATGTAAGTGCAATCTATCTAGACAATACATCAAATACATGTCAGATTTGGAAATTTTAACAAAATTTTTCGATACTTTAAACTTAGGCGAACCTGTAACTGACTCGAATCAAGTAGAATCAAATTTATCTCGTAGAATAGAATCGTTAGAAATCATGACCGAATTCAAAGCTGAATATCTCAATTGCATCCCCGAATTTAATGGTGACCCGAACGATTTAAATAGATTTTTGGCAGTAAGCGAATCTCTAATTACACATTTCTATAATGCAACAAACCCAAACTGTTTTCAAAACATTTATTTGCTGAATTCCGTAATTTCAAAACTAAAAGGCAATGCTAAATCAGTTATTAACATTCATGGAGTGACAACTTGGGATGATTTGAAAAAACTACTAATTAATAGTTTTTCTGATCAACGTGACGAAATTTGTCTCAATAGGGACTTGGTAATGCTTAAACAGAGCCCAAATGAACATCCACAAAAATTTTACGATAGAGTTCTCCATTTACTGAATTTACTATGTAGCTATATTGATACCCACGAAACTACTAAAGAAGGAAAAAATGTAAAACGACAACTTTATCAAGATCTTGCTCTTAAAACCTTTTTATCCGGTCTACGCGAACCATTAGCAACTACGATCCGATGCATGCAACCCGACTCATTAAATAAGGCTTTACAATTCGTATTAAAAGAGGAAAACGTCCATTATTTCCAAAACTTTTCGGATAAACGCAATGTCAAACCCCAGCACGTAACAAGACCAATGACTTATCAAAACCCATTCCCAAATGTTTCGAATTCCCCGAATTTTAATTTCAGACCACAAATGAACACTAACACACCTAACAATTTCTTTAGAGCCCAAAATACATTTCCTTCACAACCTATCCCTATATGTCCCAGAACGGATTTGCCACCACCAAAATTCTTACGAAATTCACAAGTGTTCAGACAACCCTCTAACAACAATAACAACCAGAACGTCTTTAAACTAAATCCGAACCGCCAACTACAACT
Organism: Cryptocephalus moraei; assembly: GCA_946251905.1. Lineage (NCBI taxonomy): Eukaryota > Metazoa > Arthropoda > Insecta > Coleoptera > Chrysomelidae > Cryptocephalus > Cryptocephalus moraei. Next base: position 5,400,897 of record OX276459.1, read on the forward strand.
TCCCAAACCTACTCCTATGAGCATATCCACTCGCAACACTTCGAAACCACAAAATTATTTCCAAAACAAAAATACTGGTCCTCCTGATTTTATTTTTGAAGAACTTTGCAATACCGAAGTAAACCAGATCGATAATAACAATTCCAATTATCCCTCCACACCCACCACTTCAGGCGAGAATTACGATACTTACTACGATGAAAATGCAATCGAAGAGACTAATAACGAATACGATATCGACTATCAACCAGACTATAGCTATGATCAGTACGAAAATTTTCAACGGACGCCTCACCTAGAACACCCAACTTAACACCTCGAACAATACCATTCAATCTTACCGATTCAAACGAATTGCCATACCTAGTATTTCCTGAACTCAACCTAAAATTTTTGATTGATTCTGGCTCAACAAAATCTTTCATAGACCCAAATCTAGCCTTTAAACATTATCAAAATTTTATTAAACATGAACCTTTCATTGTATCAACTGTATTTCAAAAATCAGCACATAAATACAGTGCAGAAATACCAATCTCAAAATTGTTTAATGTACACGGAACTCTCAAATTCTACCTATTTAAATTCCATGACGTATTCGACGGACTAATTGGACTTGACAATATGAAGTTACTTAGAGCGCATTTAGATTTTGATAATCATTTTCTTATTACTCCTCACGCTAAAATTAAATTACGTTATCACGTTACTAACAATTCTGCGAATTATCATGTTACCATACCTCCGCGCGTTGAACAAGTGATAGAATTAAAAACGACTGTAAAACAAGGTGATATCATAATTCCACACACTAAGATTCACAATTGTGAGATACCTGAAAGTCTAAGCACAGCGAGAAACGGAAAAGCGCTGACCACGATTTTAAATAATACAGATGAAACGTTGACACTTGATCTTTCTAACCCTATAACCGGAAAATGAACTTTTGGATATATCTTTGAAGAACTTTGAAACCATCTCCAAAACTAAATTAGATTTGTCCAGAATAAGAACCGATCACTTGAACACCGAAGAAAAATCAAAAATTTTATCGTTATGCGAACAATATTCTGATATATTTTACAATGAGTCTACACCGCTTACATTTACCAACAAAATTAAACACCAAATTCGCACCTCTGACGAAACTCCCATGTACAGTAAATCTTATAGGTACCCGTTTATTCATAGAGAAGAGGTAAAGAAACAAATTCAAAAAATGTTGAACTCAAACATAATTCGACCAAGTAACTCGCCGTGGTCTTCGCCTATTTGGGTAGTCCCAAAGAAAGCAGATGCATCTGGTGAAAGAAAATGGAGAGTCGTGATTGACTATAGAAAATTGAATGAGAAGACGATCGACGATAAATACCCATTGCCAAATATCAACGACCTTTTAGACAAGCTGGGCAAATGCCAATACTTCACCACGTTAGACCTCGCCAGTGGCTTCCACCAAATCGAGATGGGAGAAAGCGACATCGAAAAAACCGCCTTTAACACTGAAAATGGCCACTACGAATTTCTTCGCATGCCATTCGGTCTAAAAAATTCTCCAGCCACCTTCCAGCGTGTTATGGATAACATACTACGAGGGATACAGAACGAAAAATGCCTAGTTTACTTGGACGACATTATCGTGTTTTCCACATCCCTACAAGAACACCTCGAGAGATTAAAAACTGTCTTCCAGAGATTAAGAGAATCCAACTTTAAAATACAACTGGATAAATCGGAATTTCTTAGAAAAGAAGTCGCTTATTTAGGTCACGTCGTAACACGAGACGGAGTACGACCTAATCCAGATAAAATTAAAGCTATTCAAAATTTTCCACTACCAAAAACTCCCAAACAAATTAAAGGATTTCTTGGACTTTTAGGCTACTACCGGCGCTTCATTAAAGATTTCGCTAAGTTAACAAAACCGTTCACTAGATGTTTAAAAAAGAATGCAAAAATTGAAATAAACGATGAACTTGCAAAAACATTTTAACTAATCAGCCGATATTACAATACCCCGATTTCAGTAAACCTTTTAATCTTACTACCGATGCTTCAAATGTCGCCTTAGGAGCCATACTTCCACAAGGAATATTAGGAAAAGATCTACCTGTAGCATACGCGTCCAGAACCCTTAATGACTCAGAGCAGAACTACTCAGCAATAGAGAAAGAATTACTAGCGATAGTATGGGCAACCAAATACTTCCGACCATACCTATACGGAAGAAAATTCAACATTATTACCGACCACAAACCCTTGCAATGGTTGTTCTCTTTAAAAGACCCAAATTCGAAACTGCTACGTTGGAGAATAAAGCTTGAAGAATATGACTACAATATAATTTATAAAAAGGGCAAATTAAATACAAATGCAGATGCTTTGTCCAGGGTAGAAATTCACGCAAAGGAAGCAAACCCATTTTGGGAGAAATTAGACGAAAACCTGCGAAACATCGAAGGCTTCGATAACCCTCATATAACATTTCAGCCAAATTCTCCGCCCTCATACCTAGATTTAGACACCCAAAATTTAACCGACAATAACAACCCTAGTCAGAACTATCATACTAATTTAAACTCAAACGATATTGACGCAATCTCTATGGCAGTGAATGTTGATGAAATAAATCAAGACAATGCTTTCGAAGACATTTCAAACGAGCAGCCGGAAGAACCATCAGAAAACGTCGAAAATAACAAAGAAGAAGAATCTGGTAATACAATACACTCAAATAATGAGCAACACCCTGTTGTTGACATTCCAATAACGGATTATCCTGTAAATTATGGCCAAAATCAAATCATTATCAGTTCAGTTTTACACTCTCCATCCGTACCAAAAATAACATTCCTCTTTGAGAAGAAACAACGTATTTCGGTACAATTTTCAAGAAATAAATTTGAAGAAGATGTTGTAAAATTCATAAGAGATTACATAGCCCCTGACATTCAATATCATCTTTACTTTGAATCTCCTGAGATCTACGAGAACTTTACAGTAGTACTCCAAAGAAATTTTAAATGGCCGTCACTTAAATTTAAAAGATGTAACGAACTCACCCTACCTTCTACCCATAAAAGATGTAAGAAGAAACTACTCGACGTTACCGACAAGAATGATATTCAAGACACGATAAGGAATTACCACGAAAGCAAGACTAATCATAGAGGAACGGAAGAAACTTTACAAAAAATAAAAGAAAAATATTACTGGCCTCTAATGAAGCAATCCATTCAAACTTATATTAATGAATGTGAAATATGCCAACAGAGTAAATACGATAGAAAACCAGTTAAAATGACTTTAAACATTACCCCAACTGCTTCAAAACCTTTTCAAATAATCCATATAGATACATTTACTTTCGAACAAACCAAATTCTTAACACTTATCGACAGCTTTTCCAAATACGCTCAAGCTTATCCTCTTAACAGCAACAATGCAACAGAAATTGCTGACAACTTACTAAAATTCTTTTCCCATCACGGTATTTCGAACATGATCATATCCGACAACGGTACCGAATTCAAAAATTCAGTTATCATTGAATTACTAGGACTCCATAAAATCAAAATTCACTTTTGCTCCCCAAATCACCCACAGTCCAATGGAATGATAGAAAGACTCCATTCGACCATAATAGAGCATTTACGATTACTCAACACACGAGGATTTTCTAAAACTTCAGTTAAAATGAAAATGATATATGCAGTACTTTCATATAATAATTCGATCCACTCTACCACAAAATTGAAACCTGTTGATGTCATTAGCGGTCATATATCCAGTAATGAACCATTTGATTTAGAAATCGACAAATTGTTGTTAAACGAATATGTAAACCAACATAAAGAACGTTCAAAAATCATCTATTCCAAAATAAACCAAGATCTAATGGAAAACAAAGTTCAAGTCGCAGAAAAAGCTAATAAAGATCGAGATAAACCTGAATTATTTGATACTGCTCAAAAGGTATTTGTGAAGAAACATACACGTCAAAAACAAGCAAATAAATTCGAAAAATCTTGTAATGTAACCAACGTCAATCAACAAGGAAAAACTGTTTCTACCGAAACACAACCAAAAATTCACATGAACAACCTTAAACGCCCACTTAAAAAAATATATTCTTTTGATTAGCGAATTTTTCATTTTTCCTTAAAACACTTAGCGCAATCCAGATAAGCAAGTATTAAGTATCGTGTATCTTCTCTCATTTCAGGCTACCAGGAATTCTCGTTACGCAAGAAATCATAACCTCGCGCAATCTCGAGCACAATCCAGGACTAATAGCTCTAAAAATCGGAACAGCAAAATTAAAACGATATTCCCATTCCATCATTCACTATTACGACCTAAATCCCATTATCTTAGAAATTAATAAATTACAATTAAGTACCCAAAATATCACATTTCTGTTAAGTAAAAATCACGAATATGAGAAGGAAGTTTCGAATTACATAAAAGTCGTTAAATTTACGGAAGAAAAGTTGAATTGAAATTGTCAGAAATTTTACCGCATCCGCAACGGATTAAGAGAGGATTGTTTAACGGCTTAGGCTCAATATTTAAGTCAATTTCAGGCAATCTAGACGCAAATGACGGAGAACGCTATGAAAACTTATTTAAAGAATTACAGTCAAATCAAAACAAGTTATCAGCCAATGTAAAAGCTCAAAACACATTAGCCATCTCTCTCGTAAACAAATTTAATAATACTATTCAGCAAATAAGTCATAACGAAAAACTATTAGAATCGAAATTAAATTTAATAGCATCAGTCATTGAAGGTAACCCCAACAAAGATCTTCACATACGAGTAGGCATGTACGTCAAAGACAGTTTTATTCAAATTATAGAAATGTATAATATCATTATATCAATTTTGCAAGATATCGAAAATTCAATAACCTTTTCGAAATTAGGTACTATGCATCCTAGTATAATAAAAACTTCAGATTTATACAAAGAATTAAAATCGATAGAAAACAAAATTCCCGATCAATTCCCTATTAAAATCAGTTTAGAAAATACACTCGTTTTAGAAAAGGTAATTAAAATCAATTGCTTTGTTTTAAATAATAGAATAAATTACATCCTAAATGTACCTATAGTATATCCTTTTGAATTTGAAATGTATCATCTTTATTCGATTCCTATATATGATGGAAGTCAGTTCCAGGCGATTATTCCAAAAAGTAAATTCCTATTAAAAGATAGATTGCATTACGCTATTATGAATGACGACTGCATGGAGCTATCTCCGAAGATATTTGTTTGCGATCAAACCGAGCCTCAGGACATCACATCCGACAGTCCATGCGAAGCCCACCTTTTGGACCTCAAAAACGTCTCTAACTGTCAACAAACCCGTATCGTGATTAATCGACCGACGTTCAGAAGACTAGAAGATACCAACCAATGGATCGCCATATTGCCGACAGAACACACCCTTAAACTACAATGCCACCAGCAAGAAGAGATTTTGAACCTCAAAGGAACGTATCTACTCGACATCCCGAGAAACTGCCGGATCGTGAGCCCATCCGACATGATAGTCAACCTGGAACCAGCTACCACTCCGAACCAAGCTGTCCTCTTCCCGAAAATCTCGTTCGGAACACGTACTACGGTGAACGAAACCCTAAAAGTTCACTTGGGAGACATGGAACTCGACGAACTACAGAAAATTAAAAGAAAATTCATATCAAACGAGCCCGCCTTAGAAACGACTTCTCTTCAGCATATTCCCAGCACCTGGACCGTAGCCCTTTACTTCGCCTTGCTGCTCTTGGTCACCTACTTATCGATTAAGAAATTTGCAGAGATGACCCGCCGACCTAGGACCAACGAGGCAATCGAACTTCAAGAAATTCAACTTCCTTCCTAATCGTCGGAAGTCGAATTTGTGAGGGGAGGCGTTACATCAGCTTCCTAGCCATGAAGTGCTGATGTTGCAGACATATTCTCTATCTCATATAAATAGACCCAACTAGTGGGGATAACTTCAGTTCTTCAGTATTAATGTAGCCATTGTAGAGTACACATCTATTTGTAATTTTAATTAATAAACCTTTTTAAAAACGGAGTTTCGGGTATCGAATCAATAAGTCACGCAAAAAAAATGGAAAAATTCTCATATTTTTTAGACTCATAATATATATGTATACAACAGTGGGTTGATGTAGGTAAAAATTGAAAAGTTTTTACAACGAAAAACTGAATAAATTCGAAAATGTGTCAAAAGTTCAAAAAAATCCAAACTGTTTAACAATTGTTGTTGATGGGCAAAACATACTAGTATATTTTGTGTGTAGAGCGCGTGAATTTTGAATTGAACCCTTTTTAATTTCCATGGTTTTATAAATCACTATATACAAGGTACAACCGATTTTAATTGTAAATCTTAACCAAAACGATTCAATAGATAATGAAATGGGCTTTCGGAATAAAAAAACAGTTTCAAAATATATGGATTTTTAAAAAAGGTACAGAGTGGTAAACTTTTAAGAATTTTTTGACGAGTGTTCAATTTAAAATTCACGCGCTGTCTACATACTTGCGCGTCATTCCCTGACCTTCATTCCTCGAGGAATTCGCCCATCGATAATTTCTGGTAACAAGCACCGTCGATAAAATGCTGAAAGTTTAGGCAGCATCGCCGAGTTCCACAACTGTTCATCCTTGTATATCCTTTCAACATAGAAATCGTTTTTGGAGTACAGGATGAAATCGCAGAACTCTTTGTTGGTAATATTTAATTGCCCTTGTACCTGAAAATATTAATTATGGTTTTTTTTTCAAGTTAATTTCGCGATTTTTTATTTCGTAACAATGCTTCTTGGGATCGGCTTCAATAAATTTGTGTTCCACGGAATACAAGCATTTAATTTCGGCAATGCCATTGTCTCCAATGAGTCCATCGGGGGATGCCGTCAGAAATGGATAAGTCCTCGACACAAATAGGCCGCAATCCATAATTTCAATTCCATATTTTTGAAAGTACAGGTCTTTAGCAGTTTTTTCGTGCTCTCTGCCGAACATTATTGCGGTACTGTTCAGTTCCCGCTTATAGAGTATATCTTTGACCAAGTTATGGGAAGGAGTTGTGGGTCTTCTTTTAATCACATGCCCAAATTTTGAGGCAGTCAGGTAGTCCTTCCGGATGTTTCGCCACTTTTCATTTTCGTGTTGGCCTCTCGTTGACTTCTCGATGTCGATGATATCCTCTTCCGCCTCCACTCTTCTTTCCAGTTTTGATAAAAATATCCTGCATTTTTCCTCCATCACCTCCTCTGAAGTATCTTCTTCAGGTTCATTTGGGCCATAATTGACGTCAGGTCCAGCCGAACTTGGTTTTTTACAAATTTTCATTCAATTTTCTTCTCTGCGTCGGCGTTGCAAAATTCTGTCTTTGGTGGTACAGAATTATTCAGTTGTAGCACCAACCACGGAGTTGTTCTTTCTCAAAACTTGCATGTGCCAGCCCGGTCCAAGAGAATGGGAAATACCCGCACCATACGTTCGTATTTGGTAAGAGAATCTTTTGGTGAAATTGACTCTCTTACCACCAACACACTTCGCGACCAAAGACATAAACCTGTAACATATATAGTGAATAATTCAATTATGAATATGTAGTTTCATTGCAAATTAACCTTTCCGCTTGGTTGGTGGTCTGGTTATGAGCAATTCGGTCGGCTTTTAAAATGAGGGGTTGGAGAATTTTTTTTATATCAAATAAAAAGTTGTCTTTAAAAAGAAATTCACTATATCTTTATAAAAAGCACAGTTTATGCGCAGGGTGTTTATGAAATTTTCGAAATACATGCAAAATAATGTAACGGTGATTTCACTGGATAAAAATATGTAACAAGCTATAACTTGTGTCATAGCTTTAAGCCATATGTCATATTTAAGAATCACCCTGTATGTGATTCTGGCTGTGATTTACTAGTCAACATGTAGGTACATCATCATACCATTGAAGGTGTCGTCCAAAAATATGATATGGGTTATTAGCAACCTCCTCTCTCAAAGCTTTTGGGTTATTCCGGTTTCTTTTGATACTTGACCGCACCCCTTTCACGATTCTTTCCAGACGTGAAAAACCTTCAGTTTTTTTAGAAAGAAGTTTTCTCATGCTAATATTGACAGTTTATATTGACAGTTAATATTGTGCAGTTTTGTGCTGATATTCTTGGTAATGTAGTTAGCACATTCGATTTTCTCCACAATACTTCCATACGAAACTGTTTCAATGATTTTCGCTTACACATTTGAGTCTCCGTCCCCTGCAAACAAAAAGAAAATTAGTATTGAACTCAGTGAATACGTAAAGGTATAATAATGTTACCGATCATATTTTTATAAATCACTCCGTGTTGCTCTTTACTTTTTGAAAATCTTTCAACTATTATGTCGTGTTCCATAGCTGTGGACGGACCTCTAAAATTCAGGGCACATTCGTGGTTCTTCACCGTACTCTTCTGTTTCTATGCATACAGGATACAGGCACATTGAACAAAACTTGTTCCTCACTCCCAGGAACAAGGGAAGTTTAGTTTCTGCCCCAATAATAATTCCCTACGAAGAACGATACGATGGCAATAAAGAGAACCGTATTATATGTACCTTTTTTATAAGTTATTATAAGCAATAAAAATGATTTTAAAGAGACTTACAACTCCTGAAGAGGCATCGTAGCCATGTCCGTATGTCCTCTTCTCCACCCACCATCTACTATAACAGTAATATAGAGAGTTCCGTCAATAATGTGTCTTTTTTAATAGCCAACTCTTTTTACTTTTTCCCTGCGATCTCAATTTGTTCTTCGAGAAAATTTTCCCACATCTGAAAAACGCAACGTAATTAATTTATATTTGTCAAATAACCAATTACTTTTAGTTTTACCTTTTTCACCTTAACAGTTTCTCGAGCAAACGTTTGATTGGACATGAATGGAACATCCATTAGAGCAAACAGTTCTTCACATTGTCCATGACCAATTCCTGTATAAAGGCAACCCCAAGCAACGCGGTTATTTACCTCGATTTCCAGTAGTTTGTTTTGCGGATCGGTGGAAATCACAATTGTTTTCTCACAATTGTCGCAAAAAAAGTACAGTTTGAAAAATACTCCACGGCGAACCTCTTTCGCGTAGTCCATTCTTCCCATAGTGCAATCGGTAGAATGTTTTACAATTTTTATATAAAAATCCTGCAGCACATGGCCTAAATTGGCAATACGTCGTCCTGACAATTTGTCGGCTATTGTCTGGTGGTCCCTGCAAAACCCTGCAAACCCTCCAAAACCCAAAAACCCTGCAAAATTGAAATAATACCAATTAGATCACATACTAGTGCCAACTAAACTGTATAACTTACGCTTTGGAAGAAAGTAATTTCATCTTTTTTGATGTTACTTTCCTAATCTTGGAAGGGGCTTTCCTGGCTTTAGGCATATTGCAAATATCTACAATTATTTCATGAAAAAATATGGTAATATACCTACAGAGTATACAATTTGGATTATTGGGGCCAGAAAATATTTTGTCTCTTGAATTTGATTAATCGTAATTAAAACAATAGTAAAAAAAATTTTTTTTCGGCCCCATTCTTTGCAATGGGGTGTTTTTCATCAAAACATAGTTAAAAGAACCCATACATCATACATTAAGAATAAAAGAAAGAATTTCGAAATTTCGTGCTAGAAAACTCGCGCGTGTTTGAAAGAGCTCAATATGCACTTATACTGTAATATACTATATTAGAACAGTCACAGTCATTGTTCAAAGTTGGTGTTGTTTTTTTTTGCTTATATAATCAAATAGATTTCCTCGGCGAATTTTTTGTTAAATGAAATTCTGGAGACACAGCCAAAAAGTACTCGGAGAGACGCTACTTTTTATATATAATAAGTTGCTATTTCGTACATTAGCTTCTGAGATATAACTCCTCAAAATTGATTAGTGTTCAATGAAATGGTTAATAAAATTACTATTTTTTCCTCATGTCTTGAGAAATAATTGTTTCTCACAGTAACCAGAGTAATGTTTTTGTTGAAATTTACATTAAAAAGATTGGAATTTAAATTTAAAAAAATGTCTCGCTTCGAATTTTGACTAATTCATAAATTTGACACCAACTTTAAACAATGACTGTAACCGTTCTAATATATATTTTTTAATTCTGAAATAAGCATATGACAAATTGTTCCCTCTTATATAATATGCTCCACCAGTTTTTATAAAATCGAATTGTGGAAAAAAAATTAAACAATATTGAAAATTTTCAATATTTTTCGATTTTACTTGATTGCAAAATTATTGTGCAAAATCTAATAAACCGATCGAAACAAAATATACAGGATTCTTTTATTATAACATCAAGATTTTTTACCTGTGATATGGAAGTCCAAACTACATTTTAAAGCGCCTAAAATAATAAATTAAGAAACCACTTTTTTGAGCAGATATTTTTTGTTTATTGCTATTGTCGCGTCCAGGGGATGAAGTCACCCTGAGAGCGTGCTAGGGGGGTAGCTCGAGGTGGAGAACAGAAAACAGTTGGGGAAATATAAATTTATTTTCAGCGGTTAAATACAGGGGATGGTGGTTGAAGGCTGGTAAAGGGTCTTGGAGGCAAGAGAGATTGCCGATGTCTCGATTGCAACAAAACGCTGAGAAATGTCCACTGATTCCTAACAAATTAGTTAGGAGTTCTAGGAATAGAACTCAGCTCTGCCAGCAAATCCTACTCTCACGTCCTCGAAGACACAATGTGTCGCGTAACCACAGGGTGCATGGCGTACAATGGGTGTACGTTATGTAGCAGACGAGAGAGGGTGAAAAGCGAGTTTCTGGCGCTTTAAAACTAGGACATATCGGCTAAGGGAATAAACCCCGAAAGAAAATTCTGGTCCTCCTGGTTGGGGGTTGAGGCGTAGGGCTAGCACCGCTACCCTTAGAAAACATACATGTATCGCTAAAAATCCCAGTAAAAAAGTGAAGCCGGACGGATTTAACAGACAACGACATTGCAAACGAAAACGGATTATGAACATTGGAACCTGGAATATAAAAGGCTTACGAACAAAGCAGAAAGAAGTTTTAGATGAAATCAGGCGGTTTAAGATGGATATAGTGGCTCTCACTGAAACTAAAAAGAAAGGAAAAGGAACTGAACAACTAGATGATTATACACACCTATACAGTGGTGTAGATAAAGGCCAGTAGGGCCAAAGCAGGAGTTTCGTTACTTATCAAGAATAGACTAGCAAGAAACATTAAAGATTGGGATGCCATTAATGAACGTATGTTGAAAGTCGAACTCAAACTAAAAGGCAACGAAGTGGTAATAATAACAATATACTCACCTTCAAACGACGATCTGGCTGCAAATAAAACGACCACGATGAGAAATTAAACCATCTATTAGATTCCATAAGCAACAGAAAAGAGATCCTCCTGCTAGTAGACTTCAACGCTCATATACAATCAAAAACAAAGGACGCCATCGTAGGACCCTATGGAGGAATTGACGTGAATGACAATGGAGATAGGCTTGTAGAACTATGCCAACAACACTACGAATTCAAAATGGATTTTACAAACACAAAGACATCCACAAATATACTTGGGTACAGCCTACTCTCCAGAGAAAATCAATTATCGATTTTGTTATAACTAGACAGACCTCTAAAATAAGACTAAGTACATGATGTCCCAGTGTACAGAGGAGCAGAGTGCGGCACAGATCATTATCTGGTAAAGGCAGAAGCCTTCTTTCCGCTGACAATACATCCTGAAAATCAGTCAGTAATAAATTCCCGAGAAACAATCGAAATAAGGTATAACTTGAACAGTCTAAAAGACGACTCGACAGCATTCCTCTATAAACTCAGGCTAAATTTAAAACTCAATAACGTAACATATTCATCTGGTTTTAAATACATATGAAAACATAGTGAAATGTATGGGAGAGGCTGCGATGGAGGCCCTGGGAGAACAAAAAAGAAGCGATAAACGAAAAAATACCGATTGGTGGAACGAAAACATTGACCAACTGATATTAGAAAAAGACGAGCATATAACGTTTGGCTGACGACACATAATATAGAACATAGGAGATATTATTCACGCTGTTCCTATAATGTTAAAAAAGCTGTACGAAAAGCAAAAAATGATGCCTGGGACAACAGATGCATGCAAATAGACCAGAATATAGGATACAATAGATCCAGTGAAGCATGGAGAACTCTAAAATCACTGAGAACGGATAGAAAAGAACGAGCCCCTATCAGCCTCATACCACCAAGTGAGTGGATACACCATTATAGGAATTTGTACACTCAAGATCGTTCAGAATTTATAGGAGAGAATGACGATGGAAGTGATAACTTAGAACTGTCATTCACAGAAGAAGATCTAATTACAGAAGAAGAAGTGAGAAAGGCTCTCCGCACTATGAAAAATGGACGAGCTCCCGGGCCAAAAGGAATTCCTATAGAACTTTTGAAAAATGGACCAAACTTACTATTCCAACTACTTACATTTGTCTTCAACTGCTTTTTGAGAGGCGAACAATTACCCCTCGAATGGAAAACGGCCTACATATCTAATTTACACAAAAAAGGCGACAGAAAATTATGTTCAAATTATAAAGGACTTAGTGTGACAAACTCCATCTCAAAATTATATGAAAAAATTATTAAAGCACGAACAGAACAGCAAATTCATGATATAGACGAACAAAATGGCTTCCGTGCTGGCAGATCATGCTCTGATAATTTATTCTGCTTAAAACAACTCCTGGAGAAAAGGATGACCCGAAACTTAGAAACACATATGATATTTATCGATTTAAAAAAGGCCTACGATAGTATACCCCTCAGTAGAATGTGGCCTGCAATGTCGGAAAATGGCGTGAGTGACCTTAATATACAAGCTGTGAAAAATTTATATACAAATATGACTAGTAGTATTAAGTTGGGATCAAAACTATCGGAGGAATTTCCAATATCCAAAGGTTTACGACAGGGATGCACAATTACCCCAACCTTATTCAAGATATATTTGAACCCCACGTTAAAACATTGGAGGCGCAGCTGCCGAAATATGGGAATTACAGTTGGAAATGATAAACTTTTCACGTTACACTTTGCCGATGATCAGGTCATTGTTGCTGAAGATGAGGATGATATAAGCTATATGGTCAGGGAACTAGCAGAGGAATACAAGGCATGGGGTTTATCAATTAATATGGAAAAAACAGAATATCTAGTCGCGGGAGGCATAAACAGGGATTTGGTATTAGAAAAGGGAACTATTAAATATGTTGATTCATACAAATACTTGGGAATAAATATTACTAAAAGTGGCACTAGTGAAACTGAAATTAAGAACCGTATCAGACAGGGGAAACAAGCAACAAAACAACTAAATGGAATCTTGTGGAGTTCACAGATTACACCAGATACTAAGATCAGAATCTATAAGACCATCGTAGAGAGTATTACAACCTATGGGGCCGAAGTCTGGGAAATGACTGGACATTTGCAAAGGAAGTTGATGACAGTGGAAATGGATTACTGGAGACGGTGTTGTAGACTGACACTGCTAGATAGAATAAGTAACGGTGAGATAAAGCAAAAAATGAAGATAGACACCACTATCGTTGATACTGTTGAAGCAAAACGTCTGAGATGGTATGGCCACGTATGTCGAATGCCGGATGATAGATGGCCAAAGAAAATGATGACATGGTTTCCTCCAGAGCGGAGGAAAAGAGGACGCCCTAGAAATACATGGAGAGATGGTATCAGAAACGCAATGACTCAAAGAAATCTACAAGAAGAAGACTGGAGAGATAGAAAGCGCTGGCGACTGGGATGCGAGAAACGACTCTAAGTTCTATATAAATCCCAGATATATATATATATATATATATATATATATATATATATATATATATATATATATATATATAATACAGGGGATGTGGAAAAAATAATAAAAGAAAAAAAAGAATAAATGAAAACAACACGAGAACAAATAAAAAAATAAAAATGAAAATAATTAGACAAGTTAAAGCAAGAAAAATGTTACATAAAAGAAGGGGCTCTTACATGGTTATTTTCGGGGAGGCGAGTACAGACGTCGGAGGTGCGACCCTTGGCGAACCACTCACTAACTGGCGACCAAACAGCCAAAAGCCAAAAAGACCCCCGATCGATATTGTTCTTTGAATTTATAATTTTGTAAATCGTTAATTCGGTGGTCTGTTGAACTCGTAAAGACTGCCGAATAGACGGTTTACCCTGTATTTACTTGATTAATTAGTGAACTTGTCGCTAATGTCGATATCCGAGAAGCGGAAATGACGTATGAAAATTTGCAATTACAGGTGAACTAAAGTTTGATAACCGCGGAGCGGGTAATAATAATTGCAAGATTTGTAATTGCAGGTCGGTAACTCGCGGAAATTACAATGACCTCGGGTTCTTAATTAGGTCGCGACACTATTTTGTAAAAACGCTAATAAATTTTTGAATTTCTAATCTATGCCACATTACGTAAAAGGCGATTCTGCATTTTTTTCCTCTCTTCAACTTTCTTCTAAATTCAATACCTAGACTAGAAAGTTAGAAGCAAAACAAGTCGGGAAAACGCGGTTTTCCATTTTTTTTTAATTGTTGCATTTTAAACAATGTTCCCCACCTCTGCGCTTTGGAGGATAAGTCAATCATTATTCTACGCATCATTCCAGAGGTATTCATGTAAAACCATTGCGGTTACCTCTTACAAGTCTTACATCCCCATCAAAACAGATGGGTCCGGGACTAATGCCCTTTTTTCGAAAAAGTGTTTTTTGACTCGTTACAATACCTCTACTTTATGAGTTGGCTAAAAATTGTCGATAAAACGGGGAAAAAATGGAAAATGCTTTTGTTGTGGCGACGAAAAGGTAAGTTGCAAAAAATGTATCTATAATATTTATCAGTTCTGAAACAAAGTGTGCAAGATCGCTCAACTTATTACCTAAATTGGAAAACCCTTCTGTAGGTCACCTACTTTGGCGATTTTTCGGAACAGTAATTTTTTTACATATTTGTGTTATAATAAATATTAAATAAAAAATACTTACGTCTGCCTTCACTTGAACACAAAACAATTAATAGTCTCTATCTAAATCACTTAATAACACAATCACCAAAAACTGGGAACACAAATCGCCTGTATAACTCACCACTAGGACTCTCAGTAAGATACTGATATTCTTGTCCGAATGGGTTTAACTATTTTCAGGGACGATAGCAAATTGCACCGAAACCCATTACCGGCTTATCGAAATTACGATAAGAAAGGGATGGCCATGGAGCATAAAGTGCGAAACTAGAGCCAATAATCAGCCATCGCTATTATTCCAGGATGTGCAAGTGCGTCAGCCATGAAATCAAAGTAAAAACAATGACTGACCTCTTCTAGATTCAATAGAGGTAAACCAAAAATATGTCCGAGCCATTGTCCTAAACCCTAATCACCTGAACCCTTACGCATATTTATCGATTCTTGTTTCGTCACCTAAACCCAAACAAAGTAATTAAGTAACGTATTCCATCTATTTATTTCCTTGCTTTCCTATTGATTTCAATAGAAAAATTGAAAGTCTTCATGATATCGCTCATTGGAAAGCAACTCAGTTTAGAAAATTTTTGCTGTATATGGGACCTCTTGTTTTAAAAGATGTGTGTGACAAATCCATATATGAAAATTTTTTATTACTCCATTTCAGCGTGTCAGTTCTTTTAAGTGAAAGGCACCTGCAAACATTTAATTGTGATTTAGCGCATAATTTATTAACAACTTTTGTTTCCCACTGCAAGTCTGTTTATGGTGTAGATGAGTATCTGGTATATAATATGCATTGTTTAACACGTATTGCTGATGATGCTAGGCTATTTGGAACACTGGACAACATTTCAGCTTTTCCATTTGAAAACTATTTAGGATCATTGAAAACGTTGGTTAGATCTTCTAATAATCCATTACAACAGTTGTATCGTCGTTTAAACGAACTTAATTTTGACAATACTAATGATAATAAGCATAACTTAAAATATTATATAGAGGATAATTGCGGTCCATCAGTAATTCTCGGTGATATTCTCAAACAATATAAAAAAAGTTACATTTAAACGTACTCAACGTTCAGTTAAATCGCACTCGGTTGCTAACTGTTACTGCATGGATAATAACAATAAAGTTATTCAAATAGAAAATATTATTAAACGTACAGATAATCTATGTTTTATAGTTGGTAGGGAATACATGGAATATAGCTCATTACATTCCTATCCTTTTGAATCAAGTGACTTACAAATATACATAGTCCAAGTGCTAGGAGAACTGAAAATGTATGAATTAGGAAGTATCCTCACCAAATGTATCAAGGGTAGTCAAGTATCATTTCCATTATTACACAACCTGAAGCTTATTAAATTTAAAATATATATTATATATATTGTATAATCAAAATTGTATTTTTATATTATGTATTTATATGTCCCTTGGTATTAATTTTTATTTGTTGATTTTGTATAATATATTGTGTACAATATTTTTCAAGCTACATCATACACGGTACTTAAATTTCATTAAACTGATAAAAATACAGTTTTAGCAGGGTTTTTTCCGCAATTCCTACCCATATAATAGTCCAAATATTTGACGTCATAACGCCGTCATAAACTAACGTCCTAACGTCGTCATAAACTAACGTCGTAACGTCGTCATAAACTAACGTCATTTTACATAAGACTTATACACGTGATGTAGACGTATATAATACGTCAGTTATGACGTCAATTTCGGTTATTCCATAACTAAAAAAAAAAAGAAAAACTTCAAAATGTCGTCTGTCTGCTCCCTGGGATGTACATTAATTGATGTGGTTTTATTTGGGGGATACTGAGAACTCTCGTTTTTAACCTTATACACGATATCCTTAATCACCTCAACCTACCTGTAATGAAGCTAATTAATAAATATTTGACGGATAATGATATTACCTTGTAAAACCTCATCTAATTACTTTTTCCCATAGATCCCTTAGATCCTGGGTATCTATCCGAGGCAACTCTTGGGTGTGAAATGCATCGCTGTTGCCCCGATGAGAGAAAAGTCAACCTCTGTTGTGGAGGTTTATAACAAGGCTTATAACATGCAATCACCCAGTACAGTGAAAAGTAAACTATGACCTACCCATATACAAATAATGTGGGAAACTGATATTTTATGTTTTATATTATGTTGTATACGTTTTTGTAACAAAAATACTTAGTGTGCTTTGATTGATAATTAGAGATAACATTAGCAATTTTGTTTATGTAAGAAGCTTGACGTATTTTTGTACAACGAAGCGGATTAAAACGGTTACTTTGTCTACAAAAGGCTGTTTTTTCTACCGAACCGGACTTACTTTCCTGGACTTACAAGTAGTAAGTCGAAGGGCGAGATATAGGAGCAGTATCAGTGCTCAACATTAGTGGGACCGTGACAGGACCCTGGTAGAAAAAACTAAAGAAGCGGACTATTGTGATGACCAGATGCCCGGAGAATTAGACAAAGTGAAAAGAAATCGCAGTGTTTAACGTATGCTGTTCACCCGAAAGGTAAACGAGCTGGAAGCGCTTTGGCAGGCCGAGGAGGTGGACAAACGTCAATTCCTGGTCAGTCTGAACATGCTTAGTGCTAAATTGGAGGAGCTGCACGTATTAGACGCCCAACTTCGCGACCATCTGACATGTGTGAATCGCTGGAAGAAGAGGAGCTCATTGAGGAAATTGGCGCATGTGACTCATATTCTGCTAAGTACCTACATGGAGTTCAAGATTCGGTATGACGAGTTGGACGACCTAACGGAGAGCAGAGTAGACAGGATAAGCCAGAAAGCTCAAGAACAAGACGAACTTCCAATAGAGAAGCGTAAATCCAAGCTTCCTACAATCCAGTGTAAATGTTTTTGTGGAGATGTCAAAGACTGGTTGACGTTCTGGGCTCAGTTTCGGAAAATGCATGAAGATCCCGAGATAGACGACCATGACAAAATCGAATATCTCACACAGGCGACGGAGCCGAACAGTAGGGCGAGACAGTTGGTGGAGAGCTACCCGGCAATGAGCGAAAACTATGGAAAGATGATGGCCAGTCTGCAGTCGCGGTTTGGCAGAGAGGAGCTTCAAATCGTGGTGTATGTGCGAGAGCTTCTGAAGCTGGTTTTGAAGAACACCTCATCTCATCAAAAGTTGGAACTTCATGTACTGTATGACAGGCTTGAGACACAACTGCGTGCTTTGGAAACTTTGGGTATTACTGCGGAAAAATATTCGGCCATGCTGTTTCCCCTAATAAAATCCTGCTTTCCCGATGAATTACTACGAGTTTGGCAACGATCGTCCTGGTGTAATGTTTCGAATTTGGCTGAGTCCAGCACAAGTTTGGACTCTAAAGGAGACGTCAACCTGGAAAAGCGCCTAGATAGTCTGATGCAGTTTCTAAAAAATAAGGTGGAAAATGAGCAAATAATTAAGCTGGCCAAGGAAGGCTTTGGGATTTCTTCAGATACTCGTCGATCTGGTGATTCTGCACGGACAGAGCGATTAACTGCCGGACCGAGTGTTGCAGCCACTGCTACAGATCTGCTAAACTTTAATTCCCAGAAGTGTGGCATCTGTGACAGATCGTATGACAGCGAATCGTGTTTTAAGTCCCAGAAGTACTCCATGGATGAGAAGAAGAGAATTTTAACGGAAAAACGTGTCTGTTTCCGCTGTGTAAGAGTGGGGCATCAGTCGAAAAAATGCAAAGCCAGAATGAAGTGCGTTGTTTGTGGCAAATCCCATGTTACCCTGATGTGCCATGAATTTTCGATAAATAAACCGGTTTCGAACGATGGGGTAGAAGAGAAAACGGACAAGGTGGGACGGAGAACATTCCTTAACTAACCAGACGAGTACCCACGTGTTCTTGCAAACCCTGTACATAACAATCCGAGGTGTCGCAGGAAGGCGCGGAGTGCGAGCGCTAATTGATACGGGTTCACAACGCTCCTATGTCTTGCGGTCTACAGCAGAGAAATTGGGTTGCGTCATTAAAGGAAGGGACAAGCTGATACATTACCTATTTGGAGGAACGGAGGCTGTCTACGAACATAATCAATTCGAACTAGACGGAAACAATTTCACTAGTAACATCGAAGCGTTTGATCAAGCAACAATTTGTAATCGAGTGTCAACAGTTTTCCGTGGACCGTGGACACAACAATTAACCAACATGTGCATCGAACTGTCGGACGCAGGGCAGACAGGCCCTATTGAACTGCTGATAGGAGCAGATGTAGCCGGCACGGTGTATACAGGTGATGTACGAGTTTTGCAGTGTGGCCTCTGGTAGCTGATGTGGATACCGTACTCGGATGGACGCTGATGGACGCTCCATTAGCAAGACTGTGGGAACTTGACGTGTTAGGAATAGGAGAGACGTCAGAGAAGCAGTTACGCCTGGAAATGGAGACCGCAGCTAAGGAGTTCTTCACACAGACGACCACTCGTGACGAGGAGGGGCGATATGAGGTGCGACTTCCTTGGCTAGATGGGCACCCCCCCTATCCCGGAGAATCACGCCACTGCCAAGAAGAGATTGGATTATACTACGAGAAGACTACGAGGAGAGGATCTGTTCGAGGCATATGGTGCGATATTCAAGGAGTGGTTAGTCGACGGGGTGATAGAACAAGTAGGTGACTCGAGAGCTGAGGTAAGCTATCACTATCTTCCTCATCGTGCGGTGGTAAAACCCAATAGCAGCACTACCAAAATCCGACCGGTCTTTGATGCTTCCTCTCATTCGAAGGATCAACCTTCGTTAAATCAGTGCCTGGAAAAGGGACCTAACTTGATTGAACTAATATTGAATGTCTTATTGAGGTTTAGAGAAGAGAGAATTGGGGTCATGGTCTACATAAAGAAAGCATTCTTACAAATAAGCGTTCACCCGAATGACAGAGATTACCTACGCTTCTTGTGGATTGGTGATCATGGCGAAGAAGTGACTTATCGACATAGACGTGTGGTTTTCGGAGTGAGCAGTATTCCATTTTTGCTAGCTGCAGTTTTGGAACGTCATTTGGATATGTGCTTGAGGGAGTGCCAGCGAAGAACAAAACCTTACTCTGGTATTACTATTCAAAAACTGCAGATCAGTTTTTATGTAGACAATTGTGTGACCAGTGTTTCAGGTGAAGATAACCTAAACACCTACATAAAAGAAGCCAAGTTAGCCCTCCAAGAGGCGCAGTTCGACTTAAGATAGTGGGAGTTCACGAGGAGAACCAATGAGGACGAGGCGTGGATGCAGCTTCTGGGACTCGAGTGGCATCCTGGTAGAGATGTATTGAGGATCAGTAACGATTTTATTGAAGATGATGATCTGGAAGGCCCAGTAACTAAACGAAAGATTCTTTCTATGGCACAACGAGTGTTTGATCCAATAGGGTTTACGTATCCAGTGACCTTAATTACCTAAATACTCTACGTAATCCATATTTACGTACGATATCTACACACACGTTATCCACAGATCAACACGTAAGCGCACCACTTTAGCACCGGTAGTGACATCACAAAACTCTCCAACATTGGTCACATGGAAGTGAGCGATACTGGGTTTAGTCTATGATCGTTGACAGGCTTGTACCTTCTCTCGGGCTTTCACGCCCACGCCTCTTTAAAGCCGGCTACATACAGATGCGAATTGCGAATTGCGAACTGCGAAAATTCGCATTCGCAAGCCGGCTACATATAGATGCGAAATGCGAATTGCGAATTGCGACTAAAGTTCCCATTGGTCCAATTTATGTGGTGTGGGAAGCATACACAGCATATCGGGAACCTGCGACATTCGCAAAATTTGAAATTTGGGGGGTGGGAATCTTGAGAAACGTTCAATATTTTGCGGAAGACGAAAGAAATTGACAGGTTACGCTTGCGCACAGCACAGCTTGTCGCTGTCCTTCGGCGTTCAAACAGTTCAACCGTTCAACCTTGTTTGTACGTACTTGTACGTTTGTAGACGCGTTGTTGTATCTGTTGCACACCCGTTATTACTTTATTGTCCACGATCTATTCTATACTTTTTTATATTTGTGTTGTGTTTTCTTTAGTCTTTTAGTGTGTAGTGTTGTTTTTCATAGTTTTAAAGGTGTAAATTTTAGTGCATAATTTGTGTATAGTTTTTAAGTATTTAGGTAAAATGGAGGACGAATTGTTTGAGGTACATTGTTTAATTTGTATATTTTGTTAGAAATGACATAAGTATATTTTTAGGTTCAATATGAATGCGAAAGTTGTGGGGCACTTCTAAGTCCCTCGTGCATAACAAACCACCACTGAGGAGAAACTGTGGAGCAAGGAAAAATTGTAAGTAGCAATTATACACAGTCCAAAGGAGAGGTTAATTATTAATGCAAATTATTTGAAGGAAAAAAGTAATGTTGAGGACGAAAGCGACCTAAACGGTAAATTGATAGAGGCAGTGCAAGCGAGGCCTCCTTTTTGGGACCGTACACTACCTTTAAAAATAAGGGGGAAAAATAGCAGGGAAATTTTATGGAAGGAGGTTGTAACGAAGCCGACGTCAGAGATTTGAGAGTAGGCCACCCACTATACAATTGATCGCGAAACCAAACCTATCTCGGATAGATGGCGGCCGATAAGGCACTGTCCAATCCACCTTCGTTTCAATGCCAAGACTAAATAAATATAAACCACTCGCCCCTTCCAGCGGTCCTCTGCCCGAGTTAATCCAAGGCGAGAACCAAGACTTGTTTATAGCAAGTCGGTCCGATCCGTCTATCTGTCTATTGTAAACGTCACCGCCGTTAGTTATAAGCCGCCGAACTATTTGTTATTTGTGAGTGTACGTAAATTGTACATTGTCCCCGACCGATAGTCTTAAGCCGCCTGAACTATTCGTAGCTATTCGTCTATTGTGAAAGCGTCCCCGACCGCTAGCTAGTAGACTATACGTTATCTGTGATTTTTCGTTGTGGGCGTACCGACCGCTAGATATAAGCTATCTGTGGGTGAACGTTTACTACATGTTAAACCGGCGACTGCGAAAACGTTCCTTTTTGCAACCGCCCAGAATTAATTTTTCCGTCGTTGCGTTGAGGAAAAGTTAATTCCCGTCTACCGTATTCTCTCTCTCACACTCTCGCTCTCTCGATATGTAAAAGCCGCACTACTGAATATTAGACTCTGCACGTTTTCTTATCTTCTCCGTATTTAGCTATTTCTCTTTCATTGTGAAATTGTTAGGATAATTTTCCGTTTTCTCATTTTCAATATTTAGAGGGTTTTCATATTTCAAATCTTAAGTTTTATTGCTCGCAAACGTATTGTAATTTTCAGTTTCCGCATTTTCGCTTATTTAAATAGTTTTCGATCTTTCCGATTTCATTTAGAATAAAATTTTATTTCTCTCGAACTGTGATACTTTTATATCTTCGCTTTTGTATGTTTCCTTTCCGAGATTAATAAATAACTGTAAATAAGTTTTTGCCAATCTCCGTTCGACGACCTCGCAGGTGTTAGTCGAACGAATTATTTTCATGGCCAATTGGGAATAAACTAATTTTGGGATTTTCTGTTTTTGAACGTGTGTTTCATTTCTACAGACAACCCTGGTAATCTCCTGAGTTCGTAAATTACCCAGGCATATTCCCGAGGGAGAAAACCCTTAAAAATCTGGCGCCCGAGCAAAACCGTAAAACCGACTCTTAAAACCGTTTCCCGAACTCCCGAACTCCGTCCCAGCGCCAAATCTCACTAGTAACCGCACCTAAGCGCGTTACAAGGTGTACGAAGAGCTCGGTGGGGCTATTCCCATGAAAAATTTAGAGGGGAAATGGGGGAACCTCAAAGACTCATTTTTAAAATATTCCAAGTAAGTTGCATAATTGTAGGTTACTTTTTTTTCATTTCGTAATGAGTCATAGTTTGTAGCACAATCTATATGTTTACTATTTTAGAATATATACACCATCCGGGTCGGGTAACGAAAGCACGAAGAAGTGGATATACTACGATCTACTTGTTTTCTTGGCAACAAGAAATACACCAAGAATAACAAAGTCGAATGTGCCAGACGAAGCTAGAAAATAAATGGACACAGAAACCGATAACACGTCGCCAGGATGTTCGTCCTGGAGTTCAACCCTTACAACTCCACCAATGAAAAGGAAGAAAAACGTTAAGTGTACCGATACAAGGTACTAGTATTTATTTTATATACTTACTGTGCTTTAGACAAGGATGATGACCTGTTCCGAAAATTATTGGAGGAGCCAGCACCACCCGCACCACCAATTTCACCAGCTTTGTTGGCAGTACAGGCTGTCCTAGACAAATTACCAACGAGGATAAGGATGGAGGCCGAGATAGAAATGTTAAATAAAGTACATTTATTATACGCAAAGCATCGCAACGACTAAATATAAAAAAATATATTGATCAATAAATGGCATAGTACAATTTATTGTGATAATTGGGATATTATTGGATCCCATTTACAAAATAATTTGCAAATGCATTTCGTACACTGGAAGACCCTTTAGAATATGCATTTCCTCCCATTCTTCCAGCATTCTGTAACCCATTATTGCTTACTATGTCACGTGTCCACTCTCCCTCAATAATTTCCCCTGTTTCAGATTCTCTGTCTACATAACTTGAAAGACAATATTTGTTGGAATCTCCTTTAAAAATGTCTGCTTTTCTAAGGTAGTTATGTAGACATACTAATGCGGCTATCATTTTCTCCGTTGTCTCCAAGTTGGCTATAATTGGTTTCTCCAAAATTCTCCATTTCGCTACAAGAATGCCAAATGTATTTTCAATTGTCCTTCTTGCACGACTTAATCTATAACAAAAAATTATCTTCATAAGTATTTCGACAAAATATGTAGGTTTCCCCTACCTATAATTGAAAATTATCTCATTATGCGGAAGAAAACTTCCAGGGTATGGTCGCATTAAATTCACAGAGAATGGAAATGCTGCATCCGCTACAAAACAGTAAGGCATTGGTTGTTGAACATTAACCAGTTTTCTTGGAGCAGGTAAGTTGATGGAGTTGTAAAGAAAACTCCTTCCAAAATTGCTAGTACGAAATACTCCACCATCACTTTGCCTTCCTTTCGCACCAATGTCAACAATTGTGAAACAATAATTTGCATCACATACACTAGTAATTACTAGTGTCACATTACACTAGTAATATGACACTGAAGAACTGCTTGTAATTAAAGAAATCAGAACCAGTATTTGGAGGTGCCTAAAAGCATACTTTAAAATAAAACTGATCTGACATTTAATTTTATAATTACTTGTATTCTGACGTTTTCCATCAATGGCACCTACACAATTGGGGAAATTCCATTTTGTTTCAAAACCAGTAGCAATTTCTATCCACATCGATTCATTTGGGCATGGCAAATACTCTTCATTTAAAGCTTTCCAAAGGGCACTGCAAGTGCTTTTAATAGTATAAGAAACAGTACTGTAGCCTAATCTATAGCTGTATGAAACGCTTCTCATACTTTCACCAGATGCTAAATATCTGAAAGAAACATATCGTACAGGAAGAGATATTGCATTAATAGGCAGGTACATTTCTTTTTCTATGAATGTACCTAAATGTAACTGACAACATTTCCCCTGGGGATATTGGTTCACGAGAAATAAACGTCTGCTGTAAATAAGGTGCAACTTTCTCAACTAAATGGTCAAAATCTTCAACAGACATTCTATGCTAATTTTGAAATTTTTGTTGATCTGTACATCGCATTTCTTGCACCAAATTGTTATATGCACCCTGTTCTTTTCTTATTTGAAACACTTGACATGTTCCAATTGTTCTCTTTCTTCTCTGCTTTCTTTTCAATAATAAATAAGCGGCAATTCTGCGTCTTCGTCGCCAATGGTATAATTGGTGTTGGTACTGGTACCAATCCATAATGATATAAAATAATATCACAATAACGTAGTACAACTTAATACATAACACAACCAACAACAATACAAGTTAATAATAATCCCCATACGCAATCAATCAATAAAATTAGGTTAACCACACAGAATACCTATTTCATTGAATTATTGAACCATAGAAGCGTAACAGCATAACAAATATCGCCTAGTGAGAAAGTAAAAGTCTCTAAAATTGTTGCGTTTTTTCGCATCTGTATGAATACAGGATGTGCCAATGCGAATTCCGCCTTTCACAATTCACAATTCGCATCGCTTTCGCACATCCTGTGTTCATACAGATGTGCAAAAACGCAACAATTTTAAAGTGTTTTACTTTCTCACTGAGCGATATTTGTTATGCTGTTACTCGTCTATGGTTAAAGTAAATAGACATTCTGTGTGGTTTTCCGCAAAATATTGAACGTATCTCAAGATTCCCGCCCACCACATTTCAAATTTTGCGAATTTCGCAGATTCCCGACACGCTTCCCCCACCAAATAAACTGGACCAATGGGAACTTTAGTCGCAGTTCGCAATTCGCATCTATATGTACAGCGCGTACGATATCTGATGAGCTAGAATTCCAAGAACTTGCTAAGCCAATAAACCCCTTCTTATGGGAACTACTGTAACAATATACCGCGACAAAGGCGTGCCTTAAAAATTTCGACATTATTGTCAATGTCGAATGCACGTAAAAGCTAATATGGTAAGTGCTACGACCGCGCCGTCAATGACTTTCTAACGGTGCTGATACTCCCGCGGTTGTCGGATACCGACAAAGGTAGCTACACGTTTTCTTGGAATTTTACCTCATCACAGTTTGAACAAATAGTAGCCGGCTTAAGGCGGACACAGACTATTGTCACCTCACATGAGCTCACATGCTGTCACGTTAACTCACGTCACGGGCAAAAAGGGCGGAGAATTATTTCACATGGTTGGAATATGTTCTCGAAATTAATTCAAAGTGATGGTGTATATGAAACAAATGTAAGAGAATCTGAATATGAAATTTGTGGCTCAGCCGGGATTCAAACCCGGGTCTCCCAATATCGCGTCAGGTGTTCTAACCGACTGAACTACCGAGACACCTATCAATTTCATTTTCGATGTTCGTGTTAAACGTTTTTGAGAGGATGATACGGAGAACGTATTGGTTGTACGCAACACACCGTACCTCCTCTCACGTTAATAATGTGGTCTCTTACGTGTTCTCTGATATACAAATGAAACAGATGAAATATGTTCTCGAAATTAATTCAAAGTGATGGTGTATATATGAAACAAATGTAAGAGAATCTGAAAATGAAATTTGTGGCTCAGCCGGGATTCGAACCCAGGTCTCCCAATATCGCGTCAGGTGTTCTAACCAACTGAACTACCGAGACACCTATCAATTTCATTTTCGATGTTCGTGTTAAATTTAAATCTTAAAATTTTTTTTTTCTCGATATTTGTATCGCGAAAAATTTAACTATTTCATGTTGGGGCGTCTAACTCAAGATGCGTTAGAAAATTTGTTTTCTTTTATTCGAAGAAGACGGTCCGTGCCTGATGCCCGAGAATTTAAGTGTGCCCTCAGAATGGTGTGTCTATCACAATTTGAAGGGAAAATACACCACGGGAATTACAACATTTCCGATGCCGATCACTTGGTTCGCTATTGTGATTCGATAAATACCCTGCAACCAAGTGAGCAATTTAATGACACTGATGAAACAATTCACTATGGATTAATGGCACATTTTGCGAATTGTAAATTAAGTGTCAATCTCAAGGAAGCTTTGTACAATTTTATTGGAGCTCTGTTACTGAAGATTAAGAAGAACTTTAAAAATTGCCACGCATGCTATTCTTCCCTCCTTTTGAAAGAAGGTGATCACACCTCAGTAGGGTAATTCGCAAAATTGAGAGAATACAAACAAGACAAAGAAAATCTTTGTTACGCAAGCCAGCAGCTATTTCATTTTATGTATGAGTGTGAGGTAAAATTTAGATTTTATGAACAGTAAATTGTTAAAAACTTTATTACTAGAAATTAGAAACATTATTTCTCCTACAAATTTCACAAACTACTCCACATACAGTCGAATGCAATACATTTTGGTTGTGAATGTCACTTTCAATATTTCAAAGATATGCAACCAAATAAGCAACATCTGTCCAACATTTGAATTTACCGCGTAATTTTGGAATCAAAATGGCGGCCGAATTGCGCTACTTTGGATATATAGTGACTTTAATTTGAATTAGAGTGAAGCGTCACCAGCGTCACCTCTGAAAATCATAATTTTTTTTCTTCCTTCCTCCTTCCTCCATAACGTGTCATGTATTCTTTTATATTCAAGCAAACTACATACTTAAATGAAACAATTTCGAGAACATATTCCATCATACATACTTAAATGTTTTTTTTATTTTTCGCAGCTGATAGGTAAGACATTGTGCTTACCTAGATTAACGGCTGCTTTAAAATTTTCCAATGTTAATCTCCCATAAAAAAATGGTGTAGAAACATTAGCCATGGTTACCATCCCCTCTCCAAATTTTTACGTTACACCATGGCCGTCTTTACTGAAAGGCCGGAACATTGATATTTGGCAACGCAGCGGCGAAGGCCGATTGTGTGAATTTAAGGTTATATTTACAATTTCTAATGTTGAGTGAAGAAGTGTTTTTTCTTTAAATTAAGTGTGTTTTGGACTGTATTTTCTATAGTGACTGTTACTAAATACATACTTTACATACCTATATAAATTAATTTTATTTTTGTATGCTCTGCGTACTAATAAAATGTAAGTAAAACCCAACTTTTAAGACTTTCGGTACAGTACAGAATCTCTTATATTTTTTTTGTAAAACGAATGTCTTTACACAGTCGAACCTCTATATGTACGAGAATGAAGGTGCTGCGAAATTTGCTCGTTATATAGAGGTCTCGTTATATGGAAATTCCCCCATTTTTAATGGTTATAAGGAGAAGACAAACGAGGAAAGTGGTGACAGTGGTGATGAAGAAATTATACAAAAACCATCTAAGCTTCAAGTGTTCAATGCACTTTCAACAATATGAACAGCCTTTCAGTTTGAAGACGTTCCAGAAAATGTGTTTGTTCAATTATACCGGCTTGAAGATTTAGGTATATGAAAAAACTTTGTCGTGTGATGTACAAACCAAAATAACAAATTATTCTAAAAAAACTGTACATAATATTTTATAAATTAGATAAACATAATATATAAATGTGAATAATTTACAATATGCTAATTAATTTCAATAAAAATGTGTTTGTATGTGAAAAAAATATTTTTTCCTAAGGGCCTAACCAAGCCCCTATAATTGAACAAACACATTTTCTTGAACGTTTCAAACTGAAAGGCTGTTCTTAATGTTGAAAAAGCATTGAACACTTGTAGCTTAGATGGTTTTTGCTGTGGTTTTTGTATAATTTCTTCATCACCACTGTCACCACTTTCCTCATTTGTCTTCTCCGTATTTTTCACATCCTGGATGAGACTCTTCTGTCGGTAAGCCAGATTCTTCTAAATCGTCGTCGAAATAGTTTAAAACCACTTTAACTATGATTAACGCTATAATCCTATATCCTCTGCATTCAAATTATTCGAATGTAAACACGTAAAGGCGGCCATGTTCCGATAAGTCGGCCTTCTATTTTCTTAGTCGGCGATGTTGCCAAATTTAATGCTCCGGCCTTTCAGTAAAGACGGCCGTGACTAAAATTATGAAATAATGGGCGCGTTTAGCGAACTCAGCAGCTGAGAGTAATCTACAAATGTTGCTGTGTGTTGGTTTATTTGAAATAATTGAACTGAAACTGCGACTTTTTGGTTTATTGCAAAATGGTGACTACATCGGTACAAGTGTTACTCGCTTACTTCATAGAATAGTTAGTTTAAGAAAATACATGTGTCTGTGTTCTCAAAACATATAAAGATATTAAATAACACAAAAAGATGTAAATACATCAACACTCTCCCTTATTTAATAACTTTGCAGACTCCCATGTCGTTACATAATTTTCGTAAACGAATTGAAAACAGTGGTTTTGTCAAAATATCCGCGAGCTGATTTTGTGTGTCAACTTTTGAAATGTCCATTTCTCCAGCTGTGACCAATTCGCGAACAAAGAAGTGTCTGATACGAATGTGTTTCGTTCTTCGATGAAACTCAGGGTTTTGTGCTAGTCGAATGGCTGCTTCATTGTCGACTTGCAGAATGGGGGTCGACTTCAACTGGCCTAGTTCAGTCAGAAGTCTCTTGATCCAGATGATCTCTCTTGCGGCTTCACTGGCTGCCACGATTTCAGCTTCGGTTGTGGATATTGCAACAGAGGGTTGTCTCTGGCTCATCCACGAGATAGGCGCTCCAGAGTACAGGCACAGCACCCCTGAGGTTGAGCGGCCCGTACCAGGGTCACCACCATGATCTGCATCGCTGAAGCACTCAAAAACCTCCTCTCCCAAGTTGGCTTTGTAAATCAGTCCAAGATCTGTTGTACCTCTCAAATACCGCAGCGTCCTCTTCACTCTGAGCACATCTCGTTCAGTTGGTTTGTCAAAGTTCCTGGAGGCGACGCTGACAGCATACGCGATGTCTGGTTGGGTGCCACACATGAGAAACATGAGTGCTCCAATAGCTTGTCTGTATGGAAACTCAGAGTTCCTAGGGCTCTCTTCTGCATCGTTGTCCTTAGTGATTGGAGTAGTCACAGCCTTACAACGGCTCATGTTGAATCTCTCCAGTATGGTTTCCGTGTAATGAGCTTGGCTTACCCTTATTGAACCATCTTTTCCTTGATTGATTTCCAATCCTAGGTAGTACGATGCTGGCTTGGAGGTGATTTTAAACTCCCGTTTTAGATCATCTAAGAAATTCTGGAGTTCCTGCTCATCTTCGGCCGCAATCATTCCATCGTCAACGTAGAGAACAAAGAATATCTTCTTCTGTCCTTTTTGCCTCACAAAGAGACAAGGATCAGCTTCACTTCGTTGAAATCCCAGGCTGACTATGTAGTTGCTGAACTTCTCATTTCAGCATCGAGGAGCTTGCTTCAGACCATAGAGGCTTTTCTTCAGGCGGCATACCTTGGCAGATCCATCACCATGTCCTTCAGGTTGTTGCATGTATATGGTTTCCTTGAGGTCACCATAGAGAAATGCCGTTGAAACATCAATCTGTGCTAGTTTCATTTTCTCTTTTGCAGCAACACTGAGCAATGTTCTGATGGTTGATGTTCTGGCCACTGGACTGAAGGTTTGGTTGTACTCCACTCCTTTCCGTTGTGAATACCCTTTGATGACCAATCTGGCTTTGAATTCATCAATTGATCCATCGGAATTTGTTTTAAGTCGGTAGACCCATTTATTTGAAATGGCTCTTTTTCCTGGAGGCAGATCAACCAGTTCCCAAGTTTTGTTCTCTTCAAGAGCTTTCATCTCACGACGCATAGCTTCCTTCCAGTGGTCCTGTTGGTCTGATTTAATGGCTTCACTGAAGGATTCAGGTTCTTGTTGAGGGCTTGAGAGATACATTACAAAGTCTTTATACTTTGACGGAGGATTGAGAGAAGAGCGTTCACGAAGTCGTCGAACGATGGTGTCGTCTGAGCTTTGAGCACCTTTTTGTTCTAGTTGAGTTTCAGCTTCGTCTTCAGTACTCAGGTCCCAGAGTTCATCTTCCTCCTCTTCAGTCTGTATTTCGTCGTCATCTTGCTGTTCTTCAGGGGTCGAATCTTGTTCTGGTTGAACAGAAGGGTCTGAACTTCCCTGAGGATGGATATCGTTTTTATTCTGCAACACTTTCTCCTCGAAAATGACATCTCTCGATCGAATTAGTTTACCTTCCTCTTCACAGAAGATCCTGTAGCCGTCGTCGTTGTCGTATCCAATAAGAATTCCTTTGGTAGCCTTTGGATTCATCTTCTTCCTTTGTTGCTTGGGAACATGCGCATAGCAGGTAGACCCGATAACCCGAAGATGTTTCAGACCTGGTTTCCTGCCGTACCACTGCTCGTAGGGAGATGTTCCCTCAGCTTGAGAAGGTCCAGTCCTGTTGAGAATGTAGGCTGCTGTCCGGATCAACTCGGCCCAAAGTGTTTGTGGAAGTTTTCCATGAGCATGCATCATTGCTCGAGCAGACTCGACCACGGTGCGGTTCTCTCTTTCGCTGGATCCGTTTTGTTCGGGAGTGTAAGGCGTGACAAGTCGTTGAACAATTCCCTCTTTCTGCAAGATTTTTCTGACATACTGGTTATCGAATTCTTTGCCATTGTCACTCAGCAGCTCCATGATGGTGTGTCCGAGAGTCTTTGCTTCTGCAACAAATTGGAGTAATTTCTTTGGAACTTCAGACTTTTCTCTGATGAAGTAAATGGTCCTGAACTTCGTAAAATCATCCTTGAAGAGGACGAAATACTTGTATCCTGACATTGAGTCGTCGAATGGGCCGCAGACGTCTGTGTGAATTCGCTCTCCCGGTTTCGTTGTTCCAGACCTCGTTCCGAAAGGCAGACGATGAGCCTTGCCATAAACGCAGCCTTCACAGAGTTCGCTGTCCACCTCAACGTGAATTCCCAGCTCTTTGTTTAAGAGGGATCTCACGTGTCGCTTGTTCTGATGACCAAATCGTTCATGATAAAGTTGGAGAAGGTTGTCCTTTTCTGTTGCATTTACTTCCTTGAATGCACTTTTGTTCACGTTCCTTACTCTCAGCTTGTAGAGTCCACCAAACTGCTCACGAATTCCAATTAATTTTGTTTCGCCGTTGATGATGAAACTGCAGACCTCTGGAGACGAGTTGAACCTGCTGGCTTTGTTTCTGTCTTGGGCTGCAAGGACTGAGAATAGATTTCTCTGGATCCCAGGAACGCACCATACATCAGCCAACGTGAGCTTGTGCCACTTGCCGTTGACCGCTGCTTCGATGTCGATATCACCTTTTCCAATGGCTGCAACCTTCACACCGTTCGCTGTGGTCACTGAGTGTTCTGTAGAAAATGGTTCAAATGTTCTGAAGATACTCCTATTCATAGAAACATGGCTCGTTGCTCCATTATCTACAAACCAATCGTCAGAGTTGCACTCCGAGTTCATCACAATCGAGGTTATAGCGACCAAAGTCATGTTGGCACCGCTTTCTGATGTTCCTGAGTTGCTGGGCTTGGAAGGTCTTCCATCGGCGATCCACTTTCTGCATTGTTTGATAGTGTGATTAGGTTTCTTGCAGTAAGGACAGATTTTCTTTTTGTTGTTCTTTTGGAGATTGTCTTTCGAAGAGTTCTGCTGCTGAGTTTGCTGTTTGGACGGATTCAAGTAGAGTGCTTCTTGTTGAGATGAGACTTCTTTGCTTCTGAGTGCCCTCTCATACGCACACAGCTGATTGGTCAGGTTGTCGACTGTCCTTTCGGTTTTTGACATCAACATCCAGCTAGACTTGAATGAAAAATATTCTTCTGGCAGTGTACCTAGTATTTTACAGATCATAAATACATCTGGCAGATCGTACTTCATTCCGTCATCTTTGGACATTTCCTGTTTTAGTTCACTCCACAGGTTCTTTAGTTTTGAGACATGTGTTGCGATGTCATCCACATTAGCCTTTTTGCAGCTGAAGAATTGCAGGCATAAGTTGTACACTTTATCTTCAGAGATGCAGTCAAATAGTGTATGAAGTTCTACCCACACTTCTCGGGCTGATGTGAGACGCATGATTTTTTGTAACGTCTCTTCTGACATGTTAGTGGTTAACACAATCAGTGTGTGGCTATCCGCCTTATTAAAAACATCAAGCTGAGTCTGATACGCCTCTCTTGCCTCAGAGGTTGCGTCCTCAGGAAGTGAGTCTGGCTTCTCTAACCTGCCTTCAATTACGTCTAACGCTCTGGGGATCCCTCGTAGGCAAATACTTATTTTGTATCTCCATGTGTTCCAATTTGCTTTTCCTTCTAGGAGGCCAACGTTGATTGTCCTGGTTGAATCCATTGCGTGTGCACGTGGTTCTAACCTCAAAATCGGTCCTCGGAGTTTTCGTCAAAAATATCGCTCCAACACACTGTTCTTATTTCGTCCAATTATTCACTTTAGCTCAATGCGTAACTGTGCCCATAACCTGTTGGTTTATTTGAAATAATTGAACTGAAACTGCGACTTTTTGGTTTATTGCAAAATGGTGACTACATCGGTACAAGTGTTACTCGCTTACTTCATAGAATAGTTAGTTTAAGAAAATACATGTGTCTGTGTTCTCAAAACATATAAAGATATTAAATAACACAAAAAGATGTAAATACATCAACACTGTGTTTGATTACTTTCATCAGTCCTTGATTCGCTAAACGACGAAACGCCGCTTATTGTCATCTGTACGATTGACATTTGACAGTTTGATGGGTTTGATGCAGTGATATGTTAAAGAGGGGATATGACCCGAAGAGGTTGTGCACGGGCATAGGTCGGCCATATTGCTCACTGCGCTCTGTCAAATTTTTATTGTCACTGGATTGTGATATTTTTCGGAGTTTTTGGTGTTTATGTTAACTTCTACACTGCGTTTACATTTACAAGTAATGGCTTCATGTGTGATACGACGTAGCTGTACGAGCAACGGACGCATAGACAAGAAGGATCTCACTGGAAATACTGGAATCACTTTTCATAGGTTAGTTTCAACATTGTACAGAGTTGTATTCAAGAAAATTTACTTGTACATTTCTGACTGCATTTAGTTTTGAAAAATTACTTTTTAAATACACCTTTCATGTATTATATTGTCTTTATTATAATTGTGAAGAAATGATTTACAAATAATATTGTATTAATGAAATAAATCTGTTTGAGAATGAAAGTTGTATTATTATGATTTTTAATTTAAATCCGGACCTGACATTTCGCCATATTGGAACTAGCGAAAGACACGCCTACCGGGCCCACTTTCTTATGTTAAAACTAGCCATTGTGTCATATCCCTAACCTAACATATCACTGGTTTGATGTATTCATCAGCTGGGGGTTGTATTGTTAAGTATTATTACTTAACTTAATTAAGTTGAGTACTTGTTAAGACTATTAAGTATCAAGTACTATTACTATTACCTTGCAAATCTTCAGGATCAAAAACTTCTATCGTGATTTCCTCCATTGTTTAACAACAAAATATGTTGGTATGAAACAATGAAGGTATAAATATTTCTTTATTCACAAAATAAGGTTAACACAACAGTTGAGTTTACGAGATTATCGTACGTCATCTGTCATTCCGCATTTTGTTAACAGTCAGCGTGAATTATTTCCGCTGTCTGTTGTACTCATCAGCTGTTAGTAAGCAGCTTCGCTTTTTGCCGTTTAGCGAATTTGATTATGTCATCAACTCAGCTGCTGAGGTTCGCTAAACGCGCCCAATAATTTGTATGAAGCAGTTTTATTTACCATAAAATGTCACAAAATGCTAAGATATGAAACAATACGAAGGTTGCTCAATACGAATTAAGTAAAGAATGTTTTATTTTTAAATTTCTTGATTAATTTAACGCATATTTATACTAATAGTTCATAACAAAATTACTTACATCAGTTTTTAAAACCATACGCTGTTGTTCATTCTTTGGAAAACGGAAACAAACAAAAAAAATTTCGATTTTGGGATTAATCAGTTAATAGAAAAAAAAATACCAAAAAAGAAATGTGCTCCAGGTATACCAGGAAGACAAAGAACGAGCAGGAAACCAGGAAGGAGCGGAAGAGCTGATTCAGTTATGTAGTGGGTATATTGTATTAAAAATATGTATGTATTTATGATTAATTAATAAACTCTAGTTCCCAATGGTAAACTGTAGCTTCCCCTATAGATCCGCCACTGCACAATTCAACAAAGACAATCGCAAGGACGCGTTCGAAAAGTGGCTTCTCAATATGGCCGCTTCCGTCTACAGTGACTATACTACAAACAGTGGCGACAAGCTCGTCCATCCGCCATTAAGAGGCAAAATTTTTGGCGCGGAAATTCAAAATTCAAATTTGTAACTTTATTTATTCTGGTGTTTGAGCTACAAATATCTTTGGCCGTGTTTTTAAAGTGTACCAGCTGCTCGAACATAATGTGCTCGAACAGTCAATAGAACACTCGAGCACTTGCTCGATCAGTGACATTTAAAAACGGTACCTATGCAAGTCTAAGGTACAAGTTGCAATGTTTTGACTTCTAACGATTTGTATACATCATACATCTTTTAAAACATACAAAACAAAATGTTAAATCCTTATTTAATTACTCTTATGTATTTGGATTTGATTAATATGAATTTTTTACTCAAGAACTCCAGTTTTACACTTACTATTTAAGAAAGCATTTCCATAATTTGGTCACTCCCATAATTTTAGTTTCTTTTGACCTATAATTTTTAGCTTAAATTACAAAACATTCAATTCGATGTCCCATTTTCTATCTATTCCTTGTTCTGTCGTTTCATACACCGATACACCGTCTCACGACCCGGTACATGAAAATTGTGTTCGAGCAGGTGTTCGAGCAACTTTGGTAATTTTAAAACGCTCGACTGTTTGCTCGAACTGCATTTTCAAACGCGATTTTTCTGTTCGAGTATTTGAACAGGTGTTCGAACACTTTAAAAACACGGCCTTTTTCAATATCTCTTACATTTGTTACGCATATCTTCTATGATTTAATTCGGGAATTTTTCATCTTCTCACACATTTGCATTTATAAATGAGAACCCGAGAGAGATCACATGACTAACGTGAGAGGAGGTGTGGTGTGTTACGTGTTGCGTAGAACATCGAAAATGAAATTGGTACTTGGTACGTACCTATCTCAGTAGTTTGGTGGTCAGAGCTACAAATACCTTTTTCGATATCTCTTACATTTGTTACGCATATCTTCTATGATTTAATTCGGGAATTTTTCATCATCTTAAATATACTGGGACGACCCCCACCCTCTTTAGGTAAATTAGTTGGACCTGCCTTACAAAAAGATGTAACTAAAAATCCAATATCTCCAGAATTCTTTTCCATGTGTTTCAAGCTCCCAATGCTAATGCTAAATTACGGCAAAGTTCAGTTTTACGAACTTTCAAGGTTACGGCATTAAGGGAGTTACGACTTACGACTAATACTAAATTAGAGACTGTGTAAACAGCCACGTCTATTACTAGGTGATTCAACTTTTAAGTTACGACTACGACTAATGTTGCGTTGCTTTAAATAAAAGCTGTATAAATCCACCTTTAATAACGCAAAAACGTTACAACTCAAATCCAAAACAATGTAAGCAAAGAAAATTTGCCTCTTAATGGCGGCCGTATACCACGTGACTAGTCTGGCCAATAAAAATCGAGACATTGATTGTCGCCACTGTTCGTAATACAGTCACTGTTCCGTCTACAAAATTTATTACCCCCTCTCCCTATTTGTTATCTCCTCTCTCTTTTATCTCTATGATTTTAAATATATAGATGTTCTGTGGTGTACAACGTTCCATATCGGGATTCGCACTCCGCAGTCTATACGTGGTAAGTCTATGCCGCCAACGCTGCGTTTCGTGTCCATGTCTGAATATAAGATATGTTCTGTGGTCTTAACCTCGAACCCGAACCTCTATTTCGAAGTATTTATAATTTTTTTATTTTTATCTTGTGTTCAGTCAGTTTTAATACACCAAGTGCTGCCATGAGTGATATGAAAGTGACTGCTTACAATTGATGCTTTCAAGAACAGAAAGGTGCAGACGATTGACAAGAAGTTATCTCACTTTTGAATAGTAATCGGCGCTGAAGTGAGTATGCACTGTGTGCACCACACGACGAACTGGTTTCTACTCGTACAGAATTGTTATTCAAGTTTGCCTGCCATGTAATATATCCGGCTTCCCTTCTTTCAGGATCGGACCACTGCGTCTCAGGAATATATGTAAGAAATGTAAATCACACTATGAGGACTTTTCGGTATACATCGAGAAGTGTAAGATCCACGCTTCCATAATAGATGAGATACTGTCTGGCATGCACGTCAAAGGTGAACCTTTGGTGGACATCGAGGATCATTCCATAATTAAAGCAGAAGTTTTGACAAATGAAGAGACAAATCGTCCTGCATGCTCTTCTCAATTGGAAACTCACCTGCCCAGTGATGAAGGTAACGGTAGTTTTAAACCACACTACAAGACTTTTACTTAGTCTGGTTATTAGAACGATCTTGTTCACTTTCGTGCAGGTAACAAACTTTTTGAAGATTCACACTGTAAAAAGAGATTTGCTCACTCTATTAATTTAAATATTCACATGCAGATTCATACAGGTGCTAAACCTCATAAATGCTTTCATTGTAATGTCACGTTTATTCAACCTTTGGCTTTGTTAAGTCACAGGTACCTTCATACAGGTGACAAACCATTTAAATGACCACATTGTAATAAGACATTTACATGGTCTGCAGAGTTGAAGTGTCACATATATATCTTTATACAGGTGATAAGCCTTTTAAATGTCCACGGTGTAAAAATACTAGCTTGGTCAGATCATTTGAAAAGTCACGTGCACATTCATACACATTACAAACCTTATGAATGCCTACCTACATTGTAATAAGTTGTTTACTTACTCTTGGATTTTGAAGTCATATGCGCCTCCATACACGTGACAAACCTTTTAAATGCTTACAGTGTGATAAGTCTTACTCGTTCTAATACATTAAAGAGTCACTTGTCGAGTCACAAGTGACAGTATTTTGAAGAACCGTTTGTGTGTTCACACTTGTAAGAAACCTTTTAAATGTTCTCATTCTGATAAGATTTTAGGTCAATCCGGTAATTTGAACAAGCACTTACTTATTCATGCAGGTGCATCAACTATGTAAGCATCGACTGCGATAGGACGTTTTTCAAATTGAATACTGATTTACTCCTTACTATTGATTGATATAAGTAAATGTGGAAAAATTATAGCATATATAGCAAAAAATATTAGAAATGTTTAGAAATATTAAGAATAAATAAATTACAGTTCAATATTAACACGTTGACTGCCAACTACGAGATTTCTCTTAGGTTATTTACTTCCAGTGCGTACTATGAATTATCTCGTCCTTTCATTACTTTCCGTATTTGTACCACTATGAGGAAATTGTAGCATAGCAGCGTAAATATGAATAGATGACCCCAGGAAAGAGAATAAAGGATTGGCTTAGATGTACAGCAAATACAATTATACAGTTTATTCAAAAAGAAAAAGTTTATACATGGAATATTTTTTGTTTTGTGATAATTTTTTATTTCTAAATATGTTGTATGTTGGAAAGTTTGTCCGCATTGGATAATATATATATATATATATATATATATATATATATATATATATATATATATATAAGCTTTAGTAATGTTGAAGCAATTTGTAAATTGAGAAATGGTAACCTTCTCTTTTTGGAGGTAATTAGGGATAAGTGATAACGTTACACATCTGACCTACTATAATATTGAGGTTCCTATCGTCTTTTATATGATTTATAGATAGCTAGTTCTACATCTGAAAGAAGTTTTTTGATGTTTATGTCTGAACGATTGCAGGGAAGCACAAATTTAGGGCCCAGTGACAGTATCTTACAGGCTTCAGGTGGCAAAATTATGTCGGTTAAATTTTTTAACCAACTATCCTTTGTAATTATGTGTGAACTACACTCGTTTTTTTAAGGCTGTGAGTTTTTGAATGTTAGTAGACTTAATAACCCGAAATTTTCTGTTATATACAGCAAGTTATCTCATATGATATTCGTTACCAATGTGTTCTGGTAGTACTAGGTTAACTCTCTTATAAAAGTTATGTTTTAATAAGTCGGTGGTCTTGTCATGGATACCCTCGGTGTTGACGAGTCCTTTGGTTCAATCTGTTATGTGTCGTGGGAACAAACCTAAACGACGACACTCCAGTAAGAATATTTTCCTGTTTTTGAACATAGCGAGTTTGGTGTTAATAGTAGCCCAATTCTTGAGGTATCTCGTGCAGCCCTTGCCAAAGGTCCTAGTGATATCTTTAAAAAACCCCATCTTGGTTAATATTCAAATGGTAAGGGCTGTAGAATAGTAGAAAACAAAGTTACAGGGAAGCAGCCTTGGGCTAGGTTATTAAAGCACTCTTTCTATTCTCAAATGAGAGCTTTCAACTGTATTTTCAGTTTTCTTCAGTCACTGGCTGTAAGGGTGCAATGACATTTATAAAAAATATATAATAAAGTAATAGATGTAAATTACTTACAATAACGAGGTTAAACACTCACTATTCCATTCACAGGAAATCGTAACAGAAAATATTGGAATCCAGTTTCAAAAAGACGATCTAAATGTTAATACAAAAGGCAAGTTAACAAAGAAGAAAAAAAATCACTTGTCCAATGTCAATCTGTCAGTGTGGACAACATCTTAAAATACAAATTGATACAGGACATTACAAAATGTTAAGTCGATATAAACGATTACTGAGATCAAACCCCTTGTCTCAAATATCAATACTCTCACTATTGGAATTAAGACTAAAAGGTCCAGTAATGTTATTCATTATGCTGCCATAGGTATATAATCTACCTCTCTGTTTTGGTTGCTCTAAACATTAACTAGTTCTATAGATATGATATGAGGTTCACTCTAAACTGACAAACCATAAAAAATGTGGGTTGCTTTATAACAAAATCACCTTTGGGCTGTCATATGTAACAATAACATTAATTTTGAGTTTAAATTAACTTGATGTCCTCCTCTGACGATTATTTTGATATTCTTTGTCTAAATGAATGATATTTGAATAAATACTACTTAATAAATAAATACTAAATAAATAACTAAATAAATACTCTTATTCAAGTTATTGTCTGCTAAAATGTACACCATTTCCAAAAAAGAACGTTTAAATAGGTTGTTTTCACTGACTAATATCTTGGTATTATCAAAATCAGGTTTATGACCTGAAAATAGGCAATGGTTAGCTAAGGCACAAGTTTTCTTTTTATTATTAATGTCACTGCGATGAGAGATAATTCTCCTTTTTAAGTTTCTAGAGGGCATGCCTATATATCCTTTGTCACAATTATTACAGGAAATTTTATATACCAAGTTAGTCTTATTTAATTTATCTGTGCTATCATTGAGCTTGCTGAACAGATCACTGACTCTCTTAACCGATCTGTTTTCAGATGCTTTCTGAAAACAAGATGATGTTTTCATCTTGTTTGAGAATTTTATTGTTGTTTCTTTTGTATCAGGATTTATTATGTGTGCATACACATATTTATTTGACAACTACTGTTTATGAAACAAAACGAACTACTGTAGAAACTATCCAAAGCTAACTAGTTATTTCCGGTAAACGGCAGTGCTGCCAACTCTAATGTGGAGAATAACCCTACAATCCCCCCCTTTGAAGGACCTCTGCTTCTTCACGATGATCGTTCCGCCGGTCTGCTAACTTTTTCAATGGGGTTACTGCAACATCCGGGCGCGATGATCTTCATGAAGAATCCTGTTCAGCGGCTTCGTTAATAGGTCTGCTGGATTCTGGCTCGTGGGTACACGATTGTATGGTTCCATCCATGACATGACAAGTCTCCCAGGTCCAGCAGTCGAAGAAGCTCCTTCATCCACGTTACCTCCTTTGCGCAAGCGGCCAGCAAGATATACTCGGCTTCCATGGTGCTCAGCGCGACTATTGTCTGCTTTGCGCTCCTCCAGTAGACAGGGGCCCCATCGAACGTGATTAGGTACCCGCTAGTGCTCTTTCTGTCGTTCACGCATGTGGCCCAATCAGCGTCGAAGTACGCTGACATTGGCTGTCCTGTAGGTCGGTAAACGATTTTATACTGCTTCGTCTCCTTTACATACCTCATTATCCTTTTTGCTGCGTTCCAGTGCAGTCTGTTGAAGCGTGAACAGTACTGCGATAGCTTGGCCATGGCGAACGCGATGTCCGTGCGAGTCCTCTGGGAAACATAGAGCAGTCCGCCAATTTGTTCTCGGTACGGAACGTCTGGATGATCTTCATCTATTTCTCCGTCCAGGAACGTTGGCTTGACTTCCATCGGCGTTGAGACTCCTCTCGCGTCCTGTAGTCCGAATCGGTTGATCAATTGATCGATGTAGTCCTCTTGAGAAAGTGCGAAACTGTTGTTCTCCCTCTTCTCAAACTTGACTCCTAGCATGTGAGAAATCTCTCCAACATGCTTATACATATATATTAACTTGTTTAAATTACACAACTCGCGTACAAACGCGTGTCTTAAACATGCACTTTTCACACTTGTATCTTAAATAGCTAGTTTAGGTCATCTAATTGTCTTTCTTAGAGCTGTGTAATACAACAGCATTTGATCTGAACAATCAATGCCAGAAATTTATAGAATGTACTACTGAATTATATTCGATATCATTCAACATTTTCCTCCTCTCCTCTCTCCTCCTCTCCTCTCATCCTCCTTCATTTAGAGAATGCTTACATAATGAAACATAGAGTACAGTAGTAACATAGGTTGACTGCTAAGGAACAAGCAGGTTGTCAGGTACATAAGTTCTCGAAAGTATAAATAAATATTATGTCATATCAATATTGTAAGGTCAGAAAAGTAAAGACAAACGAACGACGAATCACAATATAAATGTCGAAGACATTAAGTAAAAGCACCACTAACTGACTAACTAAATTATCACTCCTCATATTGCCTCTCGCCCGTTATGTGCTCGATGTAGATGTCCCGGCTCCATTTTATCACATCGGAACACATGAGCCTCCTCATCAGCTGGCAGTATCGTCTACTCAGTCTATGGTGTTGGATGATTCGCTCATTTGCTGGGTCCCAACCTCCCAGAGCGCCGACAACGAAGGCGTCCACCGTGACGTGGTATCCCCGGCTTCTAAACATTTGGGCGATACCTTGATATTTTGACACTTTTTCTCTTCTAACGGCTTCCAGAGCTGCGAACCTATTTTCAAATGGGATCGCAACATCTATGATTGTGGCCGTCCTTGTTTCATCATTCAAGATGACGAGGTCGGGTCTCAATCGATCCTCACATCCGGGAACCGTTTGGTTGATTCTTACGGACGTCCATCCGTCACCCTGATGGCTCTGTGGAGACGTTCCAGAACAGCATTGCGTCGCTTGGTGATCGCCGGCATGTGAACCTTGCAGTGATTTATAACGTGTGGAAGTGTTTCGATGTTATGGGCACACCTCCGACATCTTTTATCCCCAGTCCCGAATCTCCTGGCACCGTTAAGGGGAACGCAGTCAAGCCTGGCTCGGTGTATGACTCTCCATTCGGCGAAACGAGTGAAGTTACCGTCCCGCATGAAGTGATTTGGGGCCGTAGCGGCCGACGTAACTTCATACACCTTGCCCTGGTCCTTCTTCTGTAGCAGCTTCTCTCTGAATTGTCCCCTAATGGCATGCCTGAGTGAAGACTCTACCTGGTTGGCGGTAATTTTGAAACCGTTCAGTCGTAGCTGAATTGATTCCTCAGCATGCCAGTCGATGTTGATTCGGGATCTGAGTCGTCTCGTAGCCGTGCGGAGTCGTGTCCATACATTGGTGACGTCAGACGATTCCAACCGGAAGTCACCCTCCATGCTGAATTATATTCGATATCATTCAACATTTTCCATTTCGATTTGACACCACTAGTATTTCAACAACATGCACATTTCAAATGGTAAGG
Source organism: Cryptocephalus moraei (assembly GCA_946251905.1). Classification (NCBI taxonomy): domain Eukaryota; kingdom Metazoa; phylum Arthropoda; class Insecta; order Coleoptera; family Chrysomelidae; genus Cryptocephalus; species Cryptocephalus moraei. Next base: position 5,443,721 of record OX276459.1, read on the forward strand.
ATATCTCCCTTGTTTTTCCATATACATGGATTAACTCGACAATTTTGCGGCCAAAAACTCCTTTTTTTCAGATTTCAATTCACCTGTTCTCTTGGATTTCTTTTCTGATATTTCTTAGACTTTCACATACTACAAGTTTTTCGGGTAGTTAGTAATTTCGTAAGAGCAACAGAATTATAAAAATTATTCATGTATACTATATCCCTTATCGAGATAAGCCTTAAGTAAGTGTAAGACAACATTAGTAATGTGACCTAAATTATTGTCGGATTCCTCTCATCTTCCGCTGCAAATTTTTATTGTCATAAGAACACCATGGGATCGCATAGCTCATACAGCTTGACACCCTATTTGTGCTTTTCTTTAGGTACTGGCCGAAATGCAACCTTCCACTCCACAAATTCGTTGAAATGAAACACATATTAAAAAACATTTGAAATGATTTAGTATAGGTCGCACCTTGTGCAACATTGTCGGCATTGAGTTATCTTCTTCTTCCTATGGTACCATTTTCGAACGGAGGTTCACAACAATCACGGCGAAAATCACGGTCTATCTTGTGCGGCTCGAAATAGTGTATGTGAGTAAGTCAGTCCTACTGAAGTAGATTTATTTAATTAAGTGAGTAAGGAGTTACATTTCTACAAGTACGAACGATTTGTAATTGTGCTAACAAACGAAGTGACGGAACTGTAATATAGTCCATTACATTTCCTTCAGTTAGTCCATTCCATTGTTTCTAAGTTCGGTTTTTTAATTATGGATGTTTGCTTCCTCCAAGTCCTCTTTTGCCGTCTATTTTCCCTTCTATAATCAATCTCAAGCGCTTTGCTCTACTATTCCAGATGACATGGCCCAGGTAGGTATGCAGTTTTTCGTTTCGTTTTTTATAATTGTAAAGCTCTATTTATTAGGCTTTACAAGATTCTCCTCATTGTGTACATGATATGTTCAGGATATTTTCAATAGTATTCTATATATCCACATTTCGAAGGCTAACAACCGTCTTAAGGTATTTACTGTGAGCATCCAGATTTCACATCTATACAAGAGAACTGAGTAAATATAACAGTGAATGAAAACTAGACTCAAGTTGATGTTGAGTGACCGGTTACACAATAGATTTCTCATTTTGTTAAACGCTCCTCTGGCCTGTTCTATCCGAGATCTGACTTTTAAATCAGGATCTAAGTCCGATATTAGCCAGCATCCCAGCTATCTGATTATTTCTCCTGCTAACATCCAATATCTTCGTTTTGGGTGTGTTTATTTTAAGACCCAATGGATATCCTTCCTGAATTATGTGGTTTAAAAGTTGTTGGACATCTTCAGGGTTGTCAGAGATAATCGCAGTGTCACCTGCATGCAAGTTTTGTTCGCGGAAGCCCGAAGTCAGTTTTTAAAAATCACATTTTTTTTAAATTTTAAGCTTTAATGTGTTCTCGATGAACGCAATTACAAACTGAACTAAAGAAGATGGTCACCTACAATTCTACACATATTTATCTCTTTTCAACAAATGATTATATTACGCAATTCAGCATCAGCGGTTACAGGGACGTAACTTATATTAGGTTATGTGTACGTTTTTAATAAACGTCATTTTTTATGCCGATGTTTTTATGTTGTAAAGCCTTATCGAAGATATGTGCTGAGTATATATTAAACAATAAGGGGGATAACACACATCCCTGACGGATTCCCCATTGTATTGGTATTTCATCAATTTTATCTCGTCCTACCCTTACGTATGCTGTCTGCTTCCAATATAAGTTTTTTACGAATTGGATATCGTTGTTATCTTGATTTTTTCTTGCAGAATATTGAATAGCACTATTTGTTCGACTTTATCGAAGGCCTTCTCGTAGTCGATAAAACGGATGTAGACGTCTTTCTGTTGACTTCTACATTTTTGTAATAGAACTGATAGCCCAAACATTACTTCCCTGGTTCCCATTCCCAAAATAGATTATAAATGTATTTAATAAATACAGTTTAAATTCGTTTAGAGAATAAATATTAATCTCTTGATATAAATAATGAATTTTTTAAAATAAATACTAACTCACCAGTTCGTCGGTACTAAATTCAATTCTCACACTTTTTTGAAAAAAGCATCCAATTTCATTTACTTTGACTGTTTCTTTCTTGTGCCCTCCTTGTCCTTTATTTTATTCTTTACTATACTTACCACGTCTTTGTACTGTTTGTCACCTTTCGCTACAACTATACCTACCGCTTTTTCCCTTTTTGGATCCGTACTTTCTTCCTCTGGCTTCGGAATCGACGGGGTATAAATTTGTGTCTTCGTCGAGGAGTTTCTATAGTGTATCTCCGTTAATTTGCTTAGGTGGTCTACCGAGACATATTTCGGCGAGACGTAATGGCCGACACTTTCTGCGCCCTCGGTTTCCTTTGGTATGCTCTTCATGTGGTCCCATAGACTTTCCATTGTGCCGTCATGTCTTACAATTGAAGAGCTCGGGGCAATAAGGGCCCTAAGCCTAATTTGAAGAAAGTGTAGTAAATAAGGTTTAAAGTTTTGGACAAAATCCTGAAATCATATTTTAATTTTGTATAGTGATTAACCAATTTTTTATATATTGTAACGTTTTTACTGTCTACTAAAACTAAACACTACGCGAGTTGTCCTAATTAATTTATTTCTAACTCTAACTCTTAATTTATTTCACACAGAGAGGTTTATTTATTTAGCGCGCCGGTCTTTCTTTCGTCGCCCGATATGTTTACACCGTCGATTCTTCAACTCCCTCACCTCGGATCCGGCATTCCATTTATACGGCTGGTATGGTCCTTCTCGAACTTTCACGATAGTTCTTCATTATTTTTAATTTCGTCTTTAAGGTTTTGTTGCATTGCCTGGGCGCGAGTTTGATGTAACTGCAATTTCACTTGGAGATTTTTAGCATCACATTCATTTTCCTTATTTGAACTTATCATGAGATTTAGTGAATCACAGGTTTGACATGTATCGCTTTTAGGCATCTTAAACCCAATGTTATACTCTAAGTTAAAGATTCTTCTGTAGCGATCCTCATTAACAGGAATTATTATGCAGTTTACCCCATGCAATGTAATAAAGGCTTGAAATACTAAGGTCGTGGTTCAAAAACACTCTGTTTGGGTTAGAGATCCTACTATAATGACTCACATATTTAGGGATACTTTTAATGTGGTCGTCAACCGATTGTACCATTTCTGGGGCAACTTTGTTCGGTCGGTTGTGATGTCTGCCACGCTCATACTTTTTTGATGTTGGTCTTCCTTCCGAAATTTGTTTTGAAAGTAGTTAAATACGCTCAGCTGGATTTTGTAGTCCACGGACCGCTAAAAACTTCTGTTTACAAATCTGAACGTCTATTCCATTTACTTTTACAAATTACAAGTTGGCAAATTTTCTTGCCAACTTGGACTCTTGTCTTCTTGTTTTTTTTTTCTTGTAGCTTCTCTTTTTGTTTGTAACTTTTATTGTGGAAAATAAATACGTGTACTGATTTTCGTAAGTCTGTAAATCCCAAAATCCGTTAAATATAGTTGCTTCGGTACCCATGAGCAGCTCTCTGCACTTTTTTTGCACTTTCACTGCTCTCCAATCTTCTTTGCTTCTTTTCCTACACCCTTAAAATTTTTATAGGCATGTCCCAAATTACGACGCTTTTTTGGTTTGTTTTTTTTTCTTCCCTCAATATTTACTTTTCTCCACCGGCTTGGCGAAAGTTTTTCTGGGCTCAAAACTGAACCTCTGCTGCCTTCTTGAGCTTCATCTGCATGATCTTGTCGGGTCCTCTAAAAAACAAAATGTATTCTAGTCAAGAAGGGCCTAAGCCACCTTGAAAGTAGTATTATACTTTTTTGATCTTAAAAAATGTTATTGGCAAAAAATAATAATTAAAATAGAAGTGTTGGTAGTTCTTTATTCGTACAAAATTAAAAACAAGCTATTTATGGCCACGCTAATTAAAAAAAATATTGTTAAAATAACCTTAATAAAACACAAGCCACATAACCTACAGCGAAAAGGACTCAAGCCACTAAAATGTTTATTTACCTTTTTTGGTGTAGATTCATCACTTTAATTTGAACTAGTATTTGGAGAATATTCCCTATCCTTTACTGAATCGTCAGTCAAAATCCGAACATGAACTACCGTTTTTTTTCTCTCGTTATAAGACATCCCTTTTCGCGTCAATAACATACGATCACCTGTCGCCATGTTGATTTTGTTGTGGCTTATGACGTTCTTGCTTGTAATTTTTCTGCTATTTTGTAAGTAGGCAACAAGGTCGTTATAGCTTGGTGGCGACATCTATCGCGCAATAGCTGAACAAGTTGTATGGTGGCGCCATTTTTACAAAAGCCTTTTCACTAAAATCGTGAAAATTTAAAAATTGTGGCTTAGGTCCCTTATTGCCCCAAGCTCTTCAATTATTAATCGACATATCTGTCATCAGTTTTACTGTGTGTTTTTTCTCCAGGACCTCAAATTTATTCTGAATCTGGTTTATTACCGGATAATTTTCGAAACATAGTAATATGACACAATGACACATTACAAGGCTGCCAGCAATATGTTGTTTCTTTCCTCAACATAAAAAATAAGAAATAAATAAAAAAATATCTCAAAGCTAACTAAACACTTCGATATGATATAATACATACTTGATATCGACACATAATATCGACCGATATAACATAATACCAATAAAATAAATTACACCCAATATATTTTTTGGTGTGATGATTTTCAAAACATGGTATGACACATAATGGCAAATCAAAAGGCTGGCAGCAATATGTTGTTTCTTTATGTTGTTTCTTTCCTCAACTTTTTTTTAGCAGACGATACATCTTTTTCGAGTTTGACAGTTATTTCTGTCATCTTTTTTTAAGTGCGATATAATATGTCGAGCAGTTAACACAAGGAGGAATTTTCATCAGCTCTTTGCCTTGTTGAAGTCCTGGGTCTCTCTGTAGGATATTTTTCAAGACTCCTTGACGACTGAAAGTTGAAATTTGGCTATTGGCATGTTGCTTCCGGTTTCTTATACATGGCGTGTGCATTCAATAATGCCATACCAAGAAGGTGAAAAATACTTTCTTGTACCACTTTGTTGTTTTGCGAACAGATTCAATTGAGCTCTGCAACATGTCAGTGCGATCTACCGCGCCCATATTGTCATTATAATCAATCACTGCCTTTGGTTTTTTTCGATATTCGTCTGTTTTAGAGTCTTTTTTTTTCTGCAACCACCATTTCTGCAGTATGAAATGTACTCAAAAAAGTTACTTCACGTTTGTCTTGCCACATGATGGCAAGATTACTTGAGTGATAAGCTTCCGCTTCGCTAGCCATTAGTTTGGTTTTCAATGCTGGCATAATTTTTCTGTTTTGCCTTACTGTTCCACTTGCATTCGTTTTTTGTGACCATAGCAGATTGTAGTTTGGGCTAGTATAAATTATCTGTAAACAGCGTATGTTCAGCATTCAGGTAATTTCGCATAAGAGTAAGTACAACGTTTCCAGACACACCTACATTATCAGCTTCTTCTCTAATAACGGATCCAGCTCCACAATACACGGAGAACTTCAAAATATATCCTGTCTGGCAGTCACAAAGTACAAAGAACTTTACACGGAATCTGTGCTTTTTTGAAGGAATGTACTGCTTGAAAAATAGACGTCATTTGAAAAGCATCAGACTCTCATCAATGCACAATTCTCGAATGGATAAAATTCATTCTCATATGCAGTTTGAAGGTGAGACAAAACCATATGAATTTTCCACAGCTTATCGTCTTTGACCGTATCGTCATTGGTATTATCTACGAAATGCAAGCTTCGAAGTATTGATAGATACCGATCTCTTGAAAAAACTTGCCCAAAAATCGGTGTCGCAAGTAAAGCATTTCTTGATCAGTAGTTGACAAGGTTTAATTTCTCACTTGCGGCATCAACATCGAAAGACCGATAAAACAATACATTTCGCTGTTAGTAATATCAATCCACTTTTTATCATGTGCTGCATTTTGGCAGTGAAACAAATTTGTTTGCTGCGCAATATTTTCCACGAGATTTTCTTTTCAGAAATTCTCGAAACACTGTAATATGCTAACTGGGTCTTTGTTCTTGCAACCTGAATTCTCGGTATCGAAAGGATGTTTTATTGGTACACAATTTTTATCTTGTACCCATGCTATTGTTTCAGAGCAATTCATTTTTTTTTTCTTTGACACACCTGAAAGTGAAGGAAAACTTTCGTTACATAACTAACCCAAACACATAGATCCTGAATATCTTATTAGAAATGTGTTCCCTAAGATTTGGACTAATTTATAAGTATGTGAGCACTAAGAACGTATTTGACAAAAAAAAACATAACCATTCAACAATGGAAAAATATAGTACGCACCACTTACAATATAAACAAATAAATAACTAGCAAAAAACTTACCGGCTTGGTTAGGAGCAATGTTATCATTCTATTCATCACTGTCATGTTGTTGTTCAGAATTCTCAAATGTATCATTCCTGTTACTCTCGCAACTCTGCATATTTTCCTCATAGTTATAGTCGTCCTCTTAGTCACTGTCTGAGTTAAAATTCAGCGATTATTTATCAGAATCTTCCTCCCAAATATCTTCAAGTTCATTCTCCGATAAAGTCCGTTTATTTTGAAAACTCATTTCTTACGAAAGACTTTTCAAACGCCGGTTAATAATACGCATAGCAAGACGGTCTATTACAAACAACCCTTCGCTTTATACCAAGTTGTAAAATTGCATTATAAAAAAATAGGCCGCAATCGTACGTCTCCAGTCTCTATAAACATAGCAATACGTTGTCGTAATGCACTTACCGTTTTTACATGCTGTTTAGATCGTTTGAAAATATGCATCTCCCGCAAATATGGCAGTCTCAAATATACGCGTTTGTGCGGCTCCCGTTACGAAAGGGCTAGAGACTGAATCAACTATAGCTTGAATTTGGGGAATATTAGCATGAGAAGACGCAAGGGTGAAAATCCGCTGTTTTTATAACGGTAGTGTTTAAGGTTAGCTGTAATTTAGAAAGAGCGCTCGTCCATTCTGACGATCCTCGACACTCTACAGTCAGTAAATTAATGATTGTCGCAACGTACCTCTCGACTTGTCCGTTGGCGCGAGGTGCGCCTGTAGCTATCTGGTGGCGTTTAACATTTAGACTAAGAAATAAAGATTGCACCTTTTTATCGGTGAAATTCGTGCCACGATCACTGATGATGCGCACCTGTGTACCGAAAATTGTTGTCTGATCTAATGTCTTAACCATTTCCTTACCGGTTAGTGTTTTTAGAGGGTACAGCATGACATATTTTGTGAACGCATCAATGATTATTAAAACGTGCTTAAAACCCTCCTTAGTGAATTTCAAAGGGTCTACACAATCCATATGGATGGTATGGAACGGATTATTTATTTTATCAATTGGATATAAAAAACCCTGTTTCGGACCGGATGCCGTTTTTGCTGTTATGCAAACAAGGCAATGAGAAACATACTTGCGAACCAAAGGAGACATTCGTGGGAACCAAAATAATTCCTGAAGTTTTTCTAGGGTTTTCTCCCAAACAACATGGCATTGCTCATCGTGATAGAGCCGAATCAACGGAAATCTACTACCTTTTGGCACATATAAACGTAGCAGTTCTAAAATATTTTACTGCGTTGATTATTGCCAACGTCTCAAACTAATACGAATGGTATCTGGACTCCTCGGGGGTCCTTCGTCTACTGAAATAAGCTACGACTTTTAATTGTGAGTTGTGTTTTTGAAATAAAAGAGCTCCATATCCAATCGAACTTGGTTTATGGGTTCTATCTATCTATCTATCTATCTATCTATCTATCTATCTATCTGAGGGTCCTGTGCGGATCCGGGACTCGCCATAATCACTGTGGTTCTGCGGGACTATCCCACTTCTGATAATGAATCAATCTCACCTTTGATAATATTTATTCTGTAACAAATATAAGATAGAAGTAACCCGACTAGTGTCAAGCGGCCATGCGTCGTCGCACTCTCCTCATGAGTAAGTTCCCCTCCGCATGTGTTTCGCACGTTTGCCACACTCCCCGTTTAACCACCTTAGGCGTTGCCGGTTTATTAAAAGTCGACCGTCTCTGAAGCCGTTCTAACATATATATGTATTATGTATATGATGAAATACATGTGAAATAAAATTTTTTTTTTGATGGTTTCTTTTGTTTGTATACTTCTAAAATGTAACTATTTGTGTAAAACCATTTTAAGCAAATTATTAACAGTATTCATGTTTAACTCCCTATTGTGGACACCCTAATCTGGACAAAAATTTGCTCCCACGAGTCTCCGTATTATAGTGGTTTCACTGTACATACATAATTAAACATTCTTACATATATAATTTCCAAATGTACCTACTCAACGAAAACAAAACTTTCAAACAAAAAAATCTAAATTATATCTAAAGTACAATATAATTATTATTTCCAAAATAACGTAGGAATAAAATCATATTTCATAATAACTGTGTTTTCTTATTGCGCTGGAAGTGTTGAAAATGTACAGATTTAGTAAATACAATAAGGGCGGCAAATTTCTCTCTTTCTCCCTCGCAAACCGATCTAACACTTCTTCAGTATTAATTATTACCCCTCTGTGTACACTCATGACAGCAAGACCTGTCAGACGCTCTTGACTAGTTGATTTCCGTAAATAATCTTTCAAACGTCTCAAGGTTGAGAATGACTTTTCAGACGTAGCTGTTAATACAGGTTACGTTGCGAGGATTTTTAAAAGCATATGAATATGGGGAAGAAATTAAGGGTTGCATTCTGTCATTGCTTTGACATTTTTTGGTCTGTCTTCTTGAGGTCGCTGACTCCGTTTTTGCTTCTATAATTGAGGAGCTCGCGTGCAAAACCAGATATATCCACTTTCCTAAATTTTTCAGGAAACGAGAAAAACGTGGCAAATCTATTGCTAGATTCAATTGATCAAAATTCCACTGTAGATAGATGACAATTTCTATGATGAATAGGATCAAAAACTTTCGAATGATGTGAATTGAAAATCCAGATCAATATACAGAAAAAACAAATGGATATATCGTTTTGCACCAAAATCGAAAAAAAATCTTGAAAAAAACGTTTATTTCCACTTGAATAATCAAATTATCATTTTTTTAAATATGCTGAGCTATCTCTTTCTCCAAACAGTCGCATGTTCCGTCATTTTCATCTTCCTTATTTTGTTCACCATTATCATTTTCTTCACGTTGGACCAACAAGTTTTTGTACCATTCTAGATCTTCTCGATTTTCCCATTCTTCTCCAAAATGTTCTTTCATCAAGTGACGTAAACTCTTCTTCTTCTTATCTGGAATGGAGTTGCCCAATGGAATTGTGTTAAGTTCGATATCTTCTTCAGATTTCCCCTTCTTGGTAAGACATTGATATGAATCTTTTCCTGACCGGAATCGATAATATTCAAACGAACAGACTCTAACATTGACCTTGTTATTGGTTTCGAATTTTTTCACAGAAATTCTCTTACACTCTGATATTCCTTTGATTTTTTGAACGTTTTTTCTAGCTCCTTGATGTCATAGAGCTTCCAGTCAGAACCAAGTGATTGCACAGTACCCACTTCAAAATACAAATCCACGTATTCTTTTTTATGTGTAACGATCGGATTTTGTCGTAAAATTTTCTCAACTCTTCCAAATGCCCGATCAGCAGGTAGAAAGCTGTGTCCTCTTATAGGAAATGTAATTATTATTTCCGAAATATTTTCTGGGGACTTATTCTTCAGCCAGTACATCAAAGTGTGAATGATGTGAGAGTTTCTATTTTGTCCCCCACAACCATCACAGAATAGTCTGATGCAGTGCTTTCCATCAAAATTCAGGCCATCTAGATGATGCATCAATGCTGAACCAATTTGTGTGGCTCCCCTTCCAGCTAAATCTTCAGTCCAGACGTAGAAAGTTGGATTTCTTGAAGTCATTGAAACACAGCAGAAAGCATACCAGCTGATTTGATGGGCGTAAAAGGCATCTCCTATTGGTGTACGAGGTAAAGGCTGCACCTGTTGTAGATCAGTAGATATTCTGGGCCGGTTCCACGATAAAATTCCGTACATAACCTCACTTTCGCAAAGCCGGTCATTCAAAATTCACGCGCGCGGGCAATTTGACAGATGGCATGGAACACAAATTTGACAGACGTCGAAGGCATTCCCCTACTCGCTCGCCCCCGGATCCCCGCCTCCGCCCCCGGATCCCCGCCCCCCGCTCGCTGCCCCCGCGCCTCGGGGGCCTCCGTGATAGATGAAATGGAACCCGAGATCCGTGGTAGATCCACTCTCACCATTTCTTGAAACTTAGTCAACCAAACATACTAATAACAAAGCAAATAGGTTTTTCAAACCTTTGTAATTTTAAATCAGACCATGTACATAAACTTTTGCCTCAGTATGCAACGAGCCTTTGTACAATCTACCCACAAGTTACGAAAAAAATGTACAATCGTTTTAAAAATGTTTTCAGCGATGAACATCGGTTTAAGAAAATTCCAAATAGTTTCAATAAAAGGAGGAGAATAACTCCATATTACGACCTCGTAATACATTTCGATCGCAATGCAGTTGTGGTAATTAGTGGAGGTGTCGAGATAGAGATATCAGAAAAAGGTTTTTTGGAATTTTTGAAAGTGCTGCGCGAACGGCCCGAGGATGAGCAGGAAGAAGGAGACGTCATCGTTGACACCTTAGATGAAAACACCACGCTGGAGTATGAAAAACTCAAAAACAGATCTCTGATATTTTTAAATAGTGGTAAAAAGAAAATATTTCTGAATTCTATTCAGATTAATGAAATTTTAAATGATTGTGTTAAATTGATCGACTGATACGTGTGTGGAGGTGTAAAAATACAACAAAATTAAATAAAAGTTTTTTATTAACATCAACAACCTACAACATCATAACCCACAAATTTGTGCCCATCACAAGTTGGGAGAGGTTTATATGTCCATTCTTTTGGTATTCCCAACATAATAAGTATTTGAAAATAACATTTTTCACAGTTTAACCTACGGTTGAGTTCATTCATTAAATCAGGAAATTTTATTGTGCCATGTTGCCTTTTGCGACCAACGTTGCAGGATCGAAGGATTCTCCAACTTTTCGGTATGTCGAGATTGTGAAGCAACTGAATAGGTACTTCGAGATCGTGAAGCATTTGAAAAAAACATTTGATGCATCTTGCTTGTTCACTAATAATTTCCACTTCCTCACGTAATTTTTCCAATGTTTCAACAAAGAAGGGCGTTTCAGCATCGTTATCAGCTAAACAACCTGAAAATTTATGAAGCGCCATTTCTTATGTGTTGTAATACGTTTATAATGAAAAGTACTGACAGCACGACGGTAATATACCAGACTAACCCGCGTACAAATGAACAGTTGTAGATATTGGTAATGATGGTGGGGCGCTTGGTGGGATTTGTAATATTTTTCCACTCGCTGTCACCATGCGTACGATTCTCATAAATGATTCTTAACTTGTATTGAGTAGCGTTTTCGGGTACATCTATTTTGAGAGCAGGTAAATGAGAAATTACGCATACTTCCATCTTCTTCCAAGTGTTAGGCCAACTCTCATTATTTCGATCAAAACAAATGAACACATCACTAGCATTCGAAGGGTGGTTAATATAAAAAACACCGTTAACGTAAGCGCTTAATAAAATATAAGTCGATGCTAACGATCCCATGGTTGAAGTGATACTAAATTCTAAGGAATATAATGGTACCTATTGACACCTGAAATGTAAGGGAAAAATCATTTATTGTTATTGTTTTTATTGAATTACACAATTTCTTATACTACAATAACAAATGTTTCATGCATTTCGGTCAACAATCACACTGAATAAACATTTTTTTTAAACACAATATTTACACCAATTTTTTATGAAACATGCATTTTCTAGGCTACAATGTAAATTATTGTTTTCGTGTAACTTACAATGATAAGATTTGAAATTTTTTTTCATTTCATCAAAATTAAGATAGTCCTCTTCGACAGAGAGGTCGATAATTTCGTTATCAATTAACTTTTCAAGCCATTCTTTCTTCTGTGATCCTCTGACGTATACAGTAGCATTCAAGGGTACCCATACTCCGATAAACGATGAGATTTCCTCGTATTCCAACACGTCCTGCTCTCCTATCCAACTGTTTACGTTCCAATCGAGTCCATGTATATTTTTCTTTAACCATTCCACCTGTCTACGAAAACGGCAGTTGTGCACCTCCAATGGCGATGGCATTTTAACAAATTTATGAATCCATCCGTCTTCATCGATGCTTACTATGGCGATTTCCTTGCACCAGAAATTACTCGGTCCATACTGAAAACCTTGAATATCGATGGCGACGGCAGTGGGGACCATTTTTGAGAGTTTGTGTGTATGAAACGAAGCGAGACGTGAAACTGAAACAGGACTAATAAACAATATCCTTTTATACGTTTTTAGTTATGGGACACTGCAGCACTATTTGGTAGTATAATGGGATGGTAGTAGCTTTCAGTGTCCAAAACGCAATCCTATCTCCCTTACTTATTTTCTCACCGAAATTTTCGAACGCTGTTAGCGAATTAATCGATAAAATTAAATTTATCTGTCATTCACTTACAATTTAAACAATCAAAATAAGTTACAAAAGAGATATAATCGTTTTAAGAAGAGAAAAAGTTAAAAAAATTGCACATTGCCGTGACCAGGATTCGAACCTGGGTTACTCTTGCGACTTTTGCGTAGTGTCCTAACCACTAGACGACCACGGCTATCAATGGCTTAGCGTCAGACTTCCTAACGATGTATATAAATCTATTAAGATTCGTTATCTAAATGAGGGGAAGCGAGATCCAAGTATGTACGCGCTTGTCGATTACACTCGAAGAAGAAAAATAACTTAAACATTTTCACATATTTTTTTTTTTAAGCAATAACACATTTTTCGTTTAATGCATTGAAAAGAGCTGAAAGTAGGTACGCTAAGGCTGTGTTAGGTTAGGTTCACACAACAAATTTATGAATCCATTCGTCTTCATCGATGCTTACTATGGCGATTTCCTTTCACCGGAAATTACTCGGTCCATACTGAAAACCTTGAATATTGATGGCGACGGCAGTAGGGATCATTTTTGAAACAGGACTAATAAACAATATCCTTTTATTCGTTTTTAGTTATGGGACACTGCAGCACTATTTGGTAGTATAATGGGATGGTAGTAGCTTTCAGTGTCCAAAAAGCAATCCTATCTCCTTTACTTATATTCTCACCGACGGTTTTTTCTACGTCGAGACTCATTTTTTCATCATTAATGTCAACATGCACCCCTTTGGGGTAAACTTCTACAGCTTCCACTTTTCCATCGACAGGAGCGTTGTAAACTGTTTTTTCATTGCCTAATACGTAAAAGTAAAGGTTGTTGAGAGGAACTTGATCACCTTTTCCTTGAATAGTAATTAAAAGTTTACTGTGATGTCCGGATGGTGCACAGATGTAAAAAGGGGAGGGAAGTTGTGATGGTGCAGCAGCTACTATGTCGTCAGCATTTGAGCGCTGATCTGCTGGGCGTTGATCTGCTGGGGGATGAGGAGTCAACATGTGTCTTCCAAATTTATCAAGAGTCATCGTTACGAATGTTTACGTGAGAATAAAACACACAACCGTCGAGTTTAGCTGTTTTATACCAATCTATGAGATTTTTCTGACAATTTCACTAAGCGGCAGGTGTTCCATGATGCAATCGTGAATTAGGACGCAGTATGCTCTGGTGTTTGCGGGAAAACCCGATCTAGCTTCGATCTCCAGTTTCACATCGACCGTTGATGATTTAATGCTCTCGTCACGATTTGCGCAATCCACTACGAATATAGTATATGTTTTAAATTCAGTAAATGTTAATAAAGGTTGTCTTTGGTAGGTAAAACCATTGGTAAATTTTGGATAAAATTCGGTGTAGTTGTTATATGCTTCCGAATAATCATTTTTGGGGAAATCGAGATTAGGACGCTCGTATGGGTAATATTGCCCGTTCAAAAATACTATGATGTTTGATATGTCACAATTATCCAAGCGGGTTACGTCTGCAGACTCCTTATCTTTTCTATTAGTCTGGAAGGCTACAAGCACATAACGAGGACATTCCATCATAGTACTCGTTTTTACGCTCCAAATTTCTTTGGTCGATCCTGCATTAAGGGTCGGAAGCTCATGTAATTCCCATTTTCTGAATGGGATAAGTATAGGTTCATCGTTACGAATAGATTGTGTAAGTTGGAGTTTTAATTGATCGTTAGGTGTGATATGCGGTACTTTTAATTCGATGCTATCGATCTTAACAGTGACTTTGGTAGTCGCATCTCCACCGGTAACAATCACACAATTGTTATCGTTACGTGCTCTTGTTAGGCGAATCGTCTGTCTTCCGCATGTGGCCATGTGGTAATCATTAAAAATACCAAACATATGCCATAGGGGAATTCTCAGATAAAACAATCCATCGTGTTGTATAGGTGTTTCTCGTAAAGACCATCCTCCCATAATTAGATGTTTGACGTCATCATCGTTGTAACACAAATAACCTCGTAGTAGACTCACAATTCCAGGGTCCTTTACATGCTCCATCTCGATTCCATTCAATTCATACGTAACCGAATCGAATAAGAACGTTCCGGCGTTATGTACTAACTTAACGTTTCCGGCTCCGGTGCTCGTTAATTTTCCTTTAATGACTAATGCCGCTTCGTCCATAAGTAGCCAAACATCGTTTCGATTTATGGTGATTTCCACGATGTCATTGTTTTCAAACGATTTAACGAAGGGTAAATATGTTCGAACGCCTTTGTCGGTGATGGAATTGTCGTGTATGGGTTTTTTGTATAGGTCGAAAACTCGGCTGGACAACATATCCGATAGATTGAAGAAATCTGCTGTTTTGAGACGTCAATCTTCCACGTAACTCTCTCTTAGAGACTGGAGCATTCGCAAGATGATTGTCGCTTTTATAGTCGTGATGTTTAGTGATCACTAAGACCATTTCTTAAGCTCTAATCGAATAAGGATTTGCTCGTCTCGAAAATTAACCAAATAAAAATTTTGATCTAAAACTTGAAGAGTGATATGGGTTATTGCTTCTTTTCGAATTACCGGCAGATATATCAAGTTCTTTGGTGTTTCGTCGATAGCAAAACCGGGGTTAACGTTGATGGGGAATTCGTAAATGGTGTGGGAGGGTCGATCGTTGTAGTAAGCTCCCCCTGTAATATTACAGTCTACGTGAACAGTTCGCACTTTTACGATGTTTACAGGTAGATTTGATTTGTGCACCTTACCAGCAATCAAAAGTTTCGGAGAGAATCCCAAGAGTTCGGCTAGGGAGTCTTTCTGCGTAAATGCAATGTCGTAATCACGATGGTAAATCTCACACTTTAATGTGTTATTATTGGGTCGCAGGAAAAATACACTACTTCCTTCTTGTTCCGGATCTAGAAACTCTTTGAGATACTTGTAGATATCGGTTATTTCATAAGCTCCCGAAGGTATCGATATGGAATGCGTTTGACCCTTATCCAAATAATAGAAATTTGTGTTTTCTTCCACGTTCGGAATACTGTTGTAAGAATAAAATCCGATGAGCGCAAGTCCGTATTCTGAATTCGGATCCAACCGGATAGGAGTCGCAAAGTCTATAGATAGCGTTGAAGATCGACCCTTTAACGTGAAAATTTCACTCATGACTAACACTTCACACGAACAAATCACTCATTTTTATATAAAAATTCAATGCAGAGATGCCCACAGTTATTCGAATTAAAGTTTTGGTGGCGTGTTTTATTGTAAACGATTCGCACGTTTCTTCCAAAATAATCCTCTGCCAATTCACGTGGCGGTTTCAGATCACCGAAACTATCGAAATACTCTACTAGTTGCCCACGCTTCTTATATGCGACCTAATGTGTTCCATTATTGGCGTTCGAATCTAAATTAACTATAGCACTCTCGTTGAGCTTAGGTCTTTTAGGCAGAGTGTCTCGCATAAAAACACCTCGAAAATAAGGTATATGTAATTTTTTCGCGTATTTAACGATTTCGTTATCATATAGAGCTCGTTGGGGTAACTTCAAAGGAAGTTTTTTTTTTAAGATACAGTCCAAATCCTTCTTTAGTATTCTTCTTGAGATAAAGTCCAGATCCCTTTTTACCAATTTCCTCCATGGCCTTATTATGTCGTTGCTGTTCTTCCAGCTTTTTCTTAGCGTTTTTGGCATCGATTATGGTCTTAGCTATGGCAGATGCTCCTCCGGCAACCGTACCGACTGATCCTAGTGCCGCTAGAATCGGAAGTAGTAGGGGTAAAAATCCTCCCGATTTGGGAATGGGGATGATTCGTGGAACTCTAATGTTTTTGCGACCACCCGCTTTTCTAAGGGCAGCACGAGCAGCTCGTAAAGCAAAGAGAGAATGTTTTCTCACATTTCCCTCTAACGGAAAAGTTTTTAAGGATTTTTTCAGGGCTTGCGAGGTAGGTTTTACAACGGCTCTCTTGAAGGAAAGGCCCATCCCGAGTCTTCTTTTCGTTTTCATCCCAGACGTTATAAACCAAGCGGCTACTTTTTCACCAACTTTCGCGTCTTTCGCCTTCACTCTTTCCCAAGCGCGATTCTCTAACTCGTAGTCTGCTTTGTGTCTATCCTCCAACGAAGAATTCTTAGAGTAAGCAATATCGTGCTGTTTACAGGCCTCGTCTAAAGGGTTTATACCTTTGTCACCCCTAGCCAAACGGTTTTCTAGCTTGGTTCCCGGTCCACAATAAGAATAACCTGGGATATGAAGCTCGAAAGGTAATTTATTAATGAGAGTATTAACGATTCCTCTACCACTATGTTGTTCGAAAGTTAACATCACACTAATCAAATAGGGACGTTTGCACTATATATATATATATACGTCATATCTTTATTTAAGAATCAAAATGAGAGTTGTAGCACAAGATGTCACTGCCAATAGAAAGTTTAGATTTCATCGATGAAGAAAAATCAAAACACGGAAAATTGTTACCGGCATGTTTTCGCGCAATCTTTTGCGGTCCCTCTGGATGTGGCAAGACCAATGCAGTCCTCGCTTTACTCTTTAACCCGAATGGTTTACGTTTCGAAAACGTATACGTCTACTCCAAGTCGCTCTATCAACCAAAATATCAATTATTGGAGAAAGTGTTGAGAAACGTGCGAGAAATCGGTTATTTTCCATTTAAGGAGAGTGAGGAGATAGAAGACCCTAAAGATGCCCGAGAAAATTCTATATTCATCTTTGATGATATAGCGTGTGATAAACAGGATATGGTCAGAGCGTATTTCTCGATGGGACGACATAAGGGAATAGAAGTCGCATACTTGTGTCAGACTTACTCTAAAATCCCGAAACAACTTATTCGGGATAACTGTAACGTAATTGTGTTGTTTAAACAGGATGATATGAATTTAAAGCATGTTTATGACGAGCACGTAAGTCCAGACATGAGATATGAGACGTTTAAGCGTTTGTGTGCAGAGTGTTGGAGGGAAAAATTCGGTATGTTGGTAATAGTCAAGGATTTTGATATAAATAAGGGACGCTACCGCAAGGGATTCGATAAGTACATAACGCATCATGAAGCCACCATTAAGTAGATCCGAGGCGAAACTTAAAAGGAAAATTCAAAAATTAAGTAAGGATGTGCGAAAAAAATATCTCTCTTTAAAGTTGGGACGATTCGAAGAGGACGAAACTTTAAATAGGATTTTTACTCCAGTCGTCAAACCACTCACACAATTAGTTGAACAACAAGGACAAAAACAACAACTAAAACAAGTCAAGAAAGAACTACTAAAAATAAAGAGAGAAGAAGAATCAACACCTACTCCGAAATTGGATGAAACACAATTTTTGCCACTTCATGAAATCAAACAAACCTATAATGAAGAAGATTATGATGATGATGATATTTCCAAAGATTATAATGAGATGTCCATCGAAGATATTCAACGTGAAATTAATGAAACTGGTGGTAAAACTGTGGTAAATGATTATATATCTCAGTATCCGGAGATCAGTCAACGATACATTTTAAGTTATTTTAATAATTCCCCACATGTAGACGATACCATAGGTCCAAAGTATGAGCCTGCTTCATCGAAGTGGTATCTTGGAAAGACTATCATAGATTTTGATAAGATTAGTGGGGATACTATAGTGGATGGTCAGCATTTCCACGGTTCTGATGGCCTCTACAGGTTGATTTTTAACAAAGATCCAGACAACTATTCACCCAACGACCTTGAAAATTATAAACGAATTTTGACCGCATCAAATGTATTCAGGAAAGGTTACAGCGACATTGGTCGAGTAGCAGCCAGTAGGAGTTTTAAATATACACATATCGTCAGACCTCTACTAAATGCAAGTGCAAGAAAGGTTCTCGATTTCTCTGATTCAAGCCCTAGACATAGTGGCGGCAAAATATACAATACTAACCCCATCGAATATGTATGTCGGAGTCAAATTTCAAAAATTGAATTAAGCGGGAAAGACGCGAGAGCCACGCGTTGCGTGCTTGGCCTCGGATCGAGCCAAGGTGCTAGCGCAGCAGTTTTAACGAAAACAAGGAAGGGGACTGCTCCGAGGAGAACGGGGAGTCTAGCTGCGCTGGTCCTGAGGAACGGTCTACGTCTTTACCGAATATCGTTAATGTACTTTGTATTTTCGGGAAATAGAGTAGTCGTGTTATCTTGTGTTGTGTAATAAAAACAATTAAAGGCGTGCCCGATTTTGTGCCATCCTCCAAAAATGGATAATAACGACAAACCACTCCCTAATCCCGAGGATTATCCTACATCAGAAGTGGGATCTGAGCGATCTGAGCAGGACTCTGAAGGATCAGAAATGAATTCACCAAGAAGTAAGCCCTCAACATCAAAAACTTGGCGTAAGTTAATAGAAACCCAAAGTAAATCTATTGCGGACTTGCTACAAGCAGTTGTGCAGTCACAAACGTTACGCGGCTTAAATGTGACGACGAACGTGACGCTACCCGAATTCGACCCAGAGAAACCCGACGCCGACCCTCGAGCTTGGTGTTCAACTGTAGACATTTGTATGGCAGATAACCCGTTAACAGGATCAGCCCTCATTATAGCAGTAAGTCAAGCTCTAAAGGGCAACGCATCAAGATGGTTATCACAAACAACCTACCCAGGAATAACTTGGACCCAGCTGAAAGAACTGTTTATCGCCGAGTATGATAACACAGATACGCCTACAGCAACTCTTTTATACCTACGAAATAGCCAACCCAAGGAAGGAGAAAATTTGGTGAATTATGCCAACCGAATAATGGGTATGTTAATTTCTCGCTGGCAAAATTTAACACTTGACGAAATCGTAATTTCAACAATTCTCGCTCACTTATCAAATTTCGATTCGAGAGTACGCCATTTGGCCTTCACATCTCACATAACATCTCGTGAAAAACTATTGAAAGAGTTGAAGGCCGTTTCATACACGAAAAGACCAGCTATCCAAAATGAGACGGAATACAGAAGTTTCAAAAGATTTAAACCTACCCAATATAAGCCAAATCCAAGATGTTCTTATTGTGGAAAATTTAACCACAAAGCAAGCGAGTGCAGAACCCGCAAAATGGAAGAGAGACCTTCTACTTCAACTGCATCAGCGAGAAGTTCTCCGAAGACACCTACCCCTACCAGGCATCCAGCAAAGAAGGACATCGTCTGTTTCCGATGCAATCGGCCCGGACATTATGCAAGTAGCTGCAGGAACGAAAAAGCTGACTCCGCAGATTCCAAGAGTACCGAAAAGCGCGTGAATTTATGTGAAGTCAACCCCCAAGGTCGACTGCAACATGACGGTAGGTCATTTTTGTTCACTTTTGATTCAGGGTCAGAATGTTCCCTCATAACAGCAACAACAGCCTCCGAATTTTCTGGAATTCAATTTGAGAATAAGGTTTCATTAAGCCGCATTAGAAAGTCCAGTGTTTTAAGTTCGAAACAAATTCTTTCAAAAGTTACTGTTGACAATAATTGCCACATGGAGATTTTATTTCACGTTTTGCCGAACCAATCTCTGAATCATGATATTTTAATAGGACGAGAAATCCTCAAACATTTTACGGTAATTTTAACTGCCGACGCGTGTAAATTTTCTTCCCAAGTATCAAGTAACATCTTAGAATGTATGTCGACTTCGGGAGAAAATAAAACAGATGACGAAATTTTATTCGATAACATTAAAACAGATGTTTCCGTAGAACAAAAACCGATTCTTTTAAAAATCTTAAACAAATTTAAACCTTTCTTTACACAGGGTATTCCACGTTCAAGTGTAACTTGCGGCGAACTTGTGATACGTTTAGCCGATCCTACTCGAATTGTACATCGTCGTCCCTATCGTCTTAATCCTTCAGATCGAGAAATAGTACGAAATAAAATAATAGAATTGGAGGCGGCCGGGATTATTCGTCCCAGCTCATCTCCTTTTGCTAGCCCTAGTCTTTTAGTTAAAAAAGAAGGTAGAACCGATCGTCTTTGTGTCGACTATAGGGATTTAAATTCAAATACAATTCCCGAACGATTTCCTTTGCCACTGATTTCAGACCAAATAGCCCGGTTAGCAGGCGCACGCTATTTTTCATCTTTAGACATGGCTAGTGGTTTTCACCAGATATCCGTCCATCCCGAGTCAATAGAACGAACTGCATTTGTCACTCCAGATGGTCAGTGGGAGTTTATAAAAATGCCTTTCGGCTTACGTAATGCCCCTTCAGTTTTTCAGCGAACCGTCATCAAAGCTCTAGGTCCATTAGCTCATAGTTACGTAGTTGTATTTATGGACGATATCTTAATCATAGCAGAAACAATCGACGAAGCATTTGAAAGATTAGAACTTGTACTTGAAATCTTAACTAAAGCAGGGTTTTCCCTAAAACTTTCAAAGTGCTCATTTATTATGGAAAGAGTGCAATATCTCGGATATGACGTATTTGCCGGTCAAATTAAGCCTAACACACGAAAAATTGAAGCACTAATAAATTTACCCCCACCTACTACGGTAACTGAACTTCGACAATTCATAGGTCTTGCATCTTATTTTAGACAATTTATCCCAAATTTCTCGACGAAAATGGCTCCTCTTTATAGAATGACAGGTTCCAAAACCAATATTACCTGGTTACCTGAACACGAAGTTATTCGAAAAGAAATAATTGCTCAATTAACTAACGAACCAGTACTTACAATTTTCAACCCT
Organism: Cryptocephalus moraei; assembly: GCA_946251905.1. Lineage (NCBI taxonomy): Eukaryota > Metazoa > Arthropoda > Insecta > Coleoptera > Chrysomelidae > Cryptocephalus > Cryptocephalus moraei. Next base: position 5,465,145 of record OX276459.1, read on the forward strand.
AAATTTCCCATAGAATTGCATACTGATGCCAGTTCCGTTGGGTACGGGGCTATACTTTTTCAAATTGAAAATAATCAGCGCCGTGTCGTCGCTTATTTCAGTAAATGTACTACCCCAGCAGAATCTAGGTATCATTCTTACGAATTAGAAACTCTTGCTGTAGTTAATTCAGTTAAACATTTTGAACAATTTTTACAAGGACGTCAATTTACAGTAGTAACCGACTGTAATTCTTTGAAAGCTTCCCGCACAAAAAAAGATTTATCTTCTAGAGTGCATAGGTGGTGGGCATATTTACAATCCTTTGATTTTGACATTGTTTATAGGCCAGGAAAACGAATGGCTCATGTCGATTTTTTGTCGAGAAATCCGCCACAACTTGAAAGAAAAAGAATTGACCTTACTTATTTGTCAAATAACTGGTTACAAGCTGAACAGCAACGGGATCAAAATATATCCGATATCATTTCTAAATTAGAAAATGACCAACTTAATGAAGATGTTCGCAAAACTTACGAAATTCGAGCCGGAGTGTTACATCGAAAAATTCAACGCAACGGGCGTACGCGTTGTTTACCAATAGTTCCCCACGCACTCCGATGGTCAATTATTAACAATGTCCATGAATCAATAATGCACCTCGGATGGGATAAAACTTTAGAAAAAGTCTACGAACATTATTGGTTTGAAAGTATGTCCAAATATGTAAGAAAATTTGTTAACAATTGCATTACTTGCAAAATCGCGAAACCTGATTCAGGAAAAGTACAAGTTAGTCTTCATCCAATACCTAAAGTCAGTATCCCTTGGCACACCCTTCATATTGACGTAACAGGAAAACTAAGCGGTAAAAATAGCCTTAAAGAATACGTGATAGTTTTCATTGACTCATTTACAAAATTTGTTTTATTACATCATACGCATCGCATAGACGCTGAAAATGCTGTCCGTGCGTTAAAATCGAGCTCTTCTCTTTTCGGTTCTCCCGTTCGTGTAATAGCAGATCAAGGGCGTTGCTTCGCTAGTAAGGAATTTAAATCATTTTGTGCTTCCCATGCGATTGACCTTCACCTAATTGCAACCGGCGCTAGTAGAGCAAACGGTCAAGTTGAAAGAGTAATGTCAACGTTAAAAAGTATGCTTACTGCAGTCGAAATAAATGATGAAAGATCATGGCAGGATGCATTGGAAGATGTTCAATTAGCTATAAATTGCACGACAAATCGCGTCACTAAAGCTTCCCCTATAGAATTAATGTTTGGCAAAACTGCAAAACCTCTGAGTTTGATGTCAACTAATGATGATACATCCTCGTTAAACGTAGCTGAATTAAGGGAACAGGCTGCCTTGAATATTAACGAAAACGCGGACTATGACAAAAAGCGATATGATTCAAAAAGAGCTAAATTGTCAAAGTTAGTAGTTGGGGATTTCGCTCTAATTAAAAATGAAGAGCGAAACCAAACTAAATTAGACCCTAAATTTAGAGGGCCTTTTAAAGTAATCGAAGTATTAGAGGGTGATAGATATCTCCTTAAGGCATTGAATTCAAATCGTACTTACAAATATCCACATGATCGTGTAAGAAAAGTACCTAAGCATGACATCCCTATTGATTCAAAACAGGACGAAAGTTCCTCAGAATAAAATTACACCAATATTTGAGTTACTAGATTCCAATTTGATTGAGTTGCACCCTAGAAGTCACACTGTAGTCGTTAACTGTGGCAGAATGTCTTACAGAGCGCGATATACCTGTGGCTGGGGCGGGGACTCATATTTTTACAATTAAGTCGATTCAGCCGAACGACTGTGTTGAACACGACAATTTGTCGTTTATCCGAAGGACTGAGATAAACGAATTTAGATTGAGTTGTTTATCCGAAGGACCGTGATAGACAAATTTTGATTACAACAAAAATTGACAATATTTATCCGAAGGACCGAGATAAATAAAGATTAGTTGTCTAAAGGACTTGGTAACGTTTAGGAATTTAGTAACCATAGTTCCAGTTTTAAAGTTATACAGTGCCAGAAGGACTTGGTACATTGGGATCCAAATGCTCAGAGTACTTAAAGCTAGAATTAAAATAAGAAAAGGATTGTTGTAAGTTACTTTATAGACTTAGATACTGTTTGGATTTTATTGTTACAGAACTGACTCCCAGGGACGGGAGATCTGTCAGGTTTGGCCGTGTCGGAGTCAAATTTCAAAAATTGAATTAAGCGGGAAAGACGCGAGAGCCACGCGTTGCGTGCTTGGCCTCGGATCGAGCCAAGGTGCTAGCGCAGCAGTTTTAACGAAAACAAGGAAGGGGACTGCTCCGAGGAGAACGGGGAGTCTAGCTGCGCTGGTCCTGAGGAACGGTCTACGTCTTTACCGAATATCGTTAATGTACTTTGTATTTTCGGGAAATAGAGTAGTCGTGTTATCTTGTGTTGTGTAATAAAAACAATTAAAGGCGTGCCCGATTTTGTGCCATCCTCCAAAAATGGATAATAACGACAAACCACTCCCTAATCCCGAGGATTATCCTACATGTATATTGGGATAACGTTAATGAATTGGTTGATCGATTGAAATTATTGTTAGCCTCGAAACAAGTTGGGAATACATCATTGGAAAACGAAATATCTTCAATCATAGAGGAACTTCGTGAGGCGCGAGTTATATATTAGCGGTTCGACAAATCTCAAACAACATGTCGGCGAAACACACTAAGGAAAAAATTGAACTCGTGGACGAGTTACATAGACCCATAAGAAAAAAATTCCCCAGGCGAAAAACTGTGATCAAAGGATTGGATGACTTATGGCAAGCTGATTTAGGACAAATGGATCTGTACGCAAACCACAATAAAAAACACAAATATTTTCTTCTCGCCGTCGACTGCTTTTCGAAATTCATGTGGGTTAAACCGTTGAAGTCGAAATCGGGCGATGTTGTAGCGCACGCCTTTGCGGAAATTCTTAAAGATGGTGGTAGATGTCCGAAAAACTTGCAAACAGATCAAGGAAAAGAATTTTACAATTCGCATTTTCAACGCCTTATGAAGAAATATGGAATTAACCACTATAGCACATTTAGTCAAACTAAGGCAGCGATCGCAGAACGTTCCATTCGAACTATAAAGGAAAAGCTCTTTAAATGGTTTTCTTTGAACGGTAGCTCTAAATGGTTGGACATTTTACCTACTCTTGTAAAAAACTACAATGAACAAAAGCATAGTGTCACTAAGGTTAAACCTTGTGACGTTACGAAAGACAATGAGAAGAAGTTGTTAAATACGGTGTATAATCGTGTTAAAATAGCGACAGGTCGACAGAAATATAATGTCGGTGACGTAGTTAGAATTAGCAAGTCTAAACATGTATTTGAGAAAGGTTATACTCCAAATTGGACAACGGAATTATTTAAAATTGTTCGAGTAAAAATCACCGACCCCAAAACCTATCTATTGGAAGATATGAATGGTAGACCTATAGAGGGCGGATTTTACGAGCAGGAACTTCAGAAAACCAAGAATCCTGACGTTTATCTTGTCGAAAAAGTTTTACGAAAAAAGGGAAATAAAGTTTATGTGAAATGGTTGGGAATGGACAAATCTTATAATAGTTGGATAGATGCCTCAAATCGACTATAATAACATTGTTTCTTATGAGAAACACGCACAAATTTAATGACTCAGGAGGCCTTTCCCATTATGAAATCAAAAAAGATACCTCAAATCGGCTAAAATAACATGGTTTCTTATGGAAAACGCGCACAAATTTAATGACTCAGGGGGGCCTTTTCATCAGGTAACTATGAGCAATATATAAAGGAACAAAACTGCTTCAATATTTTAGTTCTAAGTTGAAGATGAAACGTCGCGCCACAAATACTGCTATTGATCAGTGTGTCTTAGATGTGTTAAAAATGTATCATGAAAGTGTGTCGTCAACTACTTCAGCACCATCCAAGAAAATGAAGGTCGAGCCCCCGTTACCAGACTCACCATTATCACCACCACCAATCCAAGAGACAGAAGTGGATGCATGGGATGAATCTCTTCTATGGTACGAAAATGAAGCTGTCCAATCAGAAGATAACTCAACTCTTCTGCTTCTTAATACGACTTTTCCGTGCCCTAAAAGTGGATTTAGTTTAAATGTAGGTCTTCGTACATATGAAAATTTTGAACCTATCATTAGAATTTTCATCAACCAAGTGACTCACATGTCGTTCGGAGTTCTCGAGTGGAAGGAACTTGTTAATAAGTTTACCTGGATCTTAGATGGATACTTTAGAAGTCCAGAGAGTTCACATCTTCGTTTAATCAGTTGCGGAAACATTGTTATCATGGATACAACCACTGAGGGGGCTAGTAGTTGCAACCCTCCACCCAAGATGATTACATTAACTAGAGGATTAACTACTATATATTTAACTGAAAATAATGTACGTGAATTGTGCAATATAACCAGTGAGTGTGTCGCTAAAAAAATTGAAGATTTAAAGAAAATAGATTTTTTTAAATATTACAAGAACTTTTTAAGTATAATGAAAGAGCTAATGGATAGTAACAAGTGTTTGTTGAATGTTAAAGATATTGTAAACGCATTTTGTGACATCACTTCTTCCATTGAAAGTTTTTGTTTAAGAGAACTTATGTGGTATAATGTTAAAAAAATGATTTTGGATTTTGAATACGCAAATAAAGCAAATTTTATTTGAACATGATTTTTATTAAGTATTTTTATAACTGTGGATATTTATATTAAATCTTATCTCTATTCGCACCTAAAATTTTTACACTTGCTAAATATTTTAAAGAATACGGACTCGTAACATACTTAGAACGTTGTCGAGATTTATATTTTAACTCGCGAATTTGATTAGAGAATGATAATTTACCTTCATTAATATCTACTACAAGAGATGAGTGTGGGAACAAAATTTTTTTACATATACAACTGTCAAAATCGATGTCGACAAAATTAATGACACTAAATATGTCATCGGTTACGGTTATGACATTTCTGTTTAAAACAATCATTTGAATATTTGTGTCCGAAAAATCAATGACTCCTGCAATGTACCCCCGTTCACCCGAGAGATAATAACCACCTACTCGAACAACAATATTCATATTATAATTATTGTTTAGTTCGTACAAAATTGATTCAAAATTGCGGCCATAAAGATATATGTCGATATCTCCATATGTTGATGTATATCCCAGAAGATTGGTTACGAATCCTCCAGCAAAAAAGTACGTCTTGCCCTCTAGGAATCGAGCGATATCATGTGGCAATTTGGGTATTGAAACCACAGTTGAATCGTTTATGAATCGGGACAATGCACTGCGTAGACTATTTTGAGCATATTGTTTCTCAACCTCGTTCCGTTGCGTCATAACTTTAATCTTCTAATAATTCAGAATAGTGTGTGTATGTGTGTGCGAGAGAGAGAGAAGATCACCTGAAAATTATTCATTAATTTTGTAATGACCCCAAGCAAGAGTGTCATAACTCTTTGGTATCAAATAACGTTTATCGTCAAAAGGGCTTAGCCCAATTTTTGTTTGTTCCACGCTGAACACTTCGTGGGCGAAGGAACGAATGCCACGTTGGGTAATCATTACCTCTTTAAAGTTTTTAAGGCAGTTCTCGTAATCACTAAACGTTAGTTTGTTTTTAACTACGTTATATTTTACCCCTTTTGACTTTTTAGTCACCTTACCCCCCAGAAGCTTGTAAGTGTACATTTTTGATCTGAGGCCGACAAAATGTGTTATTATTGTGCCGTTTGCTTCATCTTTCATTAAACCAGGAACTTTTTTATTCACTAATGGAATATTGTATATGTTATCTTTTTCATAGTCTGAAGTATCAAATTTCGATAAATCTGATTTAATAATTTTATCGTATGCATCTTCACACCATAACTCGTAGATAAAGCTATCTGTGTCGGTGTAGAGAAGCTTACACTTGTCGGTAAATGTCCAGATCTACCACTTCTCCTATTTTTCGCAATTTTTTCAGAATTTCAGCAGAAAACCTCTATTTAGAGGTGTTTTTACCAAAAATAATCAACGCACCTAAGGGATAGTGGAGTAAAAAAAGGGTGTTGGGTGGGGTAATGGGCCGCCCTGTATGTCCGTAAAGCGGTGTGCGCTACAAGTCGAAGTGTGAATTGTGACTTTAAAGTGGATGCGACGTTGCCAAGCGTCGCTCTAAGTAGCATTAGCTCGGAATAGGGCTCAAGAGGGGGGGGGGGGTATTTCGAAAATGAACGGCGTGACGGAAGATGACGAACGAACGGAGAATTGACCGAGAAAGGGAAATTACACGAGTAAGCCCAGAAGGAGAAATGCATTCAAGGGGGCAAGGAGAATCCTTGTACTTACGAAATCTTGTAGGCGGGTGGAAATAGTTCCTCAGGTAGCGTCCCGAAGAGATCCAGGCGTTGAGTGTCACTTGGGTATTGCGCGGAAGATGGTGACAAAGCGCCATTGCGGCACAGGAAGCCTAACAACGCGTTCATGTTTACGCGTTGATGTCGTTGAAAATAATTGAGGACGCAGCTCCGACTTATACTGCACGATGGGTTGTTCCGACGCAATCCGGAGGCTTCGAGTTCGAATTCGCATGTTTTAGGTGACTTGTAAGGCGTTAATTTCGACATTTAGAACGTAAAGGAAGCGCGCGTCCCGAAACGTAGAGAAGAACTGCGTCACACACACAAGACACAAGTGGTTTGCTTAAGGGTCGGTCGAGGTCGAAGCTGGCAGGGTGAGGGCGGCTTTGTTTATGTTATCGGACCAATTAGGAACGCCCGCTGGGGCGGTGTCCATAGACACCCTAGATAGAAGTATTGTTTAAGATTGGCATTGCGAAAAAACGCTTTTTCGCGCGATATTAGCGGTACACACCAAGTGGCAAGAAAAACGAACCCATGTAACTGTGAGGAATCAACAGGTGAACAGGTGATCTGAGAAGGGTGCCGTTTGCGTAGAGGAGCGCAGGGTTGCCACGTTTACCCGCTGAATTTCCTGGTCGTGCGAAGGCGAACGAAGAAGTGCTGATGGATTGGAACGAATTTTGCGACGTTTCCAGCGGTATATCAGTGAAATTGAAGCGCCTGCTGCGACAGATAATAATGTGCTAAGTTTTGGGCTACGGCGATCGGTGCTATTTTGTAGCCTTCTGCTACCAAAATGGTATCGTATCTAATATTGTGGAGAATGCACATTGTGCGGAAGCTTAAATGAGGAAGATAATAGAATTGTTCAAGTACTGGGAAGTGGGACGCGCTTGGACGCGTGGGCCGGGAGAGGCGAAGTAGAAACAACGCGTACGATATGGTAGTCGGTAGGATATGCGATTTTAACAGAACTATAGTAGAAGAGATGTCGGGAAGACGGAGCCGAGGTCGTGTTTAAATGGAACGGCATCGTCGTAAACGTAACGAACGGGTGGTTTGAGTAGGTGGCGCAAGGGCACGAACGATATCCGTGTAGTAACCGTGACGTGTGTGACGAAAAGATATGCGCGTAGTTATCGCGACATGTGTGACGAAACCTGACGCTGCACCGACAACGATGTACGAACTTGAAGACACATGCAAGGGTTCGAAATGGCGGCAGGAGACGGGAGCGTACGAAAAATTCTCGTATTAGGTGACTGACATTGACAATTTTTTTTCTCGGAAAATCATGCCGGAGGTACGCGGAATACATTAAGGGGTAGGCGAGAAGCGGACTGTGAGAGTTTGGTAAGGTTCTGTAACTCAGGCACAGAAGTGGTAGATCTGAACAATGACCCACTTGTCAGTACCCCCCATTTTCGGTAACATGTACTGATAATGAAAATCGTACATATACAATTTTGAAAGGTCTAAAATTGACATACCTACATATAAAGGTTTATTAAAAATCAATTCTGCTTTTTTTAATTCAATAATCGTTAAATTTTCATCTAAAATCAGTCTACTATGAAATAGAGGGGAAGCAATGAAGTTTTTAGCTCCGTGACGCCCTTCCCAGGAAGTAGCAATTTTCAAAACACGATGTTTGCGAATGTTCTCCATCGTTTTTCCGAATACAGCGTTATTAAATAGTTTATAGAGATTTTTGAGAAAAGAAGTCGTCGCAGCAGCTCTAAGGTTGCTATTTAAATCGATATATGGTTTTAACCAGGTTCTTTGTCGAAATTTTAAAATCTTATGGATTTTCGTCACGACTAGACCGTTCGCTAGAGCCTGTTTCAGATTTCGATAGTGTAAAATATACTCCTTCTTATTGTACAAAGTGGCCATTAATTTAGTGAATTTAGAATTGGGAGGCAAGCGGTGTTCGGCTGCAAACGGAAAGTCTTTATGAATATCATGTAATTCCTTGGGATATTCCAAGTCAACTTGAACTATATATCCTTCTGGATTATCGTCTGGAATGGATGCTACATCGAAATTATCGACGTCATCGATCCATTCGAAACCACCCTCTGGAAGGGGCTCTTTCATAGCACATCCGTAGAGATTATTTACATCGAAATAAAGTATATATTTAGATGGATTACAGGGATTGTATGCAGAATACATGTATTTATTATTCGCTTCGGAAAAACGTTTAGAACAAACAGAAATTCCACCACGTATAGCTCGCTCTATAAACATTATTTGATCAACATCGCGTAACAATTCTAATTTACATTTGGTAAATTTAAGCATGCAATCCCATGTGTATCCTGGCATTGTGTAATACCATGCCGGATCTAACTTGTGAGTTGTAATGCAATTTTTTCTGAAATTTTCAAACACATCTGCCAAAAGTAAGACATCAGTTTTCAAGTATATGTCCGAATATTCCCCCAAATTTTGAATTCCAAACGTTTTCCAAACCTTTTGAGCGTGATCATATTTTTCAAGACTAATACTTTCATCAGTTAATTTGTTGTGAAACTGTTCGATCGATGGTAATTCCGTTTCCTCTAACTTATCGATGTGTGAAATGTAATCGTAACAAAAGACACCTTTTTTTGTCAATAACTTAAATTTTTCATCATCATCACACCCAAATTCACTTTTCACAATTGTTAAATTTTCCCTTTCCATTATTGATACTAATTCATCTAAAGATGCACCTATAAATCTAATTGAATCAATAAAGCGGAACTTAATTTTTGTTTCGTCATCATATTTCGTAAAAGAAATGTATCTTTCTTTATTATTGGGAAGTATGGTGAGACCCCCCGATTTGGCTAAATCTCTAATTAAAAAATGACTATCGTATCCTGACAAATTATGAAATACTATAGGCACCACAAAGAGCTTTTTAAACGAAAGGTTGCACTGCGCATGCGCCCACCCCCTTGCTTCCCCGCTGAAGTGATTATGATCCAAAACTACCTTATCCTCACCCTGAAAAGGTTTTTCGCAAATATGACAAGTTTTCGCTTTGTTGGTAGGTATGCTGGCTTTGCTGACAGGTTTGATATTTTTCATTTTTAACTCGATCAACTTAGCCAACTTTTCTAATTCCATCCTAAACCACTCTATGCAATCTGTTCCCCGATAGCTGTTATAATACGATATAGATTCGTCATGGGCACATTTTAAATAATACCCCACAGAATAAGCTGTATGTTTTTGGTATTTTCTAGTAGCAACAGTAGCTGCAGAGGTGTCATCGAAAGTCTTTAAAAGGCTTTCAAAATCTGCATAGATTATGAAAGGTGCCGTTTGTTTAAAGGTATAATTTCGAAATTCTACGTACTCGTAAGTGGGAAAAGAAATTTTATATTCGTTTCTGCTTGCACAAAGTTTAATATGCTCATCGAACTTTTCTCGTTTCTGAAAGTAATTTAAACATCTGTCACAAATAAATTTCATGTGATTGTTCTTACTTAGCTGTGTCGAAACTAATCTAGAAAGATTACTGATATAGCAGTAATGATATTTAATTTCTTCATTATCATTTTCATTATCAAAATTAACCTCTTTGGGGAAATATTTACTTTGAATTAATAATAAATTAACGTGATTATCTACTTTATTTTTACTTAATTTAATCGGAACTACTGTATAAAAGTTTTTCTTTTGTAATTCTAAGCCATAAACGTTAACAGATATGCCATTAGCAATTTCGAATTTTGAAATTTGTTTCAACGGCATCGGTGCGTCTAAATGTTCCGTAATTAAAACTGATTTATAATAGGGGTATGAAGATGTCAAATTTTTATTCGTTTTTGCAGGAAACAGACCACAGACCACAGACCAATAAAAGCACGCCTTATCATTCATATTCCGGATATTAATAACTGCAACTTTTTTCTCGATTTCCACCGGTAACTTAATGAAAGATGAACCATTACCCATTTCGTATTTGTTAATATTAATCTCAAGAAAAACGATTTTATGAAGAGCCCATCCCGATTGACGTTCTTGGAATTCAGACATTTTGTTAGAAATTTTATCTTGTACATTTTCTATGAACCAACTTTGTAAATCCGTTCCTTCGTCAATCACTCCATTTTTAGTATTAAAATATTTATATTCTAAAATATCTCCACCAATTGATTGCTTTATAAATTCCCCACAAAAATTAGCATTAACTTTAATTACCTTAAACTTTCTTAAAATAATTTTAATTTTTTGTTTGAATAGTATTTCTGCATCAGTCAAAAATTGGACCAAACACTTGTGAGATAAATTAATTATAACACTTGTCTTGATTCTACTCTGAAAACAAGAAATTACATCCTCCCACTTAATACGTTGATTCAAATTTATTCCTGCGCCGACCGCATGAATTTTTTGTAAAAATAATTTTTAATAGACTTTAAATGATGTATCAGTGTTTGCAATTTTCGTATTTTTCCGATTGAAAGACTATCTTTCTTAGCACGCAATACAACGTTACAAAGTCTAATATGTCTTTGAATCGGTTTCACCCATATATTCCAATGATCACCCTTATAAATTTTTAATTTTTCAATTAGATTGGAACATTTTTTAGTAACTTTGCTCACATCCATTTTTTCTAGCTCTCCTACTTTAAAAATACACACACACACACACACACACACTCACCTTTATATTTCTGTAATCTCGAAAACGGTTAATGGGTTCTTTTTTCCGATGTCCTTCTTGCCTTTAAATGTTACACAGTAAGTTCCCTTGGAAAATTGCTCAACTGCCGGTTCCAGCTCCTCAGTCACCCTCTTTGGAAGACACACCTGGTACTCGGCTAATTCCACGATCACAGCTTTTCCAAACTTCGTAGGGATTACTTTTGCAGATAATATTTTCTGCGGGATGTCCTGTGGAAATTCATTTAGTTTTTTAAACGGTTTCCCTTCTCCTCCTGCAAGTTTATTTAAATTGACCAAATCCATCTGCACAAACAAAAAAAAAATTACATTATAACTAAAATTTAAAACAATATAATACTCACTTTTTTCGAGGATCAGTGAACTTTAACTTAAAATGGGAATAGCAGACCCTTATCAGCTGGTTGATAAGTTGTTTGGATCGACGCACACAAACGAGATGGAAGGAAATTACTCGGATATTATCTTAAAACACAAGTTAGAAAGTAAACAAAATAATCTTGGCATATTAAAAGAAAAATCACAAAAAGTAACAATAATACTCACCGGATAAATTTCGACGCAACAAAAACGAATGTACAAGTGAATGCAATCTGATAATTTGCTCCTTATATATTCATTTCCATCTATTCATAACGCAAATATCATACCTGACGCAATTTCTGAATGTAATTACAATATGCAATTGCATCAACCTTCATTACCTACCTCGCTGTTATTTTCTATCCAACCTCGCTTTCACATTCACGTGTTAGATAAATCGGAATAATCGGGGACACGCCACATATTCTAATTATAATTAATTATAATATAAAGGCGCAGCGCAAGGCTAAGCAAATTGAAAGCCATGTGTTAAGAATGTAAATGTACATTTTTCTTTAGTTTTCAATTTTTACGGAAAAAGGGAAGGGAATACGGGACAAGGCGCAGCGCAAGGCTAAGCAAATTGAAAGCTATGTGTTAAGAATGTAAATGTACATTTTTCTTTAGTTTTCAATTTTTACGGAAAAAGGGAAGGGAATACGGGGCTTTCACACAAAGCATATATGTATATAAATATCCTGAGAAATGAATGAATGTGTGTGTGTATTTCCAGCAATCTGAAGCAACCAATATTTAGTAGGTAAGTATTTTAAATTTGAATATGTTCATTTCTAATTTTTTATTTATTTATTAATTAGTAAATATCTGGTAACAGGTAACAGACGAGGTAAACAACGTCCTCGTCGTCGTATTAGCCAATAACCTTTATTCATTTTTCTCTTCACAGAGCAACAAGATGTCTTCCTCCAAAGGACCAATTCTTAAATTCAGTAAAGAAATCCCTGAGGCATTCGCTCCGACCAAGGGCTCTCCCAATGCGGCAGGATTTGACCTTTACAGCGCTTTTGACGTTACGGTCCCCGCAAGAGACAAGGCGCTTGTCGACACGGGGATCAAAATGGAGCTCCCTGTGGGAAGTTACGGCAGGATCGCCCCCAGATCAGGGTTGGCTGTAAAGAAATTCATAGACGTGGGAGCAGGAGTAGTTGATCAGGACTACAGGGGAGTACTGAAGGTTGTACTATTCAACCACTCTGCTGAGGACTTTGTAGTAAAAGCTGGGGATCGCATAGCCCAGTTAATATGCGAAAAAATTTTTTATCCCCAGCTTGAGGAGGTCCACAGACTAACCGAAACTGAACGTGGCGAAGGTGCATTCGGCTCAACAGGTATCAAATAATTAAAAATTATTTTTTTTCTTTTGCTAAAACTCAAATTTTTTAGTATTGGACCGGTGTACCGAAATATATTATACTGTAATTTTTAAGAGAACCTATGTAAACTATTTTGGGTCAAAACCATGCAGATCCCTGTTTTCCAAAATTGCAGAATACGGAGATGTTTTAGTACATCTCTGTATGGAATGTGGAAAAAATATTAAAGCGGTTGATTACGTCTCAAGAACGAAAAAACACATTTTAGGACAAGTAGTGGCAAAAGAAGACCAGATAATGTGCGTTAGATGTGGAAGCTGGGTATACAAAATGGAAAACAGGGAAGATTGTAAAATTTGCAAAAAACAATCAATTGAATGTTAAAATTAAAGGTTACTGTTAATAAAAAGGAGAAAAGATGTCTCATGTTTTATTTAACCTACTAAAAGTACATACACAGTAAAGGTAGGACGCTGGGGTCGTTTGTGTTAATTGGAGTTTTAAGTACCTACGAAAAATAGGTTAAACAGTAAAGGCTTAATATATCTCTTTTAAAAAATGTTGAAATTACCACAATTTTTATTATTGTTTGGTATTCTACCTTCATAAGCTACCTTAAAACCGCTAGGCGACCCTCAATGCCGCCAAAAAATCTTTCTTGCGGGATGATAACGCCAACAGTGAAAAAGATATAAGGGAAAAACAAAATTTCTCTTTTAAAGGAAAAGCTGAAAATAATATTTGGGGAATGGTGAATTCCCCAAGTTCTCCGAAACTTGATGGAAAATTTTTCTGGGCGCTGTTGTAACCACCGCCATCGTGTAGGCCAGTGTAGGGCGACCCTCAATCAGGCCTAAAAATCTTCCCCCCAGGATGATAACACCAACAGGGAAAAAGATATAAGGGAAAAACTAAATTTCTCTTTCGATGAAATGGTGGGCGTGGAGAATTTGGCGAATGCACCGAAATCTACGAAACAAATAATATTTAGCGAATCTACCACGGATCTCGGGTTCCATTTCATCTATCACGGAGGCCCCCGAGGCGCGGGGGCAGCGAGCGGGGGGCGGGGATCCGGGGGCGGAGGCGGGGATCCGGGGGCGAGCGAGTAGGGGAATGCCTTCGACGTCTGTCAAATTTGTGCTCCATGCCATCTGTCAAATTGCCCGCGCGCGTGAATTTTGAATGACCGGCTTTGCGAAAGTGAGGTTATGTACGGAATTTTATCGTGGAACCGGCCCAGAATATCTACTTAGATCGAAGCAGAAAGAGATGGTATTGTCAGGATTTTCTCTAGCTAGTTCAAAGAAAGTGTTCGCTCTTTTTCTATGTATTCGGTATTCTATTATGATTTCCTTCTTTTTTTCAAGATCAATTTCATGTTTCAGTTGCTGCTTCAACCTTGTACACTTAGAACAAACATCAGATGCTGGCGATGAGAATCCAATATTGAAATCATTGATAAAGACGTTCCTAAACATATCATAACTTACACGATATTCAGCTCCACACTTTCGATTGTATAACTTCTGTAGTTTTGCGACAGAAAGATTTGCTGACAAATAAATACGTTTTGATTTGGACCGATTATAGTGACTTTCTTTACCACGCAGTTGTCCAATAAATGAGCGAACTTTTTCTTTCTTTGAAGCATTTTTGTGAGAAATTTTGTCTCCCCCTCTTCTCTCTTTTGGAACTGCACCTTCTTCTAATGCTTTAGAAACTGTAGCTATTCTCCGATTTGATACTCCAAATACAGCAATAAAAAACTTTTTACAAACTCTCATTGCAGTTTTGCGAGATTTGAGCAAATAAGCAACTATTGCATTCCTTTGTTTGATTTCTCGGGTAGATCTATGTCGTTTGACATGCATAACGGATATAAAGTGACATAGCTTAATATCCTGTCGTATTTTGTCGACTTCTTCGTAAAAGTCTTTCCTGATTCTCGAAATATCTTCCATTTCCACTTTGGCACACTCATATGTGGGGCCATTGTGATTACAAGGACGTCTGAAGTTTTCAAGTTCAGGATCCCGATCTGCATACCTTAAAAATTAATGAATAATGATTCACCTTTTTTAGCAAGAGCCCACTCAACCTTACCTTGTTCTCTTACTGGATTCACGTTTGGATTCCTTCTTTTTTCTTCTCCTGCTACCATCATTCCCCTCATTGACAATAATATCTTCTTCATCCATCAGGTAATCAGGTTTTCGGAGTAGAGAAACAAAACTATTTTCGGTGCACAACAATCTTGTGTATACAAACCTCAACGACTACAACCGTGGAAGCACGTAAACACACTGAATGTAAACAATAAACTCGCGCCCGACAAGCATATGGATATAACCGGTTATGCTTGCAAATTTGGATATAACTGGTTTCGCTCCAAAGCAACACTTTTAGACGACGATTTCGGTTGAATATATCTCGTTTTGTTCACATATCAATGCACCAGACGATAGAGCTCACGAAACTGATGCAGAAACATGTATAATGTCATTTTCGGTCAAAAGTGGATATAACCGGTTTTGCACGCGAGCTCCTCAATTGTAGCTCTGTAGAGAAAGTATCGGTATCCAAAAATTTCTCGTGTAGGGAAAAGTCCTCCACATTAACCGTGTCCTTGTTAGCTACACACATACTTGGTACTAACAAACATAGTGAAGAAAAATTTTTTTTTGTGACTCGCGAATGTTTGAGACAGTTTTTCTATAAAATCATCAAAAAAAAAAGGTATGGCAACTGAAATTCGATAATAATCTTTTGGTGAGGCAACTATAATATTTTACCGATTCTTCTGATATGTAGCGAATCTGGAAGCTTTGATAGATTCATGTTCCTCCACAGATTTCAAAAGGTTTTCTGCTTTCTCCAAAATATCACTAAAGATTTGATCTATATTGTTTTTCATATTTTTTACTTGATCCACAATGACATCAACATGTTCAACTGCTGTAGTTAGATCAAAATGGACAGACTGAAGAATTCTGCGTAGTGGCAACGTGAAGGCAAATAAAGTGGACGATGTGATCATACTGATAATAAATTCACTGGTCATGATAGCCCGATGAAGCTGCAGGGCCTTCGATGAAGTGTCTATGTCTCTAACTAGTTGCAGTTCTTCAAGTGTTTCAACAATAGGTTTAAAAATTTCGGTAAACCTGATTACGCCGTCATGATTTTTGACCCATCGAGTTTCGCACATAGATGTCAACTTAGTCGCTTTAGTATTCGGGGTATGCTCTTTGATTTTGGTTTTCAATATTTCAGTACGGTGAGCTGAAATTTTAATATAATTCGCGACAGATTTGATGTTCTGATGCAGTTTCTAATATATCAACTATTGCAGGAATGTGCAAGCGCTGAACTTAAAGAATGAGCACTGCAATGCACGTATAATGCTGCCGGATATGTTTCACGGATTAGTGCTTGAACTCCTTTAAAACTATCCTTCATGGCAGCAGCACCATCATACCCCTGCCCAACTAAATATGTACAGTCTATGCCAACAGCTTGCACAGTTTCTATCGTAACTTTTGCCAAATTTTTACCAGTAGTATTCTGAACAGCCACGAATAGTAGGAAGTCTTCGCGTAACTTAAACGTTTGTGTTCAATTTGCATCAACACATTCGACATATCTCACACTAAAAGACAACTGTTCACTACGGGCAATATCTGTTGTTTCGTCCATTAAGAATGCAAAAGATTTGGCTTTGTTAACTTTAAGTGCTATCTGATCTTGGATTATTTTGCTACAAATCATAATATATTATTTTGAATCATTGGGCTTATATCCAAAGACTGGGTATGGATATGGTCGATTAGATTTTGGTCACCATATTTTAAACGCACTCGCAGCAATGCTCTGAAATTCCCATCATTATTCATCGGCTCTTGCATACAGCACGCAAAGCTAATTCTTGCCGTCCACATAATATGATTGTCTCGATTATGGGCCTGAGCTTCCGCCTATTTTCAGAAATTTGTTTGGAACGACTTGAATCGAGCTGGCTCATAATGTCTGGTACGGATCTCGTGAACGTTAATATGAAATTCTCAGCAAAACTGTATTTTTTTTGTGATATTCATTTTGGCTATGTTTGATAAACGTCTCGATCGCATCTTTCCAGTTACTGAAAGGTTTTGTAACGAGTGCGTTTATTTTTGATGGCCACCGGTTCCACTAAATTCATGTGCAAAAATTGCACAGTATTTACAGAATCCGCGCTGATCCCCTTTGGCAGTGTAACTCAGCCAAGGAAACTGTTTTAACCAATGCCGTTGGAATTTTAAATTTCTTTTTCCGGAAATAGGAAGTTTGAAATTTTCATCTAGAACCCATGCAGAAGTTAATAATTTAAATTTGAGTTCATCGGTAATTTCTTGATTCAAACGACAACCAATGTCCAAGACATTTCACTTCAATTTTGCATTTTTGTTTCTCTCCATTTTCAACCGCTGAAACTATAAAATTCAATTAGAATCAAAATATATTTTTCCTTTGAAGAGAAATCTCTAAAACGAACAATGTTTATAGTTTTTGCACTGTGATATTTGCGCTACATGTAAAAATCTCTAACTCTGGTCTGGCATGCTCTGGTCTAGTCTGATCTGGTCTTGTTTACTATGGTCTGGTTTGGAATGCTCTGGCCTGGTCTGGTTTGCTGGTATGGTCTGGTCTGGTTTGCTGGTATGGTCTGGTCTGGCATGCTACGGCCTGGTCTGTCTGCTCTTGTCCATTGTTGCATTCGCAGCGGCGACAGTGTATTAGCAAAGCAATGTTCACTAAAGTGAAAACAATGTGCGCAATAATCAGTTTCTACCGTTAATTGGCTGATATTTTATAGTTTTACTAGTTCGAGAAACGATATTAATTAATAGATTGGACGGTTTCTAACTAAGTGAAATTAATACCTATATAATTTCTATACAAATGTAAAATCCGAAAAGCGAAAATTTAAAATGAGTCTACTGACTTACAAAGTGAGAATTGTCTTGGCTGACAAAGTGAGAATTGCCTTGGCTGGCAAACTGAAAAACATATTTTTTTTTTTTTAGTCTTGGAAAGGCTAAAATATAAAACAGATATAAATCTTCCAAAGGCTGAAAATATAAAATTAATCTATCTTGAAAAGACGTAAAATATAAACTAAGCTAATCATTGACATAGTAAGTAAAGTAACTATTTTAATAAATGCAGAAAAGCGAGGAAAATGTGCAAATCCCTTTCCTCTCTCAGGAGATATATTTTTTGTTTAAGAAAAACACTTTGTATTGGAGTTCACCTGTTGCCGTGGGAATGAAATTTGTCTAAACGTAGATACGGTGAGGTGAAGCTACCTCTCACTGTGGGGCGGTCTCTTAAGTTTATTATGAGATGGTAGATTGGATTGCCTAACCAGGATTTGCATTTTCCCTTTTTTTTAAGCATTAATTGCAATGGTTTTACCCGGAAATTATTGCTTATTGCTTGAAGTTTAACGGTGGAAGATTGCTAAACGGTTGCACGTATTCCCTACTCAGATATTTGCAAAAATATGTAAATCATTCCTTGAATTTCTTGAGTTTCCTATCACCTTTAAATCTAAATTAAAGGTGATTTTGTCCCTATAATCTTTACTTAATTTATGCCTATCACCTTTAAATAAATCCTATTTGTAATTTTATCCCTATCACCTATGCCTCCATAGGAGGTGGAGAGCAAAGACACTGGCGTGTGAGCTCGCCTACTCTTCCGCAGCGGACGTCCCTTTTTGTCGTACTTCCTGCATGTCTTTTCCGTTATGGCGATTCGACCCGGCGGGGGAGGTGGAGCAGTGTCTTTTTGGACTAAATTGTCTTGGCCGGTTTCTGTAGCGGCCCGCTCCCATGCTAGAACTTCGTTATTTTAGTGTTTCGACGGTGATGCGTGGTCTCGATGGTCTGCACTGTTGTATTCACAAAGGTGATCGGTGGTAGGGTGTTTGGTCAACCGGGCAATGAGCACCCATTTGTTTGGATGTCCTCTCGATGGGCTTTGTCGAAAGCCAGGATCCCGTCGTCGACTTCTTAAAGGTATCGTTGAGGGCGGAGATAGCGTCGGTATCGGCCTGGACCATGATGCTAAAATATAAGCTATATGTCACGCTAAGGGGGAAGGAAGAGTTACGTTTATTTGAATGAATACGGTCATTTGAACGCATCGCACAATTTTCAAACGGATTTCGCATCACCGCTTCTAATTGTGGTCTTGGAAACGGGTCTATGTGTGTAGTGAGCGGAAAAGGTTTATCACCGAGAAAACTAAATGGTGCAGTAATTGTTCCAACTGAATTTGATTCACCTGGAAGTTCTATTGTTCCTGATTATATTCCATCTCTTATATAATTTGAACTAAACAAACCACGATCACTGTCTTTAACTATGATTCAGTTTAACCATAATAAATTTATACTTAGCATTTGTAATAACCTGGAAACCAATTTAATTTGGGTTCTTGTAACACAAATACGCGAAACGAGAATTTCCTGGTCTTTTAATTTCAATATGTTTTCCGTCTATACACCGTACACAATGAGGAAATTGCTGTCAGTTCTAAAAATCTGTAGCAAAGTCTTGACAGCATGAACCAATAGGAATGGGATTAGTGTATCCACTACGTTTCTGTCACACTTGGATGGTCATATGGTCCATTGCGTTTACGTCCGGGGGGGGGGGGTGTCTGTTGCCTGTAAAGCACAACATTATCAAGGATGTCATATTTGCAATGATTTTTTTAATTTAAAATCCAAACACCTAAAAATGTACAAACAGATAATGGCAAATGGTTTTATAATAAAGAATTTCAGCAAATAATTTTGTGTAATGGTTTTAATCATTACAGCACGTTTTCATATCTAAAAGCTAGTGTTGAAATACCCAATATGACACTCAAAACGAAAATATGTAAAGGGTTTAGTGTGCAGGGAACTTACCAATAGTTATATTTTTAACCCAAAATAGTTCAGGATTCCCAGATAGTCGAGAACGTGCCACTTGCATACCACCACGTTTCGCCGGCAGATCGTTCAGACCTGTGTCCTGCTATAAATAATGTGCAAGAGTGTAAACGTTCAATAGCATTAATGATGAAAAAGTGAAATTCTTGTAAGCAACTATTTATAAAGGTACATATAATTATGCAAATGAGAATGTTTGGGACAAAAAATTATTCCCAATAGTATTATTAATAGCTAACCTAAATTCAGACATTTATTTGTACAAATATTTACATCTCCATGTATATCATCCGCGGCTGCGGATATTTTACTTTTGCTGTTCCGTGCGCGCTCTCTTCGCTTTGAGGGCCTTGGTGACAGCCTGGGGTGATCCTGGCAGGTGAGGCGCGGGAATCTTTTTGTGACGTACAATCCGGCTTCAAAATAATAAAAATATGTTTATATTAGGTGAGCTGGTGTTCTAGGTGGAACCCCCAAAAATTGAAACACTCGTTTCAAAATCCAATCTTTAATCATTCAGCCGACGTTTCGTCCCTGATCAAGGACATATTCATGGCGATTTTACAGGTACAAATAACATTTAAAGCCTTATCTAGTGTGCGATGGAATGGTCAAAAGATTCACAACAGTTCTTTGCTTACAATGATGGACCAAGATCACAAATGGGCCATTATTCTTGAGATCAAGAATAGAAACCCTTACACGATTCGGTTCTCATTGTGTGCTGAAGATTGCTCGTGTAAGGGTTTCTATTCTTGATCTCAAGAATAATGGCCCATTTGTGATCTTGGTCCATCATTGTAAGCAAAGAACTGTTGTGAATCTTTTGACCATTCCATCGCACACTAGATAAGGCTTTAAATGTTATTTGTACCTGTAAAATCGCCATGAATATGTCCTTGATCAGGGACGAAACGTCGGCTGAATGATTAAAGATTGGATTTTGAAACGAGTGTTTCAATTTTTGGGGGTTCCACCTAGAACACCAGCTCAGCTTCGGCTCCTGACCCCGAGAACATCCCAACATGTTTATATTAGATTTTATGGTAAATATCATAATGTAGTTAGGGAGATAAGTATTGAAATATTTATAGTGGTGTGTGAACGTGATGTGACGTGATACTTACCAACGAAGGTACGCAGCAATCGGCTACTCGCCACAACCTTTTCAGGTTCCTTATGTTTCATCTTGCTGCTGCTCGACTACGTCAGTCACCACGAGCGCTAGCGCGATACATTCATGACTAAAGATATTCAAACTGGTATTTAAATCGCGACAAGCGACAGAGGCGAAGTATGGGATCTGAAAACGAAAGCAAAATGTAATACACAATAAAATTGAAAAGTATTCTGTATTGTGGAAATATGTAAATGTGAACATTAAGACAGTAGAGCACTAGGTAGGGGCATGTAGATAACACATACCTACAATCAGGGGCGGACCTAGGCTACTTTTTTTTTGGGGGGGGGGGGTAAAGCAATTGTCATACAGGGGCTGGACCCTAACTTATGAAAAATAAAACCCTTTTAAAGTATCGTTATATAAAAATCGGTATATTACATCTATCGTTTTTTAACACAAAACATATTCAACAAACAACATAAACAGAAATAAACAGAATATAGGTAATATATTATCAAAATCAACATAAAATCAAATTATGTAACTAAAAAAAAGCTAATGCCCAATAAACTAAAAGGTGCACCAACTAAACTAACTAAACTATAAAAAAAAAACTAAAATCATCATTCTAGCTAGAAGCAAATTTAATTTAAGTCATATTATCTGGGTGATACAATCTTCGTCAAAACAATTAAAATTACAACTGGAGGACAAACTCGGTTTTACGTTTCTTTGAATTTGCAAAACAATCTAACTTTCTCTATATCTATTAAAATATCTCGGTGGATGTGCAAAAGGGCAAGCCCAACCAAACGTTCCTCAGTCATATTTGATCTAAGCCACGTTTTTATCCGCTTTAAAGTTGAAAACGACCTTTCCGCAGAAGCTACACTACAGGGTAAAGTTAGCAGAAGTTGTAAAATTAATTTTACATATGGAAATAATTCCGAATTGCATAATTTAAACAAATCCAGTATACTTAAATCCAGAAGATTTTCATTTTTACATTTATTTTGCCATAATTTTAGCTCTGATTCTATTTTTAAGGTTAACATGGCGGAATTTTCATTATCAGATAAAACATTTTTGAGATGAGAAATTAATTCAAAGGTAACCTTCTCTTCAACTTTTGAAAAATCGTTTTTTGTAAATGTACTTGGCTAAACTATATTCAAATTAATTATATTAAAAATATCACTTTCAAATCGAAAATCCAAATCATTTGTTATTGAATCTAGAATAGGGATGTATATTGTGATTCTATAATAGTCCGCTGGATTGTCATAATTCACATTTGCCCTATGTGCCTGCTTAGCAGCTGTTCTTGGAACATTTATTGTAATATCTAATTTGTTGTGAATTTCTTGTTTGTTTGAATATTTTCAAAAATGGATTATCAGCATTTTTTCGAATTTCTTTTAATGTTTCTATGACACCCTGTACCATATTTGAAGGAGAAAATTTATCCAAAGATGTAGTTTGCAGAACTTTTGATAAATTTACGGTATAAGACAAAACTGATAACAGACAAAATATTGTTACAATAAAATTTGTCTGTATCATTGCAGTTTTAAAACAGTGGGCTTTTCCTGAGGACTCCGTATCCCTCCAACTAGACATCATATTCAGAGCTTCTACAATAGAAACAAAACACGAACAAAATTTAAAAATAGATTCATGACGTTCTATTCACCGTGTTTCGCATAATTTGATCAATTGTATATTATTTAAAGACTTAAGTACGAAGTTGCGCTTAGATGATTGTCTGAAAAAATTCACAATTTCTTTTACTGTTCCTACACTATTACGAACACTGGAAACTTGTGAAGTTTTTGAAACAGATAAATTCAGTGCGTGATTATGGCAACTTGATTTAATTGCATTTGATAATTTATTTTTCAGCATAATGACAGCTCCTTTCTGTTCGCCGATCATTAGGTTACAACCATCAGTCCCTATGCCAACACATTTTTGAAAATCAAGTGCAAAGTTTTGCAATACTTTTAAAACGGTTTTAGCCAAAACATCTCCCGTTATAATGGGTTCAGAGCTGGCATCATCATAGTTTTCTTGATGACAATCTAAAAAGGACAAAAACTCCTCATATACATTATTTTTAGACATATCGTAAAATCAGAGACATCTGCGATATATGGCTAATGTCTGTGGTTTCATCAAAAATTATACTATAATATTGCGCTTCTTTTACACAAGATAATATAACACTGGAAATTTGGTTTCCTATTATACTAATCAATTCATTCTGCACTGTCTTGCTGATATATGTCGCCTGTGAACTAGCTGTAGTTGATGCTCTTTAAGTACCGTGTCCCCTCGATTAACACAAAACTGTAACAATTCCTTAAAATTTCCATAATTGACTGGTGACTCAGCTGCGTTGTCGCTCGTATCTTGTGGCGGGTTTTCTCCTAAATTTCCTCTTAAAAGAAATTTGTCGTCTCGCTTCCCTCTCAGAGGAATATTTTGTCTAACCAAAAAAATTATCGCTTCTATTATCGGTCTTAGTCGTTCTCTGTTTTTCGCGACTTGCTTCTTCCTTTTGTCGTCCAGCAGATTAATTATTTGTTTATTTGGTCTATTATAGGTGTTCATAAACCCGTCAGCAAAAGTAATCTCTTTTTTATGATATTGGTTATTTTCGTGCAAAATCAAATCTCCGTCTTTTTCCTATAACTTTGAATACTTTTTTAATGCAGTTTTTACAAGTTTTTGCAAAGGGATTACATTGTGAACTCCCCCATGACTCGCAAACAAAAAGCAGTACTTACAAAACAAACCCTGTAATTTTTAAGAATATACTAGCCAGGAGAAATCATCAAAATGTTTATGTGAAAAATAACACTTTACGATCTTATTTCTTTTTAAATGTTCACTATATGGGAATTTAGACTCCATTTTTTATTGGTACGCTATTTTGCCTATTTAAAACATGCTTTGGCGTGCGTAAATCGGGCTTTTTCGCATGCGCGTGTTTTAAAGTCGCCATGGAAACGTATCAACAACGGCATATCAACCAATAACAGAGCGTTTTTGGCCGTAGCGGAACAAGCCGATTGGTGGCATGACGTGCGACGGGCCGTCACGAAGCCTCCCGAGTGTCATTCGAATTAATCATATTGGGTATGCATTTGGTTTTGGTATAAAAAATGGTACCAATAAAAAAATCGCGTAAAGTATTCGTGGATAACTGCTCTTTCAAGCACTTGCTCTATTTCGAGCACTCCGGCTATGCCGTCGTGCTCGAAAACTCGCGCGTGTTTGAAAGAGCTCAATATCCACTCATACTTTAATATACTATTATCGCTTCCATGAATTTTTTAGAAGCCTTAATTTTTCAGTGTCTGAAATATTATTGTCATTTAAATAATGGCCGATATCATTTTAGGACGTTGAAATTTGGCCTTCTCCCTTATCTTGAAAACTTGAAATAATATTTGCCTTCGTTTCGATAGACGTAGACGTAGACATCGATGGTTGAGGCTCAGCATCTGGACCATTGGGCTGCATCTTAGGTTTCTTTGTAACGAAACCGAACAATGTATTACTTTGGTGTTGTCTCTTATTCATTTTTCACTAATACGTCTTACAAAAATACAACCGAATGTAATAAATCGTTTTTTTCAAATTATCGATTTTTTTTTGGAACCTCAATAAAAATGCGTGCAATTTTTTTCCATAAACACTTAAACAAAACAAAGCACACTCCCAACACAGAAAAGACAATAAGACCGAAAACACACGTAGCGCGGAGCGGTTTGTTTCGAATTGCCAATTGGTTGTAGACTGGTCACTAGGGCGCCCAGAACCAAGGAACATGCACTGACAGAGTGCATGGTTGGCAACAAACCAACGGCACTATTATAAAGAAAATATGTCAGTAAAATTATTTATTTATTAAGCAAACTTTACAAACACTATGAATTGTAATTACATGTAAAATATCGGTAAAGACAAAAAATAGAAATGTAAGCAGAGATAAAATAGAATAATACAAGTAAAAAGACACACCAATCCAAAATAAGCAAAGAAATAGACAAAGTTACATAAATCAAATATTTTACAAGAATTTTTCTGATGCACAGTAAAATTTTATAAATGATAATAACAATCGTCCACAGGATAAATTAGTACATACTGTGACGGTGTGGGTGTTAACGTCGATGATAGGGAGTAGTGGGTCAGCCTGAGATAATTAAGTTCGTATAGTTTAAGTCTTTATTGCGTGGTATAGGTGTAATACACTAAATACACGGGGTCGCGATTTCTCTGCGGACGCTGTCGTTGATCCAATCCAGGATGCTACGTAGCAGCGTGTAGCTTGATTCACTGCCCAGAGACCAGTTGATCCAACCTAGGATGCTTTGGATGCTGCTGGTAATGAGATCGGGGATTCGACTGACGATCTGGGTTGCGGCGCTTGAAGGTCATAGCTCGGTCTAAGCGGAGCGCCGTCCTGAAGAGCGAATCTTGCCTGGCCTTTAGGGCGCAAAGTGGTCGAATCGGGTGGGGGTGATCCCAGTAACGGAGACCGCTCGGAGTGGGAGGATCGGGCGAAAACTGGCTGGTTCCGGTGGGAGATGTTCGCGGTACCGGGGATCGCCCGGAGTGGGAGGCAGCGGGACGCAAAGTGGCCGTTGGTGCTGTGGCGACGGCTAACACCATGTAGGTGATGTTTGACGATACTAGGCGTTAGAGGTACTACACTTAAGTGGAGGAAGATACCGGTAGGTGCGTCCAGAGGGGGCGACATGTATTACAGTACGAGATTTGGAGAAGGATATGTGCTACAATACTTAATATTCATTATGTAATTAATTGCCTGTCTTCTTCGTGGAGGTCCAATCCATGTGTCCTCAGAGTAGTCGATGACTTCTTGTGCCTCTGGGGGAAAATTTTCAGTCTCACATAAAAAGTCAAATGCATTGACTACTTCGATATGTGATATAAGCGATGGCAGATAACATACGCAGCTTTATTGCGAAATCTGAATATTTCGCATCGTTGTTTCAATACACTACTTTGAATCACATGAAAAATACCTTGGGTGAAATGGAAAAAACATCCTCGGTGTCTTGCATTAGGAAACTCCTTGTTAACAGCACTAATCATAGCCCTCTCAAAATCGGTGATTATCGATAATGGTGCAAGTGCTGACTTCAAATTCTTTAACCCCTGAAGAAGCTTCTGTACGTCAATCCTGACTCATCAGGCAATAATGCGTATACTAGAGGTATCGGTGTAATGTAATTTTGTTGTAATGTTGATGGTTGCGTTAAGTTGAAAAAATTAACATAGGTTGTTCTCCTAGACCCGAATCAAAAAGCAGAAATTGGTCCCCTTTGCAAGTTTTCGTATACTCTATAAAAATAATCTCACTTCGAAGAGACGCAACAGCTGGACCTGATGAATGTTGATTCCTAATATTTCTAATAGTCTTCTTCAAACTGTCAACGCACGGAAGTTGAGGTGCTACTGCTTGACTACAAGAATAGCCATTGAAAACTCCGACGACGTCCGAGTTTTAAGTTGAGGTGCTGTGTCCCGTAAGTGGTTATGGGTGTTCCATTGGCTGCTTGCGGAACTAAGTCTTGCTTATTTAGCAGTCTAGACTACTCTCTTGGGTAAGGTGGACAGTACGGAACCGGTGTCGATCAGGAAGTTGATTGAAGTTTTCCTGTCTGTGATACATAAGCGGTCTTTCTTGTTACGGACCGGCGGCGACCGCTGAGATAGAGGCCGATCCTACAAGTTTCCCATAGGAGGGGTGCTACTCTGCCCTGCGAAGGTACAAGGCTGTCTGTAGCGAGAGGCTCGAATACAAAATTTGGCGTTATACTAGCAAAACCCTGTATGAGAGCCAGGGCCTGGTGTGGTTGATCGGTCTCGAGATGGTTGTCTTGGTCCTCGAGATGTGGAACGGCTACGGGAGGGTTCAGCTATGCGCATCTGAAGAACCTCTCGTGTGAGAGCTGTGAACTAAGCAACGTACGTAGAGGTGCAAGTTCTGAAGACATCTAATCGGGTGACTGTTGTGGCGTTGCGTAGCTTGACGAGGAAACCGGAGACAGTAATCTTGGGTACGAGGTAGACATCACTGAGGGACCCATGTCCTGGACTTTGTCAGTTGCGGCGGCGAGCTCGTTGAGAGGCTGAGCCTTAAGTATCTTGAGTAGACGCTGAGTCGGTATAGGTAAAAGTGCCAGCCATCTCACGAGAAGCACGGCGTCGTCTACACGCTGCACCGCCAACGAACGGAGTCGGGACCGAGGGCTGCTACCATCATGTGGTACCTCGTAGTATCGTTTGACACTCCGTGGATCTGAAATTGTGATTCAATCTGCAGGAACCACAATTCTTGTCATGCGCCAGAACTGAGGCAATTCGCAATTGGCGATGGCGTTCACCGTTGACGGATGCTGCGCTGAAGAAGGAGCCTGTGCCGCCAGAACTTGCTGTGAGGCCAAAATTTGCTGTACTGCAAGGGATTGTTGCTCGACCAGGAATTGTTGCTCAGTGAGGTGGTTCTCCGGAGTATTGCGGTTGGAGGTCATGTTCAAGAGCCCCTTTCTCTTACAGGTCTTTTAATGTCTAATGTCTCGCACACTGCGATAATAAAAACGTAACGCGCTCACTGAGACACACGCGCCTAGTGTCGTCTGGCTCGCGGTCGCACGCGTCGTACGTCGAGTCACGCGGTCGTCCGTGTCACCACTTTTCCGTCCTTTCGGCCGTTCTTCGGCTGAAGACGGATTTCAATAAGGAAAGCGAGAAGGGGCATGAAAGACTTGCGTTGTCGTTTATTCTTACCGAATAAAGCAAAGCGAACATTATGATGACATATGTTTGTCACGGAACACATAAAACACCGGGCGCGGAATGATCGTTTGTTTCCGACGGCTGCCTCGGTGCGTCACTGGGGCTTGCGAGGCCGGCAGAAATAATTTCTCGTTTTAATAAATCACCAAGAATATTCTGGAGTTTCTGCTTTTCATAAAATGATATTCTTCTTGGTCGAAAACAAATTGGGTTATCATGTTTTATGGAAATTGTCTCTTCCAAATCATTTTCCTTGGTATTTTTAACGAAATCTTGTAAATACGCGCGTTTAGTGTGACGTCACACATTGGGATAGGTTAGTGATGTGAATCAAAACAAATCGCTCTTATGGGAAATTAACACGGGAGTCATTTTCAAACGTAAATATCTCACCGGAACTCAATTTCTTAAGTACCATTTTTGTAAATGTTATTGTCTAGAGTACAGAGATTTTTGTGACTCCAAGATATCGTCGTTATATTTGTTAATAAGGCCGTACCGTTCAGTGGAAATACCTGTGTTGTGAAGGTCAAATTCAAATTAGCCGCCAATGACTGACATTTTTGACAACGTCAATGTAACAACCAATCAGAATTGCTAAAAGAGCGTCGTCTGTCCCTGTCCTGGTCTGTCGTCTCTGTCTTCTGTCCATTTTGTTTTGTCTTGTATTTCGTATGTGTGTGTGTGTTATTTTGGTATTGGCGTCGTTTGTAGTTTTCATTTGTTTTCCGTTTTATTCATTTTATTCACTCACAACTCATTCATCAAATAGTCTTTTTCAAGACTCTTGGAACTCGTCTGTTTTACGTGGAGGTATGTTCTTAGACGCTTTATTTATTAACAATTATGAAATTATCATCGATTATACAGTATATGATGTAATCAATCCATTGTTTTATTTCTCTTACAGCTCCTTTTTCCTTTTTCGTTATGACGGGCTGTTGGGTACCTGGGTGTTCCCACAACAATGTGAGAGACCCATGTAAATTCATTCGATTGCCGAGAGACCGAAAAATTAGAAGGAAGTGGATGAATAACATTGGGTGTGTATTGTTAAATTGGTCTACTGTTAAATTACTATGGCATTAAAATAAAAAATGTAAAGGAAGTAAAGTTTAAGACCACTCACAAGTAAATGAACTAAAATTGTGTATGTTAATATGATTAATATGATTGCCAATGTATCTATTGCAGAAGGAAAGCAAGCGCAAAACAAGCTGCCTATGTTTGTAGTTGCCATTTTATAAACGGTGACAAGGAGAATACACCAACACTTCGGCTTAAATCGTACCCTCCTCATCACTATTATTCGCCGGAGAAGACAGTGAAACGGAAAAGAATATTTCCTACTCCAACGAAATTGTCGTAAGTCGCTAATACCAGTATCATAATTATGTATTTATGCTATCGTCTTATATGTATAGGTTTGATGTCGATGACAATCTGGCAGACTGTCCGAGTACATCCTGTGCAAGTTCATCGTCCATAGCCCCAAGTATCGACGAACCTTGTACAGCCACAGTATCGGTACCATTATTTTCTCAGGGGCAACTGCAAGCTGAAAATTATTTCCTAAAGAAGGATATTGACGAATTGCAGTCCAAAGCAACCAGTTCATTCAATATTGAAACACTCCAAGATGATCAAGTGTTGTTGTATACTGGAATACCAGGCCACAAATTACTTAATTTGCTGTTCAATTTGGTAAAATATGTACGGATCAATTATTTCCTTAAATTTAATGTGGAAAAAGTGACAAAAAAAATACAGATGTTTATTGCTTTAATGAAACTGAGGCAAAATTTCCCATATGCAGATTTAGCACTTCGATTCGGTGTGTCTAAATCGACAATATGTAATATTGTTATTACATGGATACACGTGCTACATGAGGCGTTATTTAAAACATTTATGTGCACTATTCCACCCCGTGAAAAAAACCGATCTTGTTTACCTAATTGTTTTAGTACATTTACAAATTGTAGAATAATTCTTGATTGCACAGAAATTTATATAACCGTACCACGAAAGTCTCTAAAGAATCAAAAGTTGACTTATAGTTCTTACAAGCACAGAAACACATTAAAGGGTTTGGTGGGAGTTGCTCCAAATGGTGTTGTTACGTATGTAAGTAAACTTTATCCAGGGTCAACATCTGACAAAAAAATTGTACAGAAGTCAGGAATCATACAACAATTTCAACCAGGTGACTTAATTTTAGCCGATAAAGGTTTCTTAATTCGTGATCTTTTACCTGATGACGTGTACTTAAATATACCACCGTTTTTAACTGGGCCCCAATTCACCAAAGCGCAAGTTCAGCAGACGCAAAGAATTGCTAGAGCTCGTATTCACGTAGAGCGTGCCATTCGTAGAATGAAATGTTTCAAAATATTGCAATGTGTTCCATCTCAGCTGTTGAGACATGCTGATGTTATATTCCAAACAATTGGAGCATTGACCAATCTTCAGTACCCAAATATAATAGAAGTGGAAGAGTACTACGACCAGGAATGAAATAATAAGTATACATACCATGTCAAACGGCGGGATCGTTGCACTGTACACCTTTTGGTATCATTTTTGAAAATTGTACACCAATTGAAAACGTTCCGCAACAGTAGAGTGTTCTGGAAAATTTTAAAGCATGTGCCTAACATATTTTCCTTTTACAGCTTATTGTGATTATTCTTATTATTATATTGGAATTTATTATTGTATTATGAAATAAATGTACAACTGCCAAAATATTTACCTGTTTTATTATGTATGTTATTGGAAATTTGCAGTCCTTTTTTTATTATGATGAGGTGTGAAACATATAGATCAATCAAATTTTACATTTAAAATTGTCACATTCATATGCGAATTGAGGCCGAAGAAGAAATGGGGAGTACGGAAAAAAACAGTAAATTGATACAATTATGTTTTTAATAAAAACGGTATAAATTGATTAACATAGAATTCCTTCAATACATCCATGTTTATGCCAATTGTTGTCTTTGTTAATAGTGTATATTTGGATATCTTTAATTGTCCATAAAACTAAAAAGCATTTTTTACGATTTGTTAACACCAATTGTCTTTGAATTTGGTGATAATAAGGATGGCTGGTATTGATAATTGGAATCCCATTTACATAATGAACAATGTAATTTTTATCATTTAAGCAATGAATTAATATTTCATTCCTATACTTATATGGGCATTTCACTTCTATAATGGTATTATCATCTACTACTCCATCTGGACTGGCACCCAAGAAACCGCAAACGTCTAACCATAACCCTGTTGCGTGTACAGTGAACCCTGTTGCGTGTACAGTGAAGCCTGTCGCGTGTGTGAAACCTTCCTTCGCCATCTCTTCATGATCCTTTCCCCACTGTATCGCTTGGACACGTTCTAAATTGTACCACTCTACCAGAGTTTTCATCAATGATGGTGGAAATTTATTTTTTTGACAAGCTTGCAGCACTCTTCCGAATTTACTAGCTGTCAATCGGTGCCTTCTCGCTATTAGCCAGTTCTCATTCGTCGATTGACCTCGTGTCAATTCTTCCACCTGTCTGATTACATTGTCGCTTAATGCTGCATTGGTCTTGAACCAAACATTTCTATCTTCTGCTTCCAGAAACTCTCTGCAGTGTAGTAACGACTCTATTTCTGGTAAAATGTTATTAATAACATCTTCTCGAGGTGGGTTCGGTTTTAGCAACCAAGAAAAACCAACGGCATGACACTGTTGCAGTCCAGTTTTGAATATGTCAACATTACTCTGAGGAATTGGTTCTGCGAGGGCCTTATATGTCGAGTGATACAGTTCGGAGACACTTGGTGTTGCGTCCTCTGGGGTATTTTGCCGATTCCACGTACATGCCATATCTGTCGTACTGACATGGTAATGTGTATACAATGCCAAAGCCGCCATGTGATGGCACACATCTTCTCCTCTTGGACATGTACAGGACATGTTAGATATGGTGTTGTCTTTGTTGACAATCATCTGAAACATTCCAAATTTGAAACATCCCTTTTTTTTCTTTCTTGTAATAAGTACTTACATCTACAGAATACGTTGGTTTTTTCATGCTCGCAGACACAGTGCCTCTTATCACCGGTGGAGATACGTCAAAATCACACAACATGTTAACCACATGTCCACTTTGATAAGCTTTTTCTCCCTTCTGCAATTGATTCTTGTAGTTGAAGAAAAAATCAAATATAGACGACAACGAAATAGGATGTTTCTGGGCCATTTTCAACTGCAAAATTATAAAACAATTCGTGATTAAAAAATTGTTAACTGATAAAGCGTCTAAGACCATACCTTCACGTAAAACAGACGAGTTCCAAGAGTCTTGAAAAAGACTATTTGATGAATGAGTTGTAAGTGAATAAAGTGAATAAAACGGAAAACAAATGAAAACTACAAACGACGCCAATACCAAAATAACACACACACACATACGAAAAACAAGACAAAATGGACAGAAGACAGAGACGACAGACCAGGACAGGGACAGACGACGCTCTTTTAGCAATTCTGATTGGTTGTTACATTGACGTCAAAAATGTCAGTCATTGGCGGCTAATTTGAATTTGACCTTCACAACACAGGTATTTCCACTGAACGGTACGGCCTTATTAACAAATATAACGACGATATCTTGGAGTCACAAAAATCTCTGTACTCTAGACAATAACATTTACAAAAATGGTACTTAAGAAATTTAGTTCCGGTGAGATATTTACGTTTGAAAATGACTCCCGTGTTAATTTCCCATAAGAGCGATTTGTTTTGATTCACATCACTAACCTATCACAATGTGTGACGTCATCACTAAACGCGCGTATAGTGAGAATTATAAACCTTCTGCACATTTTGTATTGTTTCATAAGATAAGCTAAAGTTTCAAGAATGTTCTCTGGTTGTTTTACATATTCCATGTTCATAACCACTTGCGTGAAATCAACTTCCTTTGCAGGATGTTGACATTCATCGATTGGAGGAAAATCTCTTGTCTCGGAATCAATGGTCCTCTCACACATATTTAAACTATCACCAAAAAATATTACTAAATTTGGATGAGAAATAAGTTCATGTCCCAGGATCAATGCAAATGACATGGTGCTATTGGGAACTACTAAAATTTGAGCTTAACCTTAATGTCATTTAGAAAGACTTCCTTTTGAATAACCCCAAAAATTTCTAATCGTAAACCATTTATGCCTGTAAAATTATATGAACGATTGTCTTGTTCGATCAGAATTGATTTATCAGATACATAATTCTTCTTAATTAAACAAATTGGAGAGCCACTATCAATCAAAGCAAGTAGGCTGTATTTACAACAATCGTTCCCCTCACTTGCTGTGAAATCAAGTGTGGCTGTAAATGGCTTACTCAACCGTTGGTCTTGAATGACATTTGTGGTGCTATCAGGTGTCGTCCGTGTGTCTGATCCGATAGTTTTAACTTCTGGACAATCCTTGTAGCGGTGGTCCATCTTCCCACACTGGAAGCATGATCCTCTCGCTCGACGGGGCTTTGGACAATCCTTTAGCCGGTGTCCATCCTGGTTGCAATTAAAACATGTAATCGGTTGGGATCGTGAACTTGCAGTACTTGAGACCGTTGGCGTCTGCTCTCTGTTTTGATTTCTCACTGGCCCTCTACTCGCTTCTGTGTTGTATGGTCGTCTTTAGTTACGTTACTCATAACCTGGAACAGGTCCTCCAAGGTTGCGATATCGTGCATCATCATTCGTGCTTGGCTCTGTAGAATCCTGTTGTCAAATCCATCAATGATGTACTGGATCATTTCGGCTTCAGAGACAGATGCATTGTTCCCTAGTAACACCTTCTCATGAAAGTAGGTCGTAAAGCATTCGTCTGCTTTCCATCTCCTTCGCTCAAAAGTTTTCCACAGACCCACTAAATTGTGTTGTAGTGTGAACATTTTCTATAGTGCCTCCTTCAATTGCGTCTAATTCATCGTAAAAGTCTACATTGGAATTGTACCAATCCTTGGCTGCGCCGGTTAGCTTTCCGATGGCTAAAATCTGCATCACCTAATCTGATACTCCATAAACTGCATGGACTGCACCCAGCCTCTCTAGCCATGAGTTAACATCTTGCGATCCGCCCATAAACTCTGGTAACATTAAAGATAGTTCTTTGTTCGTAACACGAAGAACGATAGTTGTTTGTGGAGTTTGAGAAGAACCTGGATTACTGTTCTGGGTCACTCCTAACTGCTGTTGACATAACATCATTGCTCGTACCTTCGACTGGATAAGGTCTTCCACCGAAATATTGTTTAGGTTTGAACGGTTGTCGCTTTCTTCGGTGTTCTCGTCCGCTCCTTCCGGGCCGCCATGCGTGACATCTTCCTCTTTACGACCGTCACTCATTTCGCCGTAAATATTCAGTTACAACACTAAATCAAGGCTTACGTTGATGCTTGGATAATTCCACTTCTGAAATCTGTGGGGGTGGCTGGTAAATAAGTAGATTTTGTTAATTTCCTCCATTTTTTTACAACCTTGCTCTCCCGTTATCCGTCAACGAGACGACCGCTACCAACTTAAAATTACATAAAACAAAAAATAATTCGAGTAAATTACTACAAAACTAAAATTTTTAAATTCGACATGTTAATAGGTGGAGAAAGATATTTTGTAATCGTTGCTACTCGCACAGTTTTATATGATCTTCAATTTTTTCTTGTTTCTGAAAGTAATTTAATCATGTCACACATGAATTTCTTACCTAGTGCTTATTTACCGGTGTCGATACTAATCTAGACAGATTTTGGATGTAGCAGTTATGATATTTAACTTCTTCATCTTCATTAACACAATTATCCTCCTTGAAATAATACTTATTTTGAATTAATAATGAATTAACATGACTTTTACTGTATTTTTAGTTAATCTGACGGGAACTGCTGTATAACAGTTTTTTTTTCTAACTCAAAACCGTACACATTAACAGATATGTTATTGGCGATTTCAAATTTTGAAATTTGTGGCAACGGCATCGGTAACCAAAACTGATTTGTATTAACACGTTGACTGCCGGAGTGTTTTTTATTATATTTTACGTTTGGGCCGGGTGGCATATTCCATAGTGGGCAAAAATTTCATTTTTTGGGCCATGTTGCGCAGAGCTAGATATCCACGAATAGTGAAGTCTCATGGAAGAAATTTTAAAATATTCATCACCCATGCGAAGAAAATCGTGGAAATCTGTCTCGGTCATATTGACCGAGTCGGCGCCGTACGGAAGCCGGCGACGGGACACGCCGGCGCGGCGCGTGTATCCATGTAATAACAATATTACATATTGTCGATTTAGACACACCGAATCGAAGTGCTAAATCTGCATATGGGAAATTTTGCCTCAGTTTCATTAAAGCAATAAACATCTGTATTTTTTTTGTCACTTTTTCCACATTAAATTTAAGGAAATAATTGATCCGTACATATTTTACCAAATTGAACAGCAAATTAAGTAATTTGTGGCCTGGTATTCCAGTATACAACAACACTTGATCATCTTGGAGTGTTTCAATATTGAATGAACTGGTTGCTTTGGACTGCAATTCGTCAATATCCTTCTTTAGGAAATAATTTTCGGCTTGCAGTTGCCCCTGAGAAAATAATGGTACCGATACTGTGGCTGTACAAGGTTCGTCGATACTTGGGGCTATGGACGATGAACTTGCACAGGATGTACTCGGACAGTCTGCCAGATTGTCATCGACATCAAACCTATACATATAAGACGATAGCATAAATACATAATTATGATACTGGTATTAGCGACTTACGACAATTTCGTTGGAGTAGGAAATATTCTTTTCCGTTTCACTGTCTTCTCCGGCGAATAATAGTGATGAGGAGGGTACGATTTAAGCCGAAGTGTTGGTGTATTCTCCTTGTCACCGTTTATAAAATGGCAACTACAAACATAGGCAGCTTGTTTTGCGCTTGCTTTCCTTCTGCAATAGATACATTGGCAATCATATTAATCATATTAACATACACAATTTTAGTTCATTTACTTGTGAGTGGTCTTAAACTTTACTTCCTTTACATTTTTTATTTTAATGCCATAGTAATTTAACAGTAGACCAATTTAACAATACACACCCAATGTTATTCATCCACTTCCTTCTAATTTTTCGGTCTCTCGGCAATCGAATGAATTTACATGGGTCTCTCACATTGTTGTGGGAACACCCAGGTACCCAACAGCCCGTCATAACGAAAAAGGAAAAAGGAGCTGTAAGAGAAATAAAACAATGGATTGATTACATCATATACTGTATAATCGATGATAATTTCATAATTGTTAATAAATAAAGCGTCTAAGAACATACCTCCACGTAAAACAGACGAGTTCCAAGAGTCTTGAAAAAGACTATTTGATGAATGAGTTGTGAGTGAATAAAATGAATAAAACGGAAAACAAATGAAAACTACAAACGACGCCAATACCAAAATAACACACACACACACATACGAAATACAAGACAAAACAAAATGGACAGAAGACAGAGACGACAGACCAGGACAGGGACAGACGACGCTCTTTTAGCAATTCTGATTGGTTGTTACATTGACGTTGTCAAAAATGTCAGTCATTGGCGGCTAATTTGAATTTGACCTTCACAACACAGGTATTTCCACTGAACGGTACGGCCTTATTAACAAATATAACGACGATATCTTGGAGTCACAAAAATCTCTGTACTCTAGACAATAACATTTACAAAAATGGTACTTAAGAAATTGAATTCCGGTGAGATATTTACGTTTGAAAATGACTCCCGTGTTAATTTCCCATAAGAGCGATTTGTTTTGATTCACATCACTAACCTATCCCAATGTGTGACGTCACACTAAACGCGCGTATTTACAAGATTTCGTTAAAAATACCAAGGAAAATGATTTGGAAGAGACAATTTCCATAAAACATGATAACCCAATTTGTTTTCGACCAAGAAGAATATCATTTTATGAAAAGCAGAAACTCTCCCGTTATCCGTCAACGAGACGACCGCTACCAACTTAAAATTACATAAAACAAAAAATAATTCGAGTAAATTACTACAAAACTAAAATTTTTAAATTCGACATGTTAATAGGTGGAGAAAGATATTTTGTAATCGTTGCTACTCGCACAGTTTTATATGATCTTCAATTTTTTCTTGTTTCTGAAAGTAATTTAATCATGTCACACATGAATTTCTTACCTAGTGCTTATTTACCGGTGTCGATACTAATCTAGACAGATTTTGGATGTAGCAGTTATGATATTTAACTTCTTCATCTTCATTAACACAATTATCCTCCTTGAAATAATACTTATTTTGAATTAATAATGAATTAACATGACTTTTACTGTATTTTTAGTTAATCTGACGGGAACTGCTGTATAACAGTTTTTTTTTTCTAACTTAAAACCGTACACATTAACAGATATGTTATTGGCGATTTCAAATTTTGAAATTTGTGGCAACGGCATCGGTAACCAAAACTGATTTGTATTAACACGTTGACTGCCGGAGTGTTTTTTATTATATTTTACGTTTGGGCCGGGTGGCATATTCCATAGTGGGCAAAAATTTCATTTTTTGGGCCATGTTGCGCAGAGCTAGATATCCACGAATAGTGAAGTCTCATGGAAGAAATTTTAAAATATTCATCACCCATGCGAAGAAAATCGTGGAAATCTGTCTCGGTCATATTGACCGAGTCGGCGCCGTACGGAAGCCGGCGACGGGACACGCCGGCGCGGTCATCTTCTCGGTCCGCGCACATAAACACCAATAGCTTAGCTAAAGTAATTGTTAGTTTTGTTTACATCTTGTGAGTATAAACATGTCGCGAAATCACAATTTGTGTAAAAAACGACCACTCACTGAGAGGGAACTTTTTGAGATCTTGAATAATTCTGACTTAGAAGGTATGTGATGTTATTTGGCATAAAAGACACAGTTTTATATAATATTTTTCCTGAAGTAGATGATGGTATCGAAGATGAACACATCTTAGGCATCAATGAGGAACTAATGGCAAGTTCCAGTGACGACGAAATGAATGATGCCCCACAGCAAATTGACACTGAAAAATATGAATTAACACAACTCGAGAATGTAGTTCTTGGGGGGAACGGAGATGATGTTGAGACTGCAGAAATACAAGATCCTGATAGTGAGGGAAATAGCGAAGAAGTAAAAATATCCACTGATTCCGATGATGGCAGAATTCTAGTTACGCGCCAAAGTGTTGACGGCCATGAATGGAAAACACCCCAAGGTATGCAGCCCGTTTTTGCTCCTTTCACGAAAGAATCAGGAGTAAATAAAAATCTGTCCGAGCTTCTAGTTGGTCAAGAACCTCTTGAGTTCTATTCTACGCTGGTTGATGACAATATATTTGAGTACATTGTCGAGCAAACTAATCTATATGCCACACAAACTATTGTGAATGCGAAAGATGTCACATCTCAAGCGAGGGTACGCAGTTGGTACCCGGCAGATATCTACGAGATGAAGCGTTTCTTTGGATTGGTTATTTATATGGGTATAGGGTAAAGATTTTTCTTATGGAACCCTTTTTAAAGAAAAATAAAAATTATATATAGGAAAAGGGCCGTTCGGAGGTACTGGGAAAAATAGTTTGTAGGTTAGGAGACGCTTATTTTTTGAGAAAAAAAATAAAATGTTGGAAAAAAACACAGAAATTGCCTATTTTCAGAGAGGAATTTCTCAGTGATTTCGTTAGTAATTTTTACTGACTTTAAGGCCTACATGTACTTCGATGCTTGAACTAAACGATGACATTAACTTCGCGCCGAAATAATACCGGAAAATATGCAAAATTTCGATTAGAAATGGAGCCGTTTTCGCACCTCCGCCATATTGAAATACTGTTGACAGACACGCCGAGAGCACTTTTGGCAGTGGCTAACCGGCCGACGGGCCGACATGACGGACGGTGGACGGGGGGGAGACAGAAAGACAGAGACAGAGAGAGAGAGAGAGACAGATACACAGAGAGAGAGAGAGAGA